>OX104117.1:81060173-81600884 GCA_944474755.1 Limnoperna fortunei | reverse complement strand
AATCATGGCAAATTCTTGTCTAATATGACACTTCTTATCTGATTTTTTTTTAAATGTACACTTTAAAACCTCAATTTAAATAAGACTATTTACAATGTAGCAAAAACCCATATAAAAATCAAAACAATGTTTTAATCTTCAACATTCAATATTTGGAAAAAGAGATTTGTGTGCAGTACAGCTTAATGAACTATTTATCTAGGCAAAGACATTTATCTCACTGTATTTACATAGCTCAACTTAAAGGCTATTAAAATACAGAGCAATATTTGTCAACTAGAGAAAGTGTTATAACCCTAATCATACCATGGTTCAATGGAGTAGACAAACACAGTCAAAAATTGACTTTTAATCTTCTCTTTATATTTATGTATTTAAACAAGTCACATATTGTTATGAATCAAATAAATGCAGCATTATAAAACCTAAACAAAAACAGAAATGTTGATAGAAAACTTTGATAACGTGTTCAAAACTTGAGAAAAATTAGTTTTAGGCAATATCAAAAGTCACTTTGTTTTTTTCACCTGAAGTTAAAATGCAAATTATAAAGTTAAAGTAGATCTGAAACGAAATAGATTTCACCTTCGGTGGCATTGTGCCGGATGACTCAGTGGCACCGTGCTGGATGACTTTTCACTTAGCACTTTGATGAATAAATATTTTAATAAAACAAAAAACTTAAGGTGTTTTTAATTTTAACAATATCCACATAAACCTATGTCATCAGCTTGGAAAAAGCTAACTTAACGAGTGTGACAAAGCCATCAGGTTGATACCTTTAGCCTAAAACATGGATCCTGCACATAAACTGGAAAAGCTAACTAACTAGGTGTGATAGAGCCATCAGGTTGATACATCTGTCCTAATTTATGTTTAAAGGACAGGAAGCAAACTCTTGATAATGCCTAAATAACAAGGCTATAGGGCTCATTATCCAATATTTGATGGCCATTAAACAGTTTTCTACTTTCATTCCCATGCTTTTGTAAGGTTGTACCTCTAAACACACTTTAGGAAAAATGTTTATTCTAGTTGTACAGTAAATGTTACCAACATCCTATTTACAGCTGAAATAATCCTTACTGGACATAAAACAACAATCAACTGTGCAGCAATAGCAGCAAATCCAGGTTAACTACAATGCCAATAAAATGATCTGACAGTGATCCTAAGCCAATATCCTTGATACAGCACTAAAATGATCCGACAGTGATCCTAAGCCAATATCCTTGATACAGCACTAAAATGATCCGACAGTGATCCTAAGCCAATATCCTTGATACAGCATGATCCGACAGTGATCCTAAGCCAATATCCTTGATACAGCATGATCCGACAGTGATCCTAAGCCAATATCCTTGATACAGCACTAAAATGATCCGACAGTGATCCTAAGCCAATATCCTTGATACAGCATGATCCGACAGTGATCCTAAGCCAATATCCTTGATACAGCATGATCCGACAGTGATCCTAAGCCAATATCCTTGATACAGCATGATCCGACAGTGATCCTAAGCCAATATCCTTGATACAGCACTAAAATGATCCGACAGTGATCCTAAGCCAATATCCTTGATACAGCATGATCCGACAGTGATCCTAAGCCAATATCCTTGATACAGCATGATCCGACAGTGATCCTAAGCCAATATCCTTGATACAGCATGATCCGACAGTGATCCTAAGCCAATATCCTTGATACAGCATGATCCGACAGTGATCCTAAGCCAATATCCTTGATACAGCATGATCCGACAGTGATCCTAAGCCAATATCCTTGATACAGCATGATCCGACAGTGATCCTAAGCCAATATCCTTGATACAGCATGATCCGACAGTGATCCTAAGCCAATATCCTTGATACAGCATGATCCGACAGTGATCCTAAGCCAATATCCTTGATACAGCATGATCCGACAGTGATCCTAAGCCAATATCCTTGATACAGCATGATCCGACAGTGATCCTAAGCCAATATCCTTGATACAGCATGATCCGACAGTGATCCTAAGCCAATATCCTTGATACAGCACTCTTTATCAGCAGTTTTTATTAAAATGTATCATATATTTTGTACTTTGTACTGTAATGGATGCACTTTACAAATTAAGATTAGATCCAACTAATAACCTGTGAGCTACTGCTCACTCAGCATACCATTGCTTTTCACATCATTGAATTGAAAAAGTTGGTAAACAGGAAGTAGATATGAAACAGACCTGAAATTGGTACTCTCAATATAGGACCACATGGTAAGCTCACATCTAAAATTTCCAGTAGTTGTGTAGTTGACAGGCACATGAATACTAGTACAGTAGTCCCCCTCTTATCTTATAAGACCACCCCATCTGAGTCATGAAAGTGGTCTTATAATGGGGGTGGTCTTTCTTGAGGGGATACAATTTATACAGCCTTTACAGGTTTATAGTGCTTGGTCGGTTGATTAGCAGCAAAAGCTGTGAAGTGATCAAGAATCACACAAAATAAGTATTTGTATTTTAGTATTCATTATAAATATAAATAAAAAGAATTCACGTAGTTTTTATCTGTTAAAAATGTGTAATGATAATATAAAAATTCCGGGTCTTCTTAACAGTGAATGTTTTTGTTCCCGTTTCATCTGCATTATAATTTTTTTTCACTTTTATTGACTGTCGGGGTTCCACTTCATAGTTAATTAAGGTTCCGTCTAATTTGGAAAAATCCAGGTTTTTCTCTGATTCCAGTTTCCCAAGTTTTTGACATCGTTTGTAGTAAATTTTGATTTATGATTATGTTGGTACAGTGTACTATTATCTCCCTGTTGAATATTTCATTCTTCTTGTAATAAACCAGATTTCCGTAATGCTGAAATCTACAATATCCTACGTGTTTTCCCCTTTCATCCAGCTTAAAAGCCTTTCTTTTACATGTTTTCGACATTTTGTTTACCGGTTGTTGAACTGTTTATGAACTGGTTTACGATAATAAAACCAAATCTCGTTCTATTCGAGACTTCCAAAATAAACATCTGGTCAGTGAAAATGGTCGTTGTTGTGTAAAAAAAACGTGGTCGCTGGTCGCGTTTGAGGGGTGGTCGTTCGCGAGAGGTAATTTTACGTCAGAAACACTTAATGCATCAAGGTTTTTGTCGGATAAAGCGGGTGGTTGCTGGCGAAGGGATTGTATAAGAGGGGGACTACTGTACATGACTACTTTTATTAACCACTTTAGTGACAGAGGACCCTCCAATAACTGTTTACAGCAACAAAATATATGTGCAGTACATATGGACTGATCAATGCCTTAAAAGAACTGTCTTGTTAAAGCAACATAAAAGCTGTTGTCATAATAACATTCATCAAGATCTTTAAATGTTGTAACACTTATCAGTGTAACTAAATGACAGCACCACAGAGCTTACAAAAATGTGGTTAATAGCTTTCAAGAACACAGAATCTGTACTGCATCAATATAAAAACAGTCAAACTCACTGATCTTCACCATAAAATATGCAAAACTAACCATAAAAAACTTTTATTGGACACTGAAAGAGCAGTAAAATCCTACTTAAGAAAAGATGTTGTTTATGGGCAAAAAGATCGAATGATTGCAGCGTAACTTAAAAAATCTATGGAGATCAAGAATTCTTGGATCAATACATCAGGAATATAATTATCTGGACATTTTAATCAATGGGAAGCCTACTGTATGGTAATTGTCATTAATAAATAATAGCTAGGGTTCCCAGGAGTCAAGGTTTAGATTTTAACTTGGGTCATTTTACAAAACAAATAACCATAAGTAAATAGTATTCATGCAGTTCAATCGATACAGAGGGTCAGAACACACTACTGTCATATGCATGTTATCTTAGATTTCCATTGCTGTAAAACCAACATTGGTTGCTAATTGAACAATTTCCATAGAAATATTGGATGAAGCAAAATAAATGTTTTGACACTTTCCTTAGGACTTGTTTATGCTGGATAAAAACTGACTTGAATAATTAATTTAGATTTGCTACAAGTCGGTTTTTCGAATTTTTTTGTGATATTCTTTATTATTATATCTCAATTTTATTTACAATGTTAATCTTCCATAGGCCACAGTGACATATAAGTACTGTCAAAAAAATTTACTGTCTGAAAAATACTGTCACCCGCTACCATAAGGTATGGAATGTTCGAAAATTATACTGTATTATTTGCACATGCGCAATATATATTTTTACATTTCCGTCGTAAACAGACGACAATAATGTCAAACAAGAAACGTTTTTCTTCCACAAACGAGTCAGATTTAAAGGTTACGGATACTGTTAGTTTACTTTTATTGTTAAATTGCTGTTTTATTACCATTATTACATCAATTAAATACCATTACTGAATAAAGTTGTTCATGGTTTGAATAGTTTTTCAGTATAATAAAATAAATGTTACATGTCTGACAGGGTGACAGTAAAATTGTCAACTTTCCAAAATACTGTCAACCTCCGCATCGCCTCGGTTGACAATTTTACTGTCACCCTGTCGGACATGTAATATTTATATACTATCAAAATTTCTCAATACACATGACGCTGATAGTTCCCTAATAGCAAAAATTGGAAAACAAGTGTGGACACAGAAAAACGTCTCGCCTGAATTCCGCATCAGTAACGAAAATAAATTTCGTCATAAGCATTATGTTAATAGCATTAATTATGAGCAGCGGCCTGTATACCAAATATTGTCAGCATACTATGCATAGTTACAGAGGAACTGTCTTAATACAAAAACTTTAACGTAGTCGCTGGACCGTGAAATTGAGGTCAAGGTCAGGTGGAACCTACCAGACAGTCATGTACTATTAATCAGCAACCTATATACCAAATATTGTCATCCTACCATGCGTAGTTACAGAGGAACTATCGTAACCCAAAAACTTTAACGCAGTCGCTGGACCGTGAAATTGAGGTCAAGATCAGGTGACACCTACCAGATAGTCATGTACTAGTCATCAGCAACCTACACACCAAATATTGTCATCCTACCATGCGTAGTTACAGAGGAACTGTCGTAACCCCAAAACTTTAACGTAGTCGCTGGACCATGAAATTGAGGTCAAGGTCAGGTGACACCTACCAGACAGTCATGTACTAGTCATCAGCAACCTATACACCTAATATTGTCATCCTACCATGCATAGTTACAGAGGAACTGTCGTAACCCCAAAACTTTAACGTAGTCGCTGGACCATGAAATTGAGGTCAAGGTCAGGTGACACCTACCAGACAGTCATGTACTAGTCATCAGCAACCTATACACCAAATATTGTCATCCTACCATGCGTAGTTACAGAGGAACTGTCGTAACCCCAAAACTTTAACGTAGTCGCTGGACCGTGAAATTGAGGTCAAGGTCAGGTGACACCTACCAGACAGTCATGTACTAGTCATCAGCAACCTATACACCAAATATTGTCATCCTACCATGCGTAGTTACAGAGGAACTGTCGTAACCCAAAAACTTTAACGTAGTCGCTGGACCGTGAAATTGAGGTCAAGGTCAGGTGACACCTACCAGACAGTCATGTACTAGTCATCAGCAACCTATACACCAAATATTGTCATCCTACCATGCGTAGTTACAGAGGAACTGTCGTAACCCAAAAACTTTAACGTAGTCGCTGGACCGTGAAATTGAGGTCAAGGTCAGGTGACAGGTGACTGACTGGCAAGTACTCATCATAAGCTACCTCTGGACCAAATTTGATGGACCTAGGGCTTGGGCTTACAAAGATATGAAGCAAGATGTCAAGTGTTTACGCCGCCGCCGCCGCCGGATTCCCATACATATGTCTCGCCTCCAGCGACTTTCGTCGCAGGCGAGACAAAAATCAGATGCACTTGTGGTAAGTGTAAATTAAATGATACCCCTAACAATATAAAAATCGAATGGTTTTTGTCAATGTATGGCACAAAGTGTGGTTCATGAATTTCATTGGTTAAAAGTAGAACTAAATTCATGGTTACTTGCACAGAAATAGCAATGATCAATTTTAAATGTCTTTGCAAGGGATTAACCCATGAAAACAGAAAAACTATGCTACCTATAGCCCTAAAGAAGGCCATCACAATTTTGACAAAAGAGCTATATTTAAGTAAAGGTTTCCTAATGCTGATATTTTGGCCAGACAAGGCTTCAAACACACAATCAACAATTCCTGTAAGGTATTTTGGCCAGACAAGGCTTCAAACACACAATCAACAATTCATGTACGGTATTTTGGCCAGACAAGGCTTCAAACACACAATCAACAATTCCAGTAAGGTATTTTGGCCAGATAAGGCTTCAAACACACAATCAACAATTCCTGTACGGTATTTTGGCCAGACAAGGCTTCAAACACACAATCAACAATTCCTGTAAGGTATTTTGGCCAGACAAGGCTTCAAACGCACAATCAACAATTCCAGTAAGGTATTTTGGCCAGACAAGGCTTCAAACACACAATCAACAATTCCTGTAAGGTATTTTGGCCAGACAAGGCTTCAAACACACAATCAACAATTCCAGTAAGGTATTTTGGCCAGACAAGGCTTCAAACACACGATCAACAATTCCAGTAAGTCCCCTTTGTGTCAATCATTCAGTAGTATTTTTCAAAAAAGGGACAATAATGAAGTTACATGTATGATTATTTTTCAAATGCCTATAATCCTTTTAAAAAATTTCAATCATTAAAACTGACTATATATATATATATATATATATATATATATATATATATATATTTAAACAAGTGTGTGTGCTCACAAAGGGATACCCCACTTCGCTTTCAAGTCAAATTATCTCCCCTTAATGATATCCGAGGTCAATAAAATTCCTTCATGCACATCTAATGTTCTTATATTGTTCTTCCTTTATGCTGTTTCATTAAATTTCATCAAGCGGTTTAGGAGGAGTTGTGCTTACAAGGGATGTAGACAGATGGACAAACAGACAGGGTGATTCCTATATACCCCCAAACAAGTTTGCGGGGTGTATAATAAACACAACATATATATGTAACAAGAAACGAAAATCGAAGAAAACAAAAAATGTACATCTATTGGTATATTTCAAATTTTAAACACAAAATAAATTTACTGGGTAAAACATGCGTGTACCAATCCACCCTCCAATCCTTGGCCACCTTATTTAATAAAAGAAACTCCTCAACCCCATTCAATAATTATTAATGTCAGAATTAAAAGTCAAATCCTCACTTACATATATCAGGGCAATATCATAAAAATTCTGGCACATGTAAAAGCACTGGTATCACTAGTAATAATATAATACAATGCCTATTTTGTACAGCAATTTAAAACCTAAATGTTTACATTCAATAAAAACATACCAGAAAATAATTGCTGAAAGTGACTAACAATAGTTCTACATTTAAATGCTTTTAACACTTCCTAAATAATTATTTAAATAATTATTTTCATTTCTATTTTTGAGACTTTTGAAGCCAAAGTCAAATAAAATTCAGATCTTGCTTTGATTCTATTTTTTATATACTACATACATGTATGAAATGCATTAGGGGTTATTTTATACAACTCCTAAAATAGCCAATCAAATTTAAAATAATGCTTTGCTTTAACACTGACTTGTAGACCAATAATAAATACATTATCTGGATTAGAGCAGAATTTAATTTAATTCCTCTAAAAGAAGGGAACATTTTATAACAAATTTAAATGCATCCCTTACAATGTAATCTTTTCCATGTTTAGCTGCCTCATTTTATAGAATATGACCATAACTAGGTAAGTAAAATCATAAGATGACCTCGATTCTGTGTAAAAAAAAACTTATGTCCTTAATTCTGTATCAATAAAACTAGACAATTGCATGGTTTGACTGGTGCAGCTTAGGCTAAAACTGCATTTTACACCAGTAAACTTGATTGTCTAAACGACATTTCTTGCAATATGATATTGCATGTATCCTATGTCAAACTTTTTTACCTGAAGGAAAAAGCATTTTCATTTATGCTTCATCAAACTGTTTTGTATCAGAACTAAAAAATATTCTAGAAAAATGTACTTTCTAACTTAAACTATGGAAGTGCTGACGACAAAGACGATCCCAATGTGTTGAACCATGCTAATCAGGCGACATCAAAACACAAATACAAGCATGCTAAACCAGTTTTTGTTTTTTGCATGCAATAACAGTGGAATTGTACCTTAATGGTTAGCAACACAAATAAAGTCTCATTCAAACACCTAGATATCTACATGACCAAAGAATATAGTTCCTTCAAAGAAGTTTTAAAT
The DNA here is from genome assembly GCA_944474755.1 of Limnoperna fortunei. Classification (NCBI taxonomy): domain Eukaryota; kingdom Metazoa; phylum Mollusca; class Bivalvia; order Mytilida; family Modiolidae; genus Limnoperna; species Limnoperna fortunei. The sequence goes on along the minus strand of OX104117.1, from coordinate 81,592,583 downwards.
GTATCTTGCACATTCACGTTCAGAGTTTTATTGTTTTAAAGTAGTAAACATTCATCAATATTTTAACACCATTTGATGATGGGAAATGTCTGCCCTGTGTGTTTCGGTTTCCGATTTAGTTTATGATCATCAAAGCGCTTGTGAATTGCCGTTATTACAGCTTATTTAAAGAGCACATGCGACGTAGTATATTCTAACTGTCCCTGCAGCATGGACGACAACAACCCATTCAGTTACAAACACACTTAGAATCATATTTATGTGCATGAAAGATGCACACCTGACACATTATTTACTTCTTGGATTAATAACAGTGTTCTATATATGGCAGCTGTACAAAAAAAAAGCCTACCTACCGACCCTATTTTTTAAATGTGGCATGATAACTATGTTTAAAAGCATTTTTAATAAGGTGAGTCAAAAATATTATGTGGCAATTTTTTCAGTGAACATTACAAAAATAATCTGTTTCCATTAAATTAGACATGGGGGTATTTTTACTCTTTCACGACACACCTTGCGCCCAAATATTCTGTATTGCAAGCCATGTTAATTAAATCTGACCCCAAGTTTTTGGCAAAATATCCCTCTGGAAACAAATTTGCCATAAACTCTGATGGTGCACAGACTTGATATAAAAACATGAGGATTTGGCACAAAAAAAGGAAAATTCTTAGTAGCATCTGCATGTTCCTCATTGCTAAGCCTTATACTTAACACAAGTATATCAATGCAAAGCTTGAGTTCTTATTGGTCCATACTAAACAAATTTTTAAACAGTACATGTTTATTTGAAACCCTGAATGTGCATGTGCATGTACAAATAGCTAAATCGAAACATCCTTTGGACATGGATTTTAAACTTTGCAAGCTATAAATAGTATACATGCTTCTTGTGAACCAATGTTTTTCTATCAGTGATCTTACCATAAAACAGAATCATACACAAGCCTGAAAATCATAATACAATTAAAACTAAATTACATTTAAGTGGCACTGTAATAAATATGTCACAAGCTTGAAATCTGTATGTGTGTGTACACCGAAAAATTGTATGGTGCATGAAACAAAAATTTGCAGGACTTAAGAATTTCACGCAGTTTTTGTGTAAAGAAGACAGCATGAAAGAAGGGAGTTAATTCAATTATTAAAATAAATCTCATCTTATTCAAAATTGGTGTTTTCTTCTATCCAAGAGAACAAGTGTGGACACAGAAAAACGTCTCGCCTGCATTCCACATCAGTAACGAAAATAAATTTCGTCATAAGCATTACGTAAATAGCATTAAATATCAGCAGCGGCCTGTATACAAAATATTGTCACCATACCCTGCATAGTTACAGGGGAACAGCCGTAACCCAAAAACTTTAACGTAGTCACTGGACCGTGAAATTGAGGTCAAGGTCAGGTGGAACCTACCAGACAGTCATGTACTATTAATCAGCAACCTATATACCAAATATTGTCATCCTACCATGTGTAGTTACAGAGGAACTATCGTAACCCAAAAACTTTAACAAAGTCGCTGGACCGTGAAATTGAGGTCAAGGTCAGGTGACACCTACCAGATAGTCATGTACTAGTCATCAGCAACCTACACACCAAATATTGTCATCCTACCATGCGTAGTTACAGAGGAACTGTCGTAACCCCAAAACTTTAACGTAGTCGCTGGACCATGAAATTGAGGTCAAGGTCAGGTGACACCTACCAGACAGTCATGTACTAGTCATCAGCAACCTATACACCTAATATTGTCATCCTACCATGCATAGTTACAGAGGAACTGTCGTAACCCCAAAACTTTAACGTAGTCGCTGGACCGTGAAATTGAGGTCAAGGTCAGGTGACACCTACCAGACAGTCATGTACTAGTCATCAGCAACCTATACACCAAATATTGTCATCCTACCATGCATAGTTACAGAGGAACTGTCGTAACCCCAAAACTTTAACGTAGTCGCTGGACCGTGAAATTGAGGTCAAGGTCAGGTGACACCTACCAGACAGTCATGTACTAGTCATCAGCAACCTATACACCAAATATTGTCATTCTACCATGTGTAGTTACAGAGGAACTGTCGTAACCCAAAAACTTTAACGTAGTCGCTGGACCGTGAAATTGAGGTCAAGGTCAGGTGACACCTACCAGACAGTCATGTACTAGTCATCAGCAACCTATACACCAAATATTGTCATCCTACCATGCGTAGTTACAGAGGAACTGTCGTAACCCAAAAACTTTAACGTAGTCACTGGACCGTGAAATTGAGGTCAAGGTCAGGTGACACCTACCAGACAGTCATGTACTAGTCATCAGCAACCTATACACCAAATATTGTCATCCTACCATGCATAGTTACAGAGGAACTGTCGTAACCCAAAAACTTTAACGTAGTCACTGGACCGTGAAATTGAGGTCAAGGTCAGGTGACAGGTGACTGACTGGCAAGTACTCATCATAAGCTACCTCTGGACCAAATTTGATGGACCTAGGGCTTGGGCTTACAAAGATATGAAGCAAGATGTCAAGTGTTTACGCCGCCGCCGCCGGATTCCCATACATATGTCTCGCCTCCAGCGACTTTCGTCGCAGGCGAGACAAAAACATTCCGACTCAGGACGGACTTCAAACATTCAGGGGCTCATAATTATGCATAGAAATTTACATTCACTTAAAATCTTTTAGCATCTTACCATGTAGTTATTTTCTTGTTTTCAATATCTGAAATACTATTTACCTTCTGACATCGATTATCCATAAGTCAGCTTAGTTTTACAATACAAAATTGTTCGCATTTGTTTTAAATTTCGCGCCAAATTAATCATATCCAGTCCTAACTAAGACTTTACGATTAAAGCAGCCAAATCTGAAAGCCTTTATGTATGGGAAAATTATCTCCCCTGGAATGTTTGAAGTGACTTTCGTCTCTGGTTAAATTGTTCGCTTGGATAGAAGAAAACACTAATTTTGAATAAAATATGGTTAACATATTGAAGTTAGGGGGTATTTATAAAAAAACATTGAACGGTGGTAGTTTATTCCTGACTGGACACTTGGAACGGTATTCTTTTTTGAAGAAAACATGGGGATTCCAGTAAATAAAACTTGGGCTATTTTTATAAATGAGATAAGATTCATGCCTTTTTGAAGTATCATAAATTTTTGATGTGGGCAATATTTCAAAATTAGACATCTCAGACTGGTTACCAAACAAGTGAATACACAATGTAAACCAATTTATTAGCATTTTATTTCAGTAAAAAATATATCTTTACCCTATGTGCCTATGAATATTTTCTACGAAGTATTTTAGAAAATATAAACATTCTTAGGATAATCCAATAAAACTGAGGATTTTTTTAACAAGACAGAATAATAAAAATGTACATTTAGTTGTAATATATGTTTATCATTTATAAGTCTTATATTTTTAATTACTCAATTCTTATTCACTTCAACAGTGGATAGGTTTTTTTAAGAAAGCATCTGTTTATTTGTACTTGTAAACTGTACTTACCACATTATAGGCAATTTTTCAGCTATTATTTATATTTTAATTTTTTTATTATTTATTATTTTGCCATCTGCTGAAATATTCTAATATTTTGCTATGCCTATGTTGTTAAAAATGTTACCTGTATGAACTATGATTGTAATCATATATTATGTAACAAGCCCCCCTCCCCCCCGGGCCATCTTTACTTAATGGTTAGAAAGAAATGTGTATATAATAAATTGACAAAATAGAAGTTCTAATTTTTCTACCTGTATTCCATAGAGGTAATACAACAATCAACTCGTTAAGTTAACATTCTTTGCATTTCCTACCTTTTAAATTTGAGATTTTAAGAAAATTTTTTTACCAGCAATATATAATATACACACGGATATAATAAACGTGTAGTACCGACAGGTGGTTTTCCGTCTTTATCACTATTTATCAAAACATAAACATTGGCACATGGCGAATACTCACCTCACGATTTGCTTCATTTTCCTTGTTTTCCTCTCTTTTTAGTTGACATCCATTGATGAATGACTGTTGTGAGATGTTATTCAATTTACAATTATAGTCTGCAATATACATTTTTATCGATTTATCGGTTGTTATCAAAAGTCCAGCTTCAGAAATTTGTGTGGCCACTTCCGCCATATTTCGAACACAAATGACAACTGTTTGCTTATCAAATAAAATCACGCTTCAGAGCTCACGATTATGTACTGTATCTCTTTTCGGGTCACCTATCAATAAAACGATTTAACCCGACATAAAATTTAAATTTTCAATGCTTTCTTTGTGTATTATTAAACGCCTTAACATGCGAAACTTTCTAGCTGTTCTTTTTGGCTATCAGCTGCTGCATTTGAGCGAAAACCGGATGTCATCAAGCTGGTTTTGTTTTACAATAGTGACATCTGGCGGGAAAATAAGTGATGGTGGAAAATTAACCCATAAATAAATATTTTATTAAAGTTTTACTTTGTTCTATTTTGTTTTGATCCGTAAACAAATGTAGCATTTTTTTTTAAATCGCATGAAATACTGATAAAAATAAGCATATTTCTAGAAAGTCATGAATGGGTACAATTCACGTAAATATTTATTGGATATTGATTACATGAAAATTAATAAAATATAAAACTATATAACATTTGGATTTCCTTTTCGCTAATAAACAACCGACAGATAAATTCTGATAGCACATCCAAAAAATACATGACCAATACCAAAGATATATGTCACTGCTTCTGAAAGTTTTCGGCAAAATAAGTGTATCCAAACCTTTATATTACTGAAATTTATATCGTGTACATAATACAAGCTACATCTTTTATGTGATTTTTTTTTAAGGTGAATGTATTAACAAACAAAATACCGAACACCAACTCTCAATAGATAAAATCCACAAAAGTAAGTGATGATAGGTGAGCCGGAAAAGTGATCCCCACTGGTTCTAGGGATTATTTAAAACTGTCATTTAATAGTCATTGGTGGGGGGGGGGGAGGGACTCATACTTTTTTTATTCCTGCTTATACATAGGACTACAAGTTTCGCTATATTCATCATGACCGGTTATGAGTCAACTGTTCGAAGTTGATACATAAAGAAAGCATTTCTTTACGTTTTCACAAATATTTCCGCCCTGTAATACCAATAATGAGTGCTTAATACATATACGAACCTAAGTTCTGTTTCCGTTTTAAGTCGTGAATTTTTAAGTAGCTACTTTAAAACAACTAATTATGATTTGCTATTTATACTTATAAGTATGTGAAACAAAGACTGTTGTTTCAGTGCTTTATGAACAGAAATACGCCAAGAATGGAAGGAATTTTGTAAAATTAATTTTAATGATATTTCGGCAATATTAACGTCAGTATTTTTACAGAAATATATATAGTATTATAGAGTCTTTAAAAACAAATTGTATAAATACGAGGGATATTAAAGTTCAAATTTATAATTTCATTTAATTAAAATCTATAGATAATACAATAAAGGATCTGTTTTATGCCCAGACTTAACTTAAAACTACAGTTATTTATTGTTTCTAGATATTCACAATAGTTGATTGTATACTAATTATCGTTTTAAATTTCAGAAACATTTTTTGCGTGTTAAATACAAAGATACACCTGTCGATAATCTAACAGGTGATCAAGATCACATTGATCGGTATCGGATGGGTGCTTTCTAAACTTTAAATTAGTGCAACAGATATATCTTAAGTTATTTTTTTATTTTGGATCAAAGAGAACCTCTTTTATTACTTATAATTGAACATGGTACGAACATAGAATGATTTAAATAGCAACAATTTTCTCACAAAATAGTAGTACCGTTATGTTATATGATAATGCGACCAAAATTATATTAACACAGGGACAGTCTATACTAACTAGTATAGACTGTCCCTGATTAACAGCAACGGGAATATTATAAAACATTTTTTGTGTTCGGGATTTGAATTAACAGTTTTTTCCATTGAAATAAAAACACAATTGTTATTTTACGGATTCGTTTTTTTGCCTTTCAAGTCTCGTTGAGTATATTTTGATGTCGGGCCGGGTAAAGAGGGGTGGTCTCCAGTGTGGGGTTGGGCGTTGAGACACTACCCTAATTGTCGAGAAAGGATCAAAATGTCGAACTAATTCTCTTGTTTATTATCAAGCTTATTTATTATTATATACTGTCATACTAACAAAATACGTTTATAATATCTAAATAAAATCTTTGTTACAACGCAATCAACCTAATAAGCATAAAACAAAGTATTTCAAATTTCAAAACCATCTAGAAAGCCAGCTTATTAAGTTGTTTATTGTTTAAAACCGCTTCATTGTATTCAATACATAGTCTGTGAATATCTAGCAAGAAATTATTTGATTCTCGTCTGCCGGAGAAAGGTAATAAAGAAAATTCTTCAGCTTTAAAAACGAAACTATGGATATCAATTCCCACGAGAGGAATAATCTTTAAATATTTATATCATCGATATGGCGCATAGAAGACATTTAATTACATATAACACCAAAAATAAGCATATAAGGTATAAAAATGAGTATAGATTTAACACACTGTAAAAGATTTGGATGGTCGAATCGATGGTATTACTATTTTTATTTTCCTTGCATATATTATTGGCCTTTGTACGTCAGGTCGATCACCATGTTTGGGTGAAATCACGTTGTAATATATTCTGGTCATCCGTTGTACATAAATCTTTAAGTAACTGTCTCACAATGACCACGTTAGTATCCGAAGTGAGCTTGTCTATAAGCGAGTTATCCAAACAGAATTTACAGATTACAGGTGATTGCACTAGTTTCAATCGAAGCAACACACGCAGCAAAAATCTTTCGAAACACGAGCATTGAAATTATACGATAACAGTACGCAAACAAAAAGGATACTAGTACTTTTGACATCGTCTTTGAATTTATTATTCCTTAAAAAAACTGGAACCATACCAGAGGGGTTTCCACTGCTCGACTCACGGAGCTGCTCAGCGCATCCCGTACGGGATAGGCAAGGCTATCTCGCTTATGTTCGGGAGGAGGTTATCAGGTCATAATACGGACAGCCTGGCCGCGACCATACTGCTTGACGTGTTTGAAGAGTGTCGCGCTCCTTCAACGACACAGACCACTATTTTAAATTTCGAAAAAATAGATAAAAGACTAAATTTCCTGCCCTTACTCAATACTTTTCCCATTTCAGTTGATGAATTTTGTTCCCGTTGCCCCATCCCTTTTCCCTGTAGATTTACTCTATGTGAACTTTTTCTTGTCCTTAATACAGCTGGAATACTGACAGGAAGATATTCCACAGTCAAAATTACTCGATGTCAGCCTTTGTTTCTCATAGTCCACGGACAATTCCCTTCAATTGGATAGTTAGTGTATGGTGTTTTAGTTTTACTTGGCATTGTTGTTATTTCTGCCTTTACGTTGTGTGTGGCCTAGCCATTTTAATTTCTGTTTCTTTATTTCCTGTGCGATTGGTATCCGGCTTGTTCTTTCCGAAAGGTGTTCATTGATGTTTTTATTTGGCCACCATAATTGAAGCTGTTTATCAGACATCTGTTATGAAGGTTTGATGTTTCTTCCTATTGTCAATTGTCAGTTAGCTCACGTTTCTAATCAGATGCAGCACCCCTCTACTCTTACGTCTTACAATGATCTTCTAAAGCTAGCACTGATTTCTGGTCTACTCTGTGAAATATTTAACTGCTTCGTTTTCCGTAGCTACGCTCGGTAGTGTATTGTCTACATAAAAGTCCTCCATTGTTTCAACCAATTTTGATTGTGACGTAGAAGATGTTTCAACATAGTAGCGTTAAGAATAAATGGCGAACTTGTTGCTCCAAAAAGAACCGATTTAAAACGGTATATCAGTAAGGCACAGTCTGCGTCTGAAGGGTCGCTTAGCCATGAAAACCTTGTAGCATCCCTATCGTCTTCATTTAGCCCAACGTGCAGAAAGGCCTTTTTAGATGTCTGTTGCTACGGCGAAGTTATTAGGCTGTGATGAAACTTCTATACTAGACAGTTATTCAAGCTTGGTTTATCTGCAGATGTTTTAAAGCTACAGTCATATACCACACGTACCGATCTTGTGCTTGATTCTTTCAAAACTTGATTGTGCGGTATGTAATGTACAATGTTTGTGGTTGGTATATTCTCGTCTATTGTTTCTATGAATCCACGGCGCTCTTGTTCTTTGATTATGTTTCCGTAACTTTCCAGCATCTTTGGATTTTGGCTTTTTCTGTTTTGCGTTTGGTTGCGTAAAATTTTGTCGGCAGTTCTTCGTGATCCTGTTTCCATGGTAATCTAGATTTGTACTGATTCTTCATAAATTCGATTGTTGACTCCTGATATTGCTTGATGAAATTGTCATTTTCTATTTCGGTTTCCTTGAAGAGATTCCAATAGATTCCAGACGCCAAAAGTATTCGATATATGGTTCCTCATAATATTGTGCGATATCATTATGTTGAATATTCCGGATACGGCTGTACTTGATTGCGTTAATTGTCTTGTTGAGCGGTCCCGAGAGTACGTAGCCTAACGATTTTAAACCGTCGGTCCATCGATAACGTCCCTTTAAATTACCAGTAGTAGTCGGCTCCTACAAATACTGATACGTTGAAAGTATCGTCTTTGGAAATTGGGTGAGTTAATCTCAGACCTCGCAGATATTTGGAGTTACTGTCTTACCGTTGAATGTGATTCTGTAGTGGTGATGCAATCATAGGAACGACAAGTACTTCAGTTGTGATTTTCCTGGAATATATGGTTTCTATCAGTAAAGTACTCTTTCCTAGGTAACGCATTCGAACGTTAAGAGTTGTATAGGTTCAGGCTCGTCGATCTTAAGTTGAAGTGATTTTGCTAATTCTTCTGTTACAAATGACCACTGAGCTCCTTCGTCAAAATTTTTTTTTGTACTCCGTGTCTCTGACCATACCGGGACAACTGCTGTTTTCAATAAAATGTTATTTCTAGAATCAAGCGATAGACCGGGTGTTGTTGATTTACTGTCTTCCGTACTTTCGTCGTCATTGATTACATGGACAATAACTTTTGGGGTATGTTGTTTCTTTGGTTGAGTATAATAATTGCTTCTCTGCAAATTATTTCTATTTTCGTCAACATTAATTGAATATGTCTTGTGCTCATTACACAAGCTAGAATGGTGTTGTTTTCCACAATTTCGGAAATTAAGTCCTTGATGTAATGTGTCCCTAGGCAATAATTTTTCCGTACAATTTTCATACGCTCCTTCGTATCCGTTACATGTGAGCAATTAGTAGGTGCGTGTCTGTTGGATCTGCACAGACTCTTGTGCAGATCCAACAGTGCACATATTTCCAATGTCAAGAACAAACAGGGGACGGTCCTGACCAGCGAAAAGGACCAAGCCGACAGATGAGTTCAAACTTTAAAGAGGTGCTAAACCACCCTTTACCTGACGAAACTGCAGAGTTAGAGCCTCTAGACATAGTCATGGAAATAGACTTAAACCCTCCATCAGAAAAAGAAGTAAAGAAGGCAATTACATCTCTCAAAAATGGAAAAGCTCCAGGAGTGGATCAGATACATGCAGAAATGGTGAAAACAGATATATCAACATCAACAGCTGTTCTAACCCACCTTTTAAAGAAAATCTGGAGTGGAGGTAACATCCCAAAAGACTGGTTGAAAGGCCTAATTGTAATACTACCAAAGAAAGGAGATCTCCAAGTCGGTGACAATTGGCGAGGTATCACACTGCTGTCAACACCCAGTAAAGTCTTCTGCAGAGTGCTACTGTACAATCAGCCATTGACAAAAAACTAAGAACAAGCTGGTTTTAGGAGAGGAAGAGGCTGTGTAGACCAAATTTTTACCTTAAGAAACATAATTGAACAATGCATAGAGTGGAACATCCCTCTGTATGTCAACATCATCGACTTCAAAAAAGGCTTTTAATAGTGTTAATAGAGAAACATTATGGCAAATATTACACCACTATGGACTGCCATCAAAGTACATCAACATCATTAAGAAATTTTATGAAAACTTCGAATGCAGCATCATATTAAACAGCAGCACATCTGATTGGTTCCGAGTTGAATTGAGAGTTAGACAGGGATGCATTATTTCCACTATCCTCTTTCTGGTAACAATTGACGGGGTCATGAGAAAAACAACATCAGACAAACCGAGAGGGATACAATGGGACTTGATCTCACGTCTAGAAGATCTTGATTTCGCTGATGACCTAGCCATCTTATCAACAAACATCAATCACATCCAGGAAAGAACAGACCGCCTCAACAGATTCTCCAAACAAACAGGTCTAAATATCAGTACGTCTAAAACAAAAGCCATGAAAATCAACACCATCTCAACAAGAAATATCACAATTTGGAAATCAAGCCTGTATACGCTAAAAACAAAGATTCAACATTTCAATAGCAATGTAAAATTAGTGCTTCTTTATGGAGCTGAGTGTTGGAGGATCATTCAAAGTGACGTTAAAAAGATTGAAAGTTTTCATAATGGATGCCTCAGAAAGATCTGTTAAATAATTTGGCCTAACAAAATTTCAAACCAAGAACTTTTCAAGAAAACTGGCTGCAAGAACATCGGCACTGAAATTAAGGAAAGAAGGCTAAGGTGGTTAGGTCACGTCTTCAGGATGGAACCCAAACGACTCCTAAAGGTAGCTTTGAGATGGACCAAACCTGGAAGGACAAAAACAACATGGCGACGGGCAGTGGAGGCAGAGTTAAAAGATGGAGGTTTGACATCGGGGAGGCACAGAAATTTGCCAAAGATCGACCCAAGTGGAGGGAAAAGATTGCGGCCTTATGTCTCACCAGAGACGATGAGGATGATGTAAGTAAGTAAGTAATTAGTAGGTGTGGGGTTCTCCTGACAATGAATGCATCGTCGATTTGTCAAACTTCTGTTCAGTTTTCTTAAATACGTTTTGTCCTTCCCGCCCTTATGGTTTTGTACCGGTTATAAAAGTACATTTAAGTTGAATTTGCTTCTCGTAATTAGGATGCAATCCGGCCTCGATAATGTCTATTTCTTCTCTGATGCTTCTGCGTAAGTCGCGTAAATTCCATGTGGTAGCTATATGTTCTCTAGCTAGATTACAACGTATATCTCCCGGCAACTTGTTGAGTACAATAGCGACTAGTAATATTGCGTATGCGTCTTGTGACTGCTCTTAGGCGTCTGAACATCGAACCGAAAATTCAAGTTTGTCACAGAAATTTCTGAGGCCTCGCAACGCATTCATTGATGACGGAATTTCAAGTAAGAAATGCATGTACGCTTGCATGATTTTTTTAAGGATCTCCATATCTATCTCTTAGGACATATTGCTTTATGTTATTAATGTTAGTAAGCGCAAGACCTGCTTTGGTCTGAGCGGCTTCGGACTCAAGTTGTGCTTTTAAATAACTAAATTTCTAGACGTCAGTTAATATTCATATGTACGCATGATTCAAACGAATCCCAAAAGGTTTGCCATTCAAGTATATTTCCGCTGAACTTTGGAAGTTTAAGTTTTAGTAAGCGGTGTGTGTAATTACTTTCAGCGGATGCTGATAATGTGGAAATCGTGCAACTTGTACTAGGAACGTGAAAGTTTTGGCTAGTATCAGGAATGAAAGTGGGACTGTGAACATTTAGGCTTTGGTTGGAGGATGTGGATTGACCATGGACATCACTGATAACTGGACGATTTGAACGTGAAGTTTGAATAAATTTATAATTGCGCATAATTTGGGTTTCTAAGTTTAAAGTATACTCCTCTATATTTACAATATCTTCTTCCATGTCTTCAGTATTCATAACATCCAGAATTTGTTAAATTACAAATTTTTTTTCTTTAAATTTTCATGAACGATGGAAAGTTAATCAAAGTACTCTGAATACAATAAACGTATTATGATCAATGGTGTTTGAGTTGAAACGTATTCTCGCCATTTCATTTTGGTGCCGTGACCAAAGGCAAATATAATTGGATAAATTGAAATCGAAGTGCTTTAATGAAACTCTTGAGGAAAATTGAAGGTCTTGGCACCAAAATGTAATGTCGAAAATACTCAATATACGTTTATTGTTTTCTCTAAGGCTACGTCAACAATTGACTTAAAAAATAGTATGAATTTGTTTCCCGCGACAAACTCAACATATACATATTGTCTGCATGCGTTTCTGTAATATACATTGTTTTTTGACAAAAGTTGATTAGCATTCTGCTCATACCCATACCAGGAAAGATAGAAATTTGTTGTCAAGGTTTTTTCATTCTAGATTTATTGCCAACCAATGCTATTGAGTTGAATCAATTCGGTTTCGCTTCAGACTTAACTTTCCTACGTGAGCTGATCAGCTATTTTAGCTATTTACCATAAGCCAGACCAATGATGATTAGTGATAGGGCATGTCCATACGTCGGTAGGCCTACACACTGAATCTCTTTCATTACCTCCAATTTGTAACAGGCGAGCAGCAAAGATCGCAACAGTTTAAAAGTTGAGCAACAATGAAGCGGGCAGCAGGCGATTAAAGAGGACAACCATTAAGCGGATACGTGTTACACTCGGGCAAAGAGGAACACAATGAAGTGGATAAAGGTAGCAGGAGAGCAAAGAGGACAACAATGAAGCGAACAACAGGCTAGCAAAAAGCACAACAATAAAGTTAATAGGTGTAATAAACAAGGATTTTTTATTCTTAATGTTGGTATAGATAATAAAAAGCATGAAATGAAGAAGCATAATGGCATAAATTGAACTAAAAATAGAAAATCTGTATTCAAAATTTATTAGAACTCTAATTCGCGTTGCTGAGTCGTTCTTTGTAGCGCGATCGTCAAACTGACTAAAGAGCCAGTCAAAAACTATAGAACTACAACTGAATCTGCTGCTTCACTACATAGCGTCATGAAGGAATGCATGGCTGGTAAGTTTGTTACCCGTATATCGTTTTAGGGGTAATGTGCTGGCAATATACCATTACAATCTATAGGGCCTTGTTGGCCAAGAAGTTAAGGTAATTAATCACTATTGATTACTGGCATGTCAACACCGAGTTCAATCATTACTGCGGGAAGGGTGTTTCTTCAAACTTAATTGACAAGTTTTGCCTATTTTCCTGCCGAAGGTCGGGAGTTTTTGCCGGATCCTGCGAATACCTCATTTAATGAAAAATCCAGGTAATTACATAGCCGAAAAATTTCTGAACATCGCATTAAAAAAAATCTATATACTATATTGGTCTATTGTTAGGTAGGTTTATTGTACATGTGTATGATGCCTATAATAAAAGCACAACATGTACGTATTGTTGCCGTTATGTTAATAACAAAATGTATTTACAAATGCCTTCCTTTTAATAGTTGTATTAAAAAGAAACAGATTTGTTATCTAAATTAACAACTTTTACAACAACACGATCAAAATTCGAAAATATATGATATTTTTAAAATTAAAGCATGCAGAAAAATATAAAGTAATTTTGTGTCATTGTTATACTAAGTATTTGATTATAACATGTCTATTTGCATTTTAAATGAAGAGGCCAATTTGAAAGTCTATTATGCAGGTTAACAGGATGTTATTTTAATTCGTTTCTAGATCACGAGAGTTGATCATCGCTAAGAGGACTGTAACAGAATGGCTTAATTGTCAGGACCAATATAAAAATACATTTTTTTGAAGCGCTTGTTTTTTCGATTAATGTTTATTGTGCTATAAAGGTTTAGACACCATTCTGAAGCATTATACTTGTAAAACCTCGCGTGTTTTGTGACGGTTATTAATTAGCATGATTTATATAGGAGAAACATTTAAATAAAATTTGTAAATACTCGAAACTCATGGCGTACCACGTTGATAATAAGTTGTTTCATACAAATTAAAAATTACGAGAAGTGTTTTGCAAATAATGCTAATCTCTGTGTGTTTAATGGAACGCAACGCCGGATCTCTATTTTTCTCTAACGAAAAAATATGTGTTACATTCAAACCGAACTCCCCATTTATCTATATATGTAAATGAAATGTTCATGAAAATGGTTGTTCTTTTCTTATTTGTTTTAAATTTTAAGTTCAAAATTTTTTTTTTTTTAAATCCAAATATGTTTTCAGTGAGCAGATTATATGCAGAATGGAAACTGTTACTATTGCAGTCACCGTTTTTTAACGTTTAGTATTTATGGAGCCAAGGAACTGACTTTTTTTACATACTTGTCTTCATCGTTTTCCTGCAAAGCGCCCTTTTTAGCTACATTTCATAACACTGCAGTATAAAAAGTTAAAAAAGAAATAGAAGTCAAAACTTGATATTAGAAAATGTTCAGTGGTCTCAGTACACAATTTGATCGTTATTCGTTAAACCATTAAGAGAAAGGTATAGTAGATATTAGTAATTTAGTTTTTTTATCAGATTGTTGAACTGCGCCTTTTAAAGATTTTTTTCTAGCATTCTTCAGCACATTTATTTAAGAAGTATTTGTTGGGACGTCATTGATCTCATAGACGCTATGATTTCACCGTACTAAAAAGTAAAAAATAAAGAGTCGCTATCTGCAATGTTTATGGAACATTTTCTTTATTAGGAGCGAACACATCTAATAAAATGGGGTGGGTGGATTTTAAAGGATAAGTATTTTTTAGTTTCATTCTATTATGGCAAGACAAATGTTAAAAACTTTGTTTTGTTTCTAGCAAAATGATGCTTGCTAATGACTTAATATCAAGCAGGCGGAACTGTAAATATTTCTCTAATCAAGAAAACGGCATAGGATAATCAATTTTAAAAAATGCGATGGTAGCGTACACATTACGCTATATATAACCGTTAACATTAGGATAATCAGAAAAAACGCCACAAAATTTATGGCGCCTCTCAAGGTTACAGCAGACTTAAATTATTACCTGGCTTCTATGTTCAGCTACCTACAGCAATCAACATAACGGGACAGGCCGTCGGTGAGATGGGGTAAATACAAATAATCAGTCCGGGCCTCGGTGGCCCAGTGGTTAAGGTAGTTCGTTTATTGATCACGTGGTCTGTCAACACCGAGGTTGCGGGTTCGAGTCTCACTGCGGGGTGCATTCGACTCTACGGAAAGCGTGAGGTGTCTTCATACTTCAGACTTCTGACTTCATAGTTCAGACTTCTGACTTCATACTTCTAAGTCCAAAGCTCAGATTTCAAAATTCAGACTTCTCAATTCAGACTTCAGAGTTCTGTTAATTATATAAGCATATATTTTCGCGCCAATCAGATTTTCGCGTCGAATTATTTCTGAACGGAGAACATTTTTATTCATATCAATCCGCATGGAGTTGTTTGTTTTATACGGCCGCAAACAATTTTATGCAAACTAAATATCGAATAAAATTCTTTATTCTACCATTATTGACAGTTTGTGGTAAGAGGACGCCGTGTTTTCCAATTTATGATTGGCGCGAATATATATGCTTATATAATTAACAGAACTCTGAAGTCCGAAGTGAGAAGTGTGAATTCTGAAGTCTGTGCTTTGAACTTAGAAGTATGAAGTCAGAAGTATGAAGTCAGAAGTATGAAACGAGAAGTTTTAACATGAAAGTATGAAGTGAGAAGTCTAAAGTATGAAGATACCTCGCGCTTTCCGTATGACTCCACTCTTAATTGACAAGGATTGCCAGTTTTCCTACCAAAGTTCGGGGGTTTTCTCCAGGTACTCTGACTTCCTTCCTATCAATGAAAACGCCATGATATAGCTGAAAAGTTGCTGAAAGTGGCTTTAAACAAACGAAAATCAAACAAATACTCAGTCGATAAATCAATCAATCAATCAATGTATTTTCACAATTATTTTGGCACTGGCAAACCACCATAGAGTTTTACATATAAAGTAAGAGAACACTTTCGTTGATTTCTTTGTTTCCATCGTTTGGTCATACTACGGTAACATGCGAAGATATATTCCGTTATAGAAACTTTCTAATTAAATATTAACGTGATTTCATATCGTTTAATCTCATAAAGTAATGAATTATTGTACCACGTTTAATCATGGGTGAAATTAAATGTTGATTGAAGACTTCCTGATTGAATATTTTACATTTCTAACAATATGCCAGATCTGAAAAACTCTACAAACAGTATCAGCAACAATATATCACAATGATAGATCGTTCTGCTGTTACTAACAGTCCATTTATAGTGCAGATGTGTATTTCTATTTTGGCTATTGTTATGGATTGTGTAAAAGAGTAGGCTCGATCAGCAGCCGCCTCTGAAGGCTAAATTCTCGTTGTCCTAAATATAGCTAAATATTGCAAATACGACGTAAAGCAGAGTCAATAACAGGAAATTTTTTAAAAATAAATAAACACCCCATATCAAACAATTAGAATAGATTATAATAGGTGGATGACGTAAACCTGTTTTATTGCAAGCTTGAGATCCGTAACTAATGCTTACACTATGACCGCCATTCGTATCGAAGCATGGTTGAAGCTTGAGATCCGTAACTAATGCTTGCACTATGACCGCCATTCGTATCGAAGCATGGTTGCCTATGGCGAGCTTGAGATCCGTAACTCATGCTTGCACTATGACCGCCATTCGTACCGAAGCATGGTTGAAGCTCGAGATCCGTAACTAATGCTTACACTATGACCGCCATTCGTATCGAAGCATGGTTGACTATGGCCTTTCATTGATGATACATTACTGTACAGTTTTTCGTAGTTCTGTGTGAAAAATATTTAGCGTACCTAATCGTGAAAGATGCATTAACACAAAATGACGGTTATTCCACTAAACGACAGACAAACTGGTCCAAAAACACTTAATAGCGTTCAACTAACATTAGCTTTAATAATGTAGCTCCTTTTTTATAGCTACAATAATGTAGCTCCTTTTTTAATTGCTACAATAATGTAGCAATAAAAAAAGGAAGCCGAGAGTCAAGGTTCTTCTCTGGCTTCCTCCCCCAATAAAAACTGGCCATGATATAGCTGAAGAAAAAAATGCTGAAAGTGGCTTTAAACAACATTCAAACAAACAAACAGTCGATTACAACAGGTATCGACCTCATCAAAAGGCTATAATGGTATTATATTTAAAATTAACCTCCTTTTCCATACAATGAATAGGTAATTATTAGAGGACTACTTACAGGAATCGGGAAAAAAACAAGTATTTGTTACAATGTTGAACAATATAAAGAAAATTGATTTTTTGTTTGTTTGTTTAAATGGTATTTAACGCAGAAATTTTTCAGCTAGATCATGGTATACAGTTTTTGTTGGGGCAGGAACCCGTAGTACCCGGAGAAAGACCTTCGGTAGGAAAACTGACAGTCCGTGTCAATTAAGATTGGAGTCAAGTGCAACTCGCACCTCAGACAGACCACGTGATCAATAGTAGACGAACTACCTTAACCACTCGCCCACCGAGGCCCCTAGTAGTAGTGGTAAAAGCATTATTACACGCAGCACGAAAGACAACTCTTACAACTTTCTGACAATGTACATTTACCTCGTAAAGCATATTGTTGGATTTTTCGTAATGTTTAGTAAAAAATATCATTTGATGGGTCGATAGTAGAGCTTTAAAAAATTGATCCTTTAAATGTGTATGTAGGTTTTAGGTTCTGAAATGTCATTTGAAGTAAATACTGGTCCTTAGGCAATTTAATTACAGATTGAAAGTCAAACACGTTTACATGCTAAGAATAAAGTACCCCTAGAACTTCCTAGAGTTCCTAGAGTCTAGTACACGGTTCATTATTTACCGGAGGTGTTAATTTCATCGAGAGATAACAGTGCCATACACTGTAAATGTATGCGTTGACCACACCGATTTACTAACAAATAATAATACAGGAATGAGGATCATAGGTGGTCTAGGGGAATTTTTAGTCGTATATTCTTGAAATGTTAGTTGTCAACCTGGTTCATTTCATCTGGAAATACAAAAACACACTACAAACTCTCTTAAAAAACTCAACAAAACAAGCAGCTGGTGTCCGTTTTTCTACTGCCGCTGCAGTCAAGATACATGTTTATTACGCAATTAAAATGGTATTTACTGGTTTTTTTTAATTCGATTCTGAGCCAGTGAGCTTCTTCAAATGAGAAATCTTTATTTTTTTGAATTTGTATAGGAAGAAAATTAACATTTAATATGACAAGGTCGTCAGCAGGTGGTCTAACAGTATCAGTCTATTCTCCATCCAGCTACCAGTCCACTTATCAATACCAATTAAACTGTTGCTTTTGTATAGGCTCCATTCTATATACTTATTGACTGGGTATGACGAGAATAGTAGGTTTATATTTCCCGAGGTGCAAATATTACCCCGAGGCGAAGCAGAGAACATTAGCTGTATCAGAGGAAAAATAAACTTACTATTACATGAATATCTAGTGAGTAGACAGACAGACAAAGGTGTATTATGTGATAACACAAACTGTGAGCAATGGTACCACACAACATGCCAGGGTATTGGTGACGATACTTATATTAGGTTATCAGAAAGCACACACATTTGGTATTGCGTGCGTTGTGCACTACCAAACTACTCAAATCACAAGTTATTTCAAACTATTGACACAATAAATGAGACAACACTAGAATTGGATAGCTCTACATGTTCTTAAATCTCAGTACAATCACCCCAGGCTACCTCATCGCCAAAACCAAAAAGAAAAATCACAAAAGTAAACCAGCCAATAAAAAGACAAACCAACGTCTTACAATATTAAATATACTGTCAATCATTGAAGTCAAAGTACCTGAACTCCACCAAGTCATTGACCAGTCAAGCCAGACATAATTAACGGAACAGTCATGGCTCACTGGTGATGTGTTAGACTCAGAAATTTTTTCACATGACACATTTAACATCTATAGAAAGGATAGAGTAGGTAAACAAGGTGTAGGGGGCCTCGGCGGCCGAGTGGTCAAGGTAGTTTGTCTACTATTGATAACGTGGTCTGTCAACACTGAGATTGCGGGTTCGATTCTTACTGCAGGCAGGGTGTACTCGACTTCAATCTTAATTGACAAGGATTGCCAGTTTTGCTACCGCAGGTCGGGGGTTTTCTTCGTGTACTCCGGCTTCCTCACCCAATAAATATAGCTGAAAAATTGCTGAAAGTGGCGTTAAACACCATCCAACAAACAAACAAACAAAAAGGTGGAGGTGTATTTCTCGCTATTTTAATCTAGTATTATATCATTCATCAAAGCAAGACAATTTTGACTCATACTGTGAAATTGTATGGTCCAAAGTAGAAAAAAGGCATAAAAATCTTCATAGGGGCTTATTACAAACCCCATGAAAACGACACAGAAAGTGTCAATGAATTAAGCAAATCTCTACAGAAAACCCAACAAATAGCCACATCTGGTTGCTAGGAGATTGAAATCTTCCCAAATATGACTGGGAGAAAGAAGAAATAAAAAACAACTGCAAATGTATAAACACATACAACAACTTTCTGGACATTATAAATGATCATAACTTACTACAAGTGGTAACAATTCCAACCCGGTACGAAAATATACTAGACTATTCCTAAACCAACCTTCATTAGTCCAGAATACAAAAACACAGCTTGGGACATCTAACCATGACATTGTATTCCATGAATTAAATATACACTTGGGTAGGAAACATAAACCACCCAGGACAGTACACCAGTATAAAAAAGCTAACTGGGATAAAATCAGAGATGAGATAATAAATTTCAAACACGAATATTTTTTTAGTGAAATCCTGAAGAATACAACAGAAGAAAAATGAAACATAATCCAATCAAAGAAGAACAAATCTCGAAGAAACTAGTTCCAACATAGACAATGAAATCCAAGCAAGACATACCATGGCTAACTATTGAAATTAAAAGACTCATACGCAAAAGAGACCGCACACATAAAGCTTATATCATGCAAATCTAACAAGAAACATGAAATTCAGAAGAAATACAAACCCTTGCAACAAAAACTGAGGCAATCATATTTAAATCACGTAGATAAATTATAAATGTGGTAAATATCAAACCAGGAATAAAATTATGGTCATTTGTGAAAACCTGGAAAAGTGAAAACATTGGTGTTGCTCCACTCAAAATTAATGGTATAACAAAAACAAAACCAACCGAACAAGTAGAAACCCTGAACAATCAATTTCACTCTGTTTTTACCACACAAAAACCTCTCAAGCTATCTAATATCTGTGATATCCACTACAACATGGTTTCAGGTCAAAGGTCAGTTGTGAAAAACAACTACTTACTTTCACCCAACAATTTTGTTGACAAAATGGCTAATGGCAAGCAGACTGACGTTGCAGTCATGGATTTTAGTAAGGCCTTTGACAAAGGTGACCACCTAAGACTTGTCCTAAAATAAAAACGTATGGGTATAAACAATAAAACATCCAACTGGATCCAATCTTGGCTGAGTAACAGATCTTAAAAAGTTGTAGCTGATGGTCATGCTTCAGACAGCTGTCTTGTATTATCAGGTGTACCTCAAGGCTCTGTCCTGGGTCCATGTCTATTTTTATTTACATTAACGACATGCCAGACAGCCTCATAAGTAACTTACGCCTTTTTGTAGACGACACGATTGTTTACTTCACCATATCCTGTCTTACAGATTGTCATACACTTCAGTCAGACTTTCAAAAAACTTGAACAATAGGAACAGGAGTGGCTCATGTCTTTCAATCCAGACAAATGTGAAATAATACGCATCACTAGAAAACAAAAAACAATTATTTTAGACTATGTTCTTCACAATCAAATTTTACAATAAACTGAAAATGCAAAATACTTGGGTGTCACAATAACAAAAGACTTATGGAACAAACATATTAACGCGATCACTAACAAAGCAAACTCAACTCGGCTTTATTAAACGCAACATCAAAACAGTATTAAGACAAAGGTAGCAGCTTACAAAACATATGTCCGATCCAAACTTGTATATTGCAGCATCATTTGGAACCCATGGTCAAAACCATCTCGTTCAAAAAATAGAATTTTTACAGAAAAGGGCTGATACACCTTACATCAATATAATAACCAAAGTAGTGTCAGTGCCATATTGCAACAACTCAATTAGCCCACACTACAGCTAAGAAGAGACCTTACAACGGTCACAATGCTTTACAAAATACAACATAAATTAGTGAACATCACAGTACCACAAAACTATCTTATTCCAACTCGCTAACACAAATATTTACAACCACATTCACCCACAAACTACCACTCAAACTCATTTTTTCCCAGATCTATAAAGTTGTGGAATTCCTTGTCAAACCATGTAGCTACTACCCCAGACCTGACATCCTTTAAGGATGGCGCTAAATCGTTCTTCATGTAAATTTTTAGCATTAATTTTTTATCTTGTGCAAAAAGATGTGACAAAATATTTACAAATTGTATATACTTACAACATTTTATTTCCCAGACCCTGACATGCTCCTCTAGTTTCATCAATATATTGATGTTCAGAAGTATAATGTAGATGTAGAGTAAATGTTTTATTATAGCATTTATTGCAAACACTTTGTGTCTGTTGTCCCAACAGACACAAAGTGTTTGCAATAAATGCTACCAAATGTTTAAAAAATGTACCAGCAAGGGAGTTTGAAGGCTTAATATAAAATAGTTTGAAACTTGCTATTCAGTAGCAAGTTACAGTAATGTATACATGAATATCTTTATATTGAGGTCTAAAAGGATTTGAGTTATCCTTCTTGGCTAATATATTTTTCGTTAGAAGTCACTGAAACACACAAACACAACGTGTGATAATAAGGATGCATAAAACAAGAATTTTCAAATCAATTGTCTATCGCATTCCCCTTAGGAGATGCCTACCAACTGTTTGCTATAACGGATATACCTTATGTCAGGTAACTGAAGCATCCAAATCTCTAGTGCCGTGAGTAAATTAAATCGCTGAATAGTGCCAAAGAGGTGACATATCAGAAAACTGTTAACACATCTAGATCTAGATTGTCACAGAAAAGCAGGTGACACACAAACGCATTAGCCGTACAAACTGTCATCCCACTGACCATTATTAACAAGTGTGCTACAAACGTTGTATTATACCTCACTAAGAGAGGTTATAACATTACGACAAGGGGTCTAGGAATCGCCCAATGAGGCATCCAGAAACTCTAGGGTTAATGCTGCTAAATCCGACATTCTAAGCATTTTCAGAGAACCTGACGCAGTTGAAACAAGCTGTTTATAGTGCCGTTTTATGGACACCTGTTTATATTGGATTATGTTTTAAGAATTTAGTATTCGGCGATATATCCGTGATTTCCGAAAGAATATATAAAATTGATACATAACCGAAATTTCAAATTTTTTAAATGACAAAAATGTTCTGGACAAATCATATTTCGGTTTCATTTGCTTGGAAAAAAATGTTTGTTAGTGCAGCAGCTGCGTTACTTGCCTCAGTGGTAGTTACGGCCTTGTAAGGTAGCTACTATTACCGTATAGCAGGGTTATCCGGGGATACATACACATTAATAATATTCGCACAATTTATATTGACAGAAAAACTTTTCTTGGAATAAGAAATACTCTACATGGTCTGCGACGTTCATTTTAAAAGGATTCTTGCTGTGGTATAATTGAACGTTTGTGTCAACCACTCTTCAGTTTTAACGTCTGTGTCAACATCTCTTCAGTTTTAAAGTTTAACGTCTGTGTCAACCTCTCTTCAGTTTTAACGTCTGTGTCAACCTCTCGTCAATGTTTAACAGTTTTAATAAAGGTAAAAAGCACCAAGTCCTGACAGAACAGCTGTTTCAAAATCATGTGACACAGACTAAAAATATGCCTAATGGTTCACTTACACCCTTACCATTATCACCAATTTGGTCTTAGTGTTAGTGGTGATACAATAGTCTTAAATGGTACCAATATTTCAAACACAACCGTATCTCTGAAGTCTAAACAGTAAAAAACCTGATATGTTTAAGAAATCAATTATTAAACGCTATGTCATATCCAGAGAGGGGTACTGGTTGGCTTTATCGTAAAATCTGCCATTCGGAAAGGTTTAATATCTGTTGTAAATTAAATTATCAACACTATATTTATGAAAAATATCTCACTTTGAAATGTCATAAATTACAAGACTTCGTTTTGATAGATTTACAAAAGATACCATAGAAAATGTTGGACGATAATATCGGAGAAAAAGAGGGAGGTGCTCAGATTTAAATCTTTTCAAATCTGACCACCCAAAGTTCAACAAAACAACAAAAGAATTGATTGGTAGGTATTTACTCTAAACAAATAACACATTACTAAGCAAACTCTATAAGTATTGCTAAGGCAAACTTAAAAAAAATTAATTGAATTTAACAGCCTAAAGGAATGCGGCATTTATACCACTGTAGAAAAAGAGAAAAATAGAAAATGATTGAACTTATGCTTGAAATCTCTTATTTCTGGTTAATCGCTTAAAGTAGCATGTCATTTTATGCAACTATAGAAAATAAGACAACGATTCTATTTGCTGTTAAAAACTATTTGATTCTCCTTTTGAACTTGGAACTTTGAGGGCAACACTTAAAAGCTAGAACATTAAATATAGGTCTATTGATCTATACCCGTGAAACAAATTTCTTGAATTACCAACATAGATAGACGCAATAAAGCTAGCAATAAAAGGAAAAATTCCAACTCTTATTCTACTACTATAACACATCAGTTTTAATATAATGGCGGCTAACACCTAACAATAATGGGTTTTCACAGGCTTTTCCTTTTATTTTCAATTTACGTGTAATGTTTAACATCAATTATTCTATAATACCATCATGTTAATTTAATAGTTAGTAGAGAATAGCTTTGATATATGTAAAGGCACCATCTAACTTGCAGAAAACTACAGAAATATAAGGACCTGGAGAATGTTTCGATCAAATTTCTTTTAAAATGTTATTTATTACCGTTTTGTTGATTTTGTAGTGAGAACAATCTACTTTTAAATTATTATAATTCCGTGTTGTCACTCTACCACCCTATACAACATGTACTTTTAACAACCGAGAATTAACACAAATGCAGCTAATTTTTACTTCATACATACACAAAGTCGAACTGTTAAATTAGTTCTAGTTATAAATATCGATAGCTATGTTATTTTACTACCCCAGAACTTTATCTCGTTATACAGTCTTATTCTACAAGTGCCTCCTGCAAATATTGTACTCTATACGAATCGATTATGATTACCAATAGTTTTGTATGAAGTTGTTCGCATGTCTTATGACAGTTTTTCAATGTAAATCGATATAAATGAAGCAATATATACATTTAACGTAGAACTATTTATTTATTTATTTATTTATTTATTTATTTATTTACCGATTGCGTATTTGTATCTACTTATCTATTTATATTACCAAAGCCCCGTTTACACGATCAAAGTTTTCCATGAAAAAAATTGTGAAAGCTTTTGGTGAAAAACATTGACAAAGAAAACTTTGTCAAAGTTTCCGGTTTACACGATCAAACGGTGGTTTTCTGCTACTAATATAAATAAATAACTTGCTTGAATCTTTATAAACAATATTGATATTGAGTTTGATGAGTATATGACAGTGTATGCGTGCATTTTATGTACAGTAATTGTGCGACGTAGGATGCGAAGAAATAGGATTAGGCCAATGAAAGTGGTGTATGGCCTGGTTGCAAAAAGTAGAAGCTGCTACAACCCATTGGTCCATTAGAAATTGAAGATTAGAAGCACAAATTTCCATAACAGCTTCCTTCCTTTTAATATCTTTATCATGGTAAAGTTTTCCTTTAACATTCCAAATAACTTCTCACTCTTCCACTTAATGAATTAAATCTTCAAATCATACATTAGTCCATTGAAAATTTTTACTTTGTTTTCCGCCATTTTTCCATGTGCTTTTGTTTACAACATATTCTGACGACTTTCAGAACA
Source organism: Limnoperna fortunei (assembly GCA_944474755.1). Taxonomy (NCBI): domain Eukaryota; kingdom Metazoa; phylum Mollusca; class Bivalvia; order Mytilida; family Modiolidae; genus Limnoperna; species Limnoperna fortunei. Next base: position 81,567,557 of record OX104117.1, on the reverse strand, counting down.
CGTTCTGATTGGTCAATTCCCATCAAAGTTCATCAAAGTTTTTAGAAAAAATTAGATGAGGTTCTATTCTGTCAAAGTCCATCAAAGTGCTTGAAATATTGTGAACAAGGTTTGATGCAGGTTTACATGGTCAAAAATCTTTGTCAAAGAAACCTTGGACAAAAGTTTTTGATGGAGAACTTTGATCGTGTAAACGGGGCCTAAGAATAGTTTATTGTTTTCCGGATTGAACCAAACCACAATTTAGAGGTAAATATATTTCACTCAGTCTTCTATTACCCAACTTTATGTCTATTATATTGAGGGGACATTATCCTATTGATGGAATGAATTCAAAACATGGCAGGATGAAAAAAAGGTCCGAATTTTTTTTTGTTTTTTATTTTTGCTTATAACTGCTATTGCTTAAGAGTTGAATATTTTGAAAGGTAAGGCATTACTGAAGAACAAGAATAATGTTTTTCCAGTAAATGCCTTTACAGTTGAAGCACTTCCTAAATCATGTAATGTGGTACAATGTGACCACAACATTGAAATGAAAGTAGAAAAATCATTCATAAACTTTAAGGTAAAATTCCTGCAACAAGTTTTTATGTTATTTAGCATTACATGTATATGTGTAATGCCACATATATGAAATTTTAAGTGAAAGAAAAATTAAAAAAAAATTTTGATGTCTCGCCCCTTTGGTTACTTTTGTACAGGTCATTCAACTGGATAATTACCACTTGAGCCTATAACGTTTTTTATCATCCACGATATAAGTAAATAAAAATTTGACATTTCGCCACCAATCTTCACGTGACCAGTATCTGCAAACGACTAAAGTACCAAGTGTATATTAAATACATTTTAATACAAGAAATACAAGTAATATTTTAATAGTTTGACGGCACGTGGCGATAGACAGAGAAAAGAAATGTAATGGAAAACCGGGATCAGCCGTAGCGATGCATGGGTATTTGTTATACAACATTTCATTTCTTTGATAAATGTGCACATCAAGACATACAGGGAAACAACATACAGATCAAATGTACAGAATATACTCCTCATATTTAATAATACAAATACACTATATTTGTCTGAAATTCAACCGAATTACCGTCATTCCACATCAAACTCGTAAGACCAACGGATGAGTTGTCTCAGATTTTTTAAAATTTCTTAATACAGCCTTGATATTTAATTACAAAATCAACGACTACTTTTTCATACGGATGTATTCGCTACTATTACAAGTTACAGAATTACGTATAGGTTTAATTTATAAAATTGCGCACATTGTTTGGTGGCACTGTGCATCTTTATAATGTTTAAATAAAATGTTTCCGATAGAATACGACTTATGTTCCTTAAAAGGAGGCAAATATATTATTTAGATTCTGTTTTTAGCATCAGAGTTTAAACACGTATTTACTGACATCAAGATTTTTTAAAGAGCAAAAAGTTAGTTTCACCATATCAAATATTTCAGAATAGTAATACTATTCTTTAGGTGTACAAAGTGCAGTGAACACATGTGGAGCTCTCGCAGCAAACTAAAAAGAGAACTTTTGGCAAGTCTATGTTATTACGTTAAATGAACGATGTACCATGGTTGGTATTGCAAAGTCTCTGATCGTTCAATGATAAATTAATGTTATATTGTCAATATTATGACAAAAAACTTTCTTTGCATAGAATCTCTTTTAAATGACATCGGAGATATGGAGCCCACGAACATTTCTGGGCCTCAGTGGTCCAGTAGTTAGCCATCTACTGTTCATCACCAACGTACTTGCGTGTAAAACAGAAAATCGTGAATTCGAGTTTTAAGAGCTCGATTATAAGTTACCAGTTTTACTGCTGGATGACCATTAATCTACAAGTTACTCCGTCATCCAAATAAAAAGACTGATAGTTGTATATATAGATCCAGTGGCGTAGCTATGTTCTGATTGCAGTGCACGCAAAACGTATGACAGGTCTGGGGGCCGGTAAAAGCCCCTAGAGTGTCCAGGGCAGGGCCCTGATAGGGGTTCAGGGGGCAAATCCCCCTTGAAGCTCCGGGGATATAGCCTTTTAGAACTAAATTTTAAGTGTATGGAGCTTACTTTTCAAAAAAAAATGCCGTTTCGTTTGTGCACGCAGGTGCGTCCGTTGCGTAAATGTTAACTTAGCCACTGAGTTCTATTATTTTCGTCTATAAACTTACGTGGCTTCATAAGAAGCTAACACTAATTTTCACAATACACATTAAGGGTCAAAGATAACATTTGATCCAGTAGTTTTGTGTGTTGTGTGTTTTTAAGCAACGACAATAATTTTTACAGATCAATGCGTTCACGTGGTATGATAATTTCATTACCATTTCATATTTTTTAAAAATTGCACTGTAATAATGCACTCTCAACAATCACGTGTCAACAACAACCACAAGGAAATTTAACAGTTCAAAATACTATTTATTGAACTATGATCACAGCGTGCTAAGCGGTCTCTACAGGGACCGTCGTATCACAGATTGAAAGGTCATTAAAAAATGTGATTGACGAAATCTGCGAAATGTGAGCGTGCGAAAGGATTTATATTTAGTGGAGACTTGCTTATATACAATATACGTTTTGATTTGCATTGTTTTATGAGATCTACAACAGTTGATCACACTTGTACTAAAGTTGTAAATTCTCAAATAATGTCTCGTTAACATAAAAACCATATTTTGTAAAACACGAGCAACAACAACATCAAAGCGGAGTAAAATTTTGATAGACTTCATATTTGCTTAGACAATTCGTCAGCGTGCATTCATAGAGACATCTGCACTCCACTTCTTGTTGATTTAATTTTGGTATCCTATGAAGCCAAATTTATTTCTACTCCTCCCGAGTAAAAAAGAAACCCAAAGGAGCTTCATATTCTTGTGTTATGTTGTGTCATGTTGAGCCTGAATAATACAAAACTTACTTAACCAACGCTTCAATCTAATTGAACCTGATATTAAGAAGGCAACTGATACAACGCATTGTTTCTCTATTCCAATTCAAGCAAGATTTGTTTTATCTATAAATCGAGTATTTCGGAACTTGACCTACACAGATTTACATATATTCGCAGGATGTGTGTAGATGGCTAAGCAGTATATGTTTTACTGTGTCGACGTTTCTGATCTTATCCAGTTTTGGAGTTCTGCTTTTTATTCCTAGTTTAAATTGCGTTTTAAGCAATAAACAAGTCTTTTAAATTGGTATGTTCTGTAAGAATTCCCAAACATTTAGTTCATGTCCAAATATATCTACTTTTGTCATCTCAATTTGTTTACAGACGTACATTTTTACTAAATAGAAACAATCAACAGATTTAAAACAATTACTTGACTTTTTATTTTGCAATATTGTGATTTATTGTTAATATTTAACTTTATATTAGACTTCTTTAATCTCAATTCGACAGACAGAGTTATTTTAAGTCTAGATGATCAAGTCTGTTTCATCCAAATGTCGAGTTAATTAAATATTATGTGAAAACTGATCGATATTCCTAAGAAAAATCAACAGAGTGTTTGATACCTTGTTGCCCGAGTTGTATTTGACTCGTTTATCATCAGTAACACGTGTGATAATTGTTTCAAAAACGACTACTATAGCATCAAATATATTACTGACTATGACCCTTTGACACGTAAAACGTAATTCATAACAAAACACCCGTAGACGAGACTTGGCTCCTGCGTTGTATTATATGTACACAATGCTGACAAATGCAAATAAAGCTTGCCTAAATAAATGCGTTCACATCCGCTCGGAGTTCAACTGTAAAAGGTGTTTAAATAGTGATGCCTGGTCTTGCATAAAGTAGTTACTATAGGATTAAACGCTTATTTTCGGTAATTCATCGATGTATGAACGAGGTCGACTCACCCACAAACAGTCTGAATTTAACAGACTTGTATATAGCTTAAAACCTAATTTAAACCAGGAACAAAAAGCAGAACTCCAAAACTCCATAAATGGATAAGAGCAGAAGTGTAAAACATATACTGCTTAGCCATCTACACGCATCTTGCGAATCTATGTAAATCTGGGTAGGTCAAGTTCCGAAATAGTCGATTTATAGAAGGCCGTTTGATGGAAATAACTGGCATTGACAACAGATAATTTTACGATTTGCCGAAGAGATTATTTATAAAAACAAAAGAAGACTGAACAGAAAACAATATTCCGTAAACTAATGTTCCTGATTGTACCCGCGGTTTATATGTAACGTCATATGTGACGTCATAAATGTTCAAGCGCAACGTAAACAAAGCTAGACGTTCTTTCCTAAATACGAACAGGAAAAACAATAATTGTCAATTGTTCGATGGATTTATCAGTGATAATCGATAGAGCAGTGATGAGACATGAAATATGGCGAAAATTTGCTCATTTCGTTGATTTGTTGTGACTGAGAAAAAAGAAGGTAGTTTTACCGTTACGCTTTTGTGAGTATTTATAATGATTCATAATTGAAATAACAAAAACACAATTTTTCAGTATCGTTTATATATGACTTCACACTCGCATTTCGTCCATATTCGATTTCGGCTATTTACAGTCATTCAGCAATGTGAACAATGAATCCAAAACGAAGTGAATGTACTGTTTAAATATTTTCTTGTATGTATTTTTCTATAAAGAAATGATTTCGTAATAATAACAATAATAATATACATCTGTTTCAATTAAATAGCTTTCTGTTTAGGCGATACATCGCTCAAGATATTTGTATCGCCAAAATTCAAGTGTACTTGTTTAATTTATTGCCTAAAGCGTACACGACGCATGTCCATCATATTTGTATACGTTTAGCAAGAAAAACGTTGTTCCCCAAATGCCGTTCATCAAAGTGTGAACGGATCTGGAACGTCTTTTGACCAATAAAAAATGACTGTAAACGTAAACGAATATAAGATAAGAATTATGTACAGCAAACGTATTCTAGGTAACTTGAGGTTAAGAAAGCATCAGATACATTATCTGTTTCAGCTTCATACTTTAATCTTTATCTCGCTATCAACGACGATGGACATCTACAGTCTAAGATCTATAAAAAGGGGCGACTTTGAATATCTAACTGTGAATTTTCCAGCACTTTAACAGTTGTTTTGGCTTATGATACATTTTTGTCCTAACTGATGCCATACGCTAAAGAGATTAAAAGATTTTTCCTTCCAGAAGAGCACAGTTGACAGAGAAGCTGCAAAAACAAAGAAGTTTTACAGAAGATCAAAAAAACAATTTTTCTATATCGCAACTCATTTAGTTAGATAGATCATCACTTTTTATACACTTTACAAGATTCAATGAGTTCGCACGATGGGAATTGATAGCAATACAAGAGATTGATAGTACACTGTCGACGAACTTGATTTCACTCCTGCATTTGAAGTGTTCTCTTTTTATAGATATATTTTGATGATCAAAGATAAAAAATATACTATTTTGATTTTTTAAAACGTTCAATTCTTATAAGTATCGACAAGTGTAAAAATTTGACAGTTATCCTGTGCCACTACTCATTAGTAACGATTAGTGTAATACCATAAATAAGTATTTAAATCCTCATTGTGATGGCCACAACTTCATTGGGGTTTGAATTTCGTGTGGATATTAAAACATCTGAACACGTTTTGTTCTTTTATCTCCGAAGTAAGATGGTAAAAATATATGAATTACGGCATTGATAATATAGAATAGATTATTCTTATGTTTGTAAACTGAGGCTTTTACCAATATATAAAAGCAAGCTAATTAAGCCCACGTCTTTTTTGAAAACAGTTTCTACGAAGTTTTAAAATTCATTACATGTAAACTAATAATATAGTTACTATTATTGCTTATCGTGATATACTGAATGTTCCCAGGTCCTTACAGTTATTTTTTCCCGAGTGGTATAAAAATAGCAAAAGAAACTGACCGAACAACAAAGTCAAGGGACAATTACAAATCCGGATATTGACAAACATATACATTGCAAAACAAAAACCAAAACAACAAAAACAGAAAGTGAGTAACCCGAACCCAATATAAACCATGGGCGCACTATAAATAGACTCCTGTCGAAGTACTCATTGTCATGTATAGGAAAAAGTCAAATACAAGAATAGGAGAGACTACCTATGACTCAGCGAAAATATCCAATCGTATTTGAGAGATTGATTTCCCATAACAATCAATAAAGTCATAGTGACGACAATAGAACTTCTGGAGAGATAGCATCAACTTAGGTACAACAAACTCTTGAGTACTTTTTATAGTCAACATCAGTGATCGGTCTAGAAATTCGGAATACCGATCGCGGGATCTAGAATAAGGTATTAGTTGTGAAATGTATACACCATACGCTGAAGCTACTGGAATGTTGCTGTCAATGAACGAGAAGTTGACGATTGGAAAGTTGAAGGCATCACGTTTGTCGTAGAGTCTAGTTTGTAGTTTTCCCGGGTCTATTTCTAGAGATAGGTTTAGATAAGAGTCTGACCTTAGTGCATTTGTGGTGTCTTTAATTTCAAGCTCGCTGGGGTAAATTGAATGCAAATAGTCACTAGATTTAACATTGTTAAGGGACAAAGATCACCAATATAGCGGAATGTGAAATTAAAGGTCTGGGCCAGTGTCATTTCTTTTTTCTTCAACAGGCCTTCTAGGAACCCCGCCGGGGAGAGAAAAGGAGCACAATTAGTGCCCAATGGAATACCAACAGTCTGTTGAAAACCACGTCCTCCAAACACGACGAATATGTTGTCAATCAGATTTGGTCTTCAGTATATTTATTATTTAATTTTGAGTCATTATGAAGTAAGTTCTGTGATGGCTAATTACGAGATATTTATATCGTAGCTGTTTGATTAATAAGATCTTTAAAACTGGTTTAAAGCTGCAAAAATGAGGGATGGTCCCGTAGAGTGTTGTAGAAAGTAGAAAAGTGTCACTGTATTTTGAAGTTCCGTTTTAATTGTTGTTAAAATAGTGGCCAGGAGCTGAGATAGTGTTTAGGCTCCTTCTACGAAACGCTGTTTGTATGGATTTTTGTGAAGTTTTGGTATCCAATGCAAAAATGGGAGATTTTTCAATCTTTCAATTTGATTTTGAGACCAAAGATGCCTACACCGATTTTTGATTTTCAAGAATCTCTTCTTTTAAAAGCGCAGTGGATGTGTAAGTATGCCATTTATTTAAACAATATCTACAGTAGGGTTTCTTTAATAACTGGCCAACTTGAAATTTTTGACAAAGTAAATCAGAAAGTAATTAATTAAAAGAAGAAAAACAAATTGCAAAGACAGGTCTTCACTACGCTAGTTGTATCATTTCCTTTTATTTATGGCTTACCATAATCGATGTATCAATTTCTATATACAAAATAACAAACAAACACAAACTTATGTTTTGCCTCATGTTCGTAGCTGTGGTATAGGTTGTGAGCAGTTGATTAGATTATTTTACAAATACATAGAGCTAAACAGATCCAGTGACAGCGGACCAACAAAGTGTATACGATACAAGAAAAACCAGTGTACTAGTTGAAATGGTGTGTCCAACCAAGAAAAGCAAGTGTGTTGAAACCTATCTGCTTACCAGTGCAAGGCTGAACATGTTCTATTAATAGACAAAACAAATAACAACGAATTGAAATATAATTATGGTCCGCCAAATCTGCATTACGACATAAGACTTTAATCTGGATGACGACATAAAACTTACGGAGGTAAGACTTTAATCTGGATGACGACATAAAACTTACGGAGGTAAGACTTTAATCTGGATGACGACATAAAACTTACGGAGGTAAGACTTTAATCTGGATGACGACATAAAACTTACGGAGGTAAGACTTTAATCTGATGGATTCATATTGTTGATATAAGCTGCTTTGCTGTAAATAGCTGTCCACTTTCTAGAAATTCACGTCTAATAATTAGAGGTATTCAGACATAAGCAAATATATTTATGAAATCTTTCAATGTATAAAATAATGCTCTTGAGAACAATATACAGATGGAAAGCCATATCCACCCTTATTCCATTTGTTTCCTATATGTGTGTTATGGTTGGTAAAGCAGAGTGTCACTTTGCAGCGTTTGTCATTAATTAATATAGACATGGACGTCTTATGTTTGTGTCGCAACCAAAGATTTTTAAGTCGTGGTTTGGTCAAACTAATTGAGACATGTTAAATTGCTACCTACAGCGTCTTAGATAATAAAGCAGCGATAAGCGACAAAACAAGATTTCGAGTAGTATAAAGTTAAATTCCCCACATTTGCCACAATATTTGCTGAAACAATACAATTCAGACCTTGTTGGAATAGTGAAAATCAATCTAATGAGAACATGTAACCTCTTTGTTGCATAAAGTACCTCATATTCTTTTAGGTTTTTTGTCTTCATTCAACATCTTTAAAGCTAGCTATATAGGCCATTTAATAACAGCATTTATTAACCATTATATAACACATAATTATTGCTATTTATTGTTTATTTGTTTGAGTGATGTTTAACGCCACTTTCATCAATTTTTCAGCTGTATCATGGTGTCCAGTTTTTATTGGGGAGGAAGCCGTAGTACCGTGGAGAAAACCCCCGACCTTCGGTATCAGTATTTAAATAATTGTTATATTGTATTATTGACATTTTGTAATTTTTGCAAAGTATTAATCAACATCTTATTTTTTTTAAATCTTTTTGTGTATTCTGTGTTCATGCCCTTCATGAACCTAAAATTGGTAAATAATTTATCTTACTATAACATGAGACGACGAATGGAAATTTTGATATTATTTTACGTTATAATTTCAACGAGAATTCTTTTCTAATTCTATAGTAACGGAAACATATAACCATTGATTTCCTTGGATTTCCTTGGAATAAAAACTACCTTCATTTGATTTATTATAAGGACATTTTGTCGTTTGATACCTTACTCTTAAGACGTATTAGTATTTGATGTTTTGTTTATTTGAGATATAAGTTCTAAATTAAAATTGCAGGTATCATATTCGATTCGATCGTATCAACTGATATACAAAGAAAAAAACATAAAAGCAACATTAGAAGATTTTCTATCATGTGAATAAAATATAAAACTATAGAGTCGTGTGTATGCTGTTAGTTGTTTTTATTTAAGGGGACTCCAAAATAAAGAAATCAACTAAAGGTAATTTAATGTCAGCTGCTAGTAAACCAAATATTGCCCTTTTAACACATCATTTACTAGATGCGATTTGTTGATATATTAAAGCTTATCAAACAGTCAAAAATAAAAAGAAAGTACAATCTTCGACTTCTTTAATCTATATGCACGACTATTCTTTTTAGCAAACTTAAACAGTTTGAAAGAACCATTTGGTGGTCGACGGTTTACTTTATTCATAAGAGACGAATGTATTAATGTTATATTTTGTAGGAAGAAAAAAATAGCACAATCGGATAATTGCAACTTTTCTTATGTAGATGATTTCATATAGTAGAACAATATATACTGTTAAAGGTACAACACACATTTTTAAAGTGTTAGATGAATAAATTTCGCTTATTCTTTCTAATGATATTAGTTCATCACTTGCGTATGGAGTATATACATCAACATCGTAGCTTTGTTCTTTTGATTAAGTCTTCTGATTAAAATGATTACGGATCGCAAGTCGCAACAAATACATTGAATACATCCCTTTAGTTTGTATGTGCGTTGAGACTGTTAAAGATAAATACGCCTTCTTCTAGAAATGTTTGAAGTGTAATTATTATAGAAAACAGCGTCTTACTCTGCAACTCGTAGATCAGATTTATAAAAAACAAAAAAAAAAAAAAAAAAAAAAAAAAAAACAAAAAAACAAAATGATATTTTGATCGCTTAATTTGAGAATTTGTACAATATGTTCCCATCCTCCTATCTGATTTGTAAATCTGTCAAACAGACTGTATTATTGGAATCGATATCGAGACTCGAACAAAAAAACTGGATAGGGCATCGATGGTCGAGGTATTTAGTCATATACTATCGATTGCGTATCTGGTCAACACTTAGATTGCGGGTTCGAGTCTCACTGCGACCAGGGAGCAAGGTGTACTATATTCTAATCTTTGTTGACAAGTATTGCCAGTTTTCCTACCTCAGGTCGGGGTTTTTTCCGGCTTCTTCCCCAATAAAAACTGAACATCACGACATAGCTGAAAAAATGCTAAAATTGGCGTTATTTAAACGTCATTCAAACAAAAAAAAGAACAAACAACTGGATAACCTAACACTGACATTGGTTAAATCCCATCCACGGATAATGATGTGAAAAGCTGTATGTCTAAAGTGAAATAAAACAAAATGTAAGTTTTTGTATTTTCTGAATTTATTGCAAGTATTGCCAGTTTTCCTACATCAGGTCGGGGTTTTTTCCGTGTACTCCGGCTTCCTCCCCAATAAAAACTGAACATCACGACATAGCTGAAGAATTGCTAAAATTGGCGTTATTTAAACATCATTCAAACAATGTTATTGCAAGCTATAAAATGCATATAAATTTTTAAAAGATGTCAGTCCAATCTATTTAATGTATAGTACTCAAATTATTTTTCACAAAGGGATCTTTTGTCAGAAAACTATCGAGAAAGAGAATAATATGTACTTTGGCTGTCATGATATAGTCAGTATAATAGAGACAGTTTATTATGCTATTGGATAGTCCTGTGCTGTTCTAATTACATGCATTGTTTCAATTTAAATCTGAGGAAAATTAACTTTTAACTGCTGTGCATTTGTTTACAATCTCGAATTACAAAAATAGCAAAAATGTGCTAGAAATTATAAGTTTTTTCTAACAGTATCAAATTTCTATCAACATTCCGATTTCTTGGTTGAAAGCACAGTGATTAATAGTTTACAAATATTCATTGTTACAAAGTTTAAAGGTGAGTAAGCATGTTGTATTATTAACAGAAAACTTACAAAAATTCTTACACTGATGTTTTCTATAAATATAAACTTTAATTTAAATTAACATTTTTTTTAACAATACATAAACAGTTATAACTAAATTTCATCACGATTTCAGACGAAATATTACTATAATATAGAACAGACTAGTGTAATATTTATTGTCTTCGCTAGAACATGGACCATGTATATTGAATCTCTGTTTTCCAAATTATGTTTACATTTTAACAAACAAGACATCTTCAGTGGATACAGTTTTCATATGCTCAAACATTAAAGTAGAATTAACTAGACAGAACTGAAGATAATTCTTTTTAATTGTAAGCATATCGAGTAGTTTTGATGGATGTGTCCTGAAAGTCTGGTTGTTTTATTCCGATTTCTAGTAATTGAAGCCTTTTTTAAAGTTCTAGATAGTGGCATGTAAGCGCTGTTCTTTAAACTGTAAAAATATTTCAAAACTTAAACGTAAAGAAAGTAAAAATGCATAATTTAAAGACAAAAACTTAACAGATGGCTAATTGTTAATGGCAGCAATATCTGATCTATTATTTGATCTATCATGTCATATATTATTCATGAAGCTTTGTTCCAATAAATGTAGTTGTACATGCATGTTCTCAATTAAGTTGCTGTGCTTCGTATTAAAATTATTCTTGTGTATTTCTCTGTATCATGGATATCCATAAATCTTTGTCATCTTTGTTTAAACTATTGCTTTGTCAAAACATATATTGCAGTTGTTTATTATTTTCCTTGGGAATTAGATATCAAAAGAAAATTTTAATTTATAATAATCTGATATGACAGTAAAACTCTATAGTATATTACCAATCTCTAAATGTTAACGATCAAGTGATTTATTTCAAAATTAACGTGAATTTTTTTTACATTAAAATATTTTATCATACAATAGCTATTGTTGTCACAAACGACTATTTACAATGACAATGTTTCAATTGAATCTCATTGTTTACGGTTTTGGTTTTTCTTTGAGGTATTGTCACTACGGATTATTTATTTATAATGTATACACAGTTTTGACTCACTCCATTAACTTGCAATCGGTATCTGGGTATTCTCTATCGTCCCAAAATATGAGTTTTGTTTTTTCTCATGGGTTGATAATTTATTGACTGGATCCAATAAAATATTCTTTTCAAAATCTATACAGGCAATATTTTTATTATATCTTCCTAGTATAGTTTTACATACAGAAGTGTCGGAACAACTTAGCGTCTATTACAAGGCATGTTTATATTAAGTCATGTTTCAAGATATCTTATTAATTAAAAATGATAACTGAAAGGATTTATACGATATGTCATAATGAGATTTCTTATTTACGACAACCCCAAGGTAAACTGCGGGTAACATTTAACACTGAAATAATAAAGAGTTTAATTTTATGTTTAGACTGACTTATTTCTTTGATGTTCTGCAAAATTTAAATTTACGATAGAAACTAATCTGTAAAAATTAATCTGGCTATGATGTAATTAAGGAAAGTCTACCACGTGCAGAGCAAACGAACGAACAAACAAGAATTTTAAAATATAAAAAGAATTAAAAAATAACAAAATAAGGATTCCATGGGACGTTGTTCTAACAGATATCAAAAGGTTTCATAAAACTTACTACACAGCTCTTAAAGATATTGCACGTACTATCCGAGAACGTAGAATAACTAATGAAAGACATCATCAGCTTGGTTAAAGATCAGCCGGTTAAAGCAGAGATATAGTAACGTATCCGCCAAAAAGGGGAATGAAGCATCCGTGATGACGATGGTTGTATTTCATGTAATCACATTAAACACACCCAGTGTTTTACCAGCATATCAAATGGCGACCAATTTGACATTCAAAGTTGTACTTTTAAACGCATATATTAATATTGAATAAAGAGTGCTGGAAAAGGGGATTTCTATTAGAAAATAAAAAATATAGAATTACCCAATATGTTAATACAGTTTTTAAAACTAAGTATATATCACCCGTAAAAGCTATACAACTCCTTGAAATCTAAATTATTTTAGGTTTTAGCACCTCTGATGAGACTTGATAAGACGAAACGTACGTCTGGCAATGTAACTGTGAAAACCTTGGTATCTTCGATGACATTTTATTATAAATGTATAGTTTTGTGTGTTTCTGGTTGTTTGTGGTGTAAGCTATTACTCTAACCACACAACCCTGTACATGAAATTAATGCTATAATTTTAATGATTCTATCGAGCTTCATATAAAAATATTCCTTCAGAACATATGGCATTTAATAAGCATAGGCGCCACGCATACCACTGTTCAATAGTTTTTTTTCAGATCAAGCGCAGTGGTAAATACAAGTATTCTCATTCAGTATGCAACAAGTAGAAACAAACAGAAGGAAAACAATTTTGATAGAAAATGATCACTTACAATATTTACCTTCATGGCGATTTTATTCTTTTGTATTATCGATTATCTTTGTAGGAGATCCATAAATCTTTTGTAAAAATGATTTTTAAATTATGACTTTAATTGTAACACTACAATTTCATATTTCCGTAAATTAAATTTTGTTTAGATTGGATTTCAACAGTACAATTAGTTTGACAGATTACAAATCTGATGAGATGATAGGGACATATAGTACCAGTTCTTAAATTAAGCGATCGACTTATCAAGTTGTATATAATAATACTCAAAGTGAAATTGAACAATCTCTCACTGTATATTGTTGTCAATTAGAAATACTAGCGGAAATGACAATGGATTGGTTTGAATAGTCCAAGAAAACAGGTGTCGAACAATTTTTGCCAAAACTTTATATATATAATTTAAACATCATTATTCATGCTACAATGCAATCATTACGACTTCATTTTAATCAGTAAAAGGTTATAAATTTTATTCTCATAACTCAACACAACACACACGACTAAAATTTGATAGAGCCCTGACGAACACAGCGGGTGGCACAAACGGAAACGACTTATCCTGCCAGAGCAAGTGTTCCCTCCGATTTGCATTGCTAATTTAATTGATGTTTATATTGCTGTTTGTTCTCATTGGTTTTGTTGTTGTGTTCATCTTTGGATATTGATATAAATTGTCTTCACATCCTCGTGTAATTTATGTTTTTCTCCTTTTTGATTAAAAATATAATAAAACTAAACTCATACTAGTCATTTCTCTTCAAAAGAATAACAGTTATATTAAGCATAATATACTTATATGCAGACATTTTATGCCAACAGTTAGACCATTCTTCTTTTATTATACAATATATATCAAACATGAATGTATATAAACTGTGCAATTTCTGACCATTGTTGTTGTTCATGTGAAAAGGCTTACTTGGCGTGTATAATTACTTGTCACAAATAAACAGGATGAGCATATTATACTATCAATAACAAACAGATGTTATGGGATTTAATTTCTTATAATTTTAACGCAGTATATATTATGTCATTTTCATGTCAAAATGATGTTTTGTTCAAATCAAATAAACAACTAGTCATTATGATTCCGTTGGTCCGATGTCGTGAAAATGGAAACATATGGCTACCATAGGGTATATCATATACTTCAAAGACAAGAGACAAGACAGGGGGCTTAACTCGATCAATTGGATGCCTTAATATAGAGTATATATCGGAGAAATGAAAATTAAAGAGATTAATAAATACCACGTGTGTCGTAATCCTTCTGTTAAATAAAGATGCACGTGGTTTAGGAATGCTTAATTTCAATGATACTTTATTTCTGAGGGGGTCTTGCCATGTTAATTTAAAATATGCATGCCTTCTCCTCAATAAATAATTTCTTTGAAAAAAGAATTTATCAACAGGGAGATGTTTTCAGACTTGTTCATTGCTTTTATTAAACTTTTATAAAATGTATAATATGACAAATTACGCTCTGTGCAAGTCTTCACTGTCTCAAAAGATACATTGATAAAAATTGTTTTAATATTTAATTCAATTGAAATTTGTATTTTCAGTTACTGTTACCGAATTAGAAGAATCTACACGTGCAGTCAAACATTCAGACAATAGCAATCTAGTGAAGAGTCTAATCTTAGCTTTGAAAATATGGTCAATAAATAAAATCTCTACTCTTAGTTCTGAGAAAATATTCATATCAGAAATATTTTGTTTTTGGCTGAATGTGATGTTGCGTATTTGTATTTAAATAGAAATAAGTAGGGTTAGTTATAAGTTAAACTTATAAAACTATGACGTTATGGTCTTTAACTTTATAGTATTTAGATGCATGTAGTTTTACCCACTGTCTTGTTCCAATGTTATTGTTATTGATGGTTGTCAAAATACAACAGAAAGAACCAGATATGGCGTACGGTTCAAGGTAAAGAATAAGAACTAATAAAACAACTACGAATTATGGTCCTATATAAATGAAATTGCATTACAGATTTTATTTGTTATCGTTAGAGACAATTAAAACACAAGAATTGGCGTCAATTGTAATACAATAATAGGTCCATTCATATCATTGGTAAATTAGAGACAATTTTCGTGTCTGCTGTACAATAACCCTTTACAGTGCTATCACACTGCACTTATTGTAAACCATTAAACATTTTGTTCATGCTGTCTGTAATACATAATACTGCGACATCTAAATGTTAAGTAATCACATCAGGATTATTTCAATGTGAGTGTTACAGAGGCAAACAGACATAATTTGACAAATCATATCTGTAATATTTTGAATTAACGTGAGTGTTAATATTAAACGAAACGGTAACAAATTAGAAGCATTTAAGTGAAATTTTAACGTCGAGTGAGCGTAGTTATATCCAATACAGAACGCGCTTAACGTCTAGTCAGAGGGGTAATATCTAGGACAGAATACGTTTAGCGTCCAGTGAGTGGGGTTTATTCGTTACTACTACAACACGTCTAATGAGTAATGAGCGTGATATTAACTAGTGCAGAACACGTTTTACGTCTAATGACGGGGATAATATCTAGGGCAAAAGTGTTTAAGTCTAATGAGCGGGTATAATATCCAGCGCAGAACACGTTTAACGTCTAGCGAGCGTGTAATATCTAGAACAGCGCGTTAAACGTCTAGTGAGCAGGGCAATATCGAGGACAGAACGCGTTAACGTATAGTGAGTGGTGTTATGTCCTATACTACAACGACTACAACGCGTTTTGGGTCTAGTGAACGGGATAGTATCGAGGACAGAACCAGTTGAACGTCTAGTAAGCGAAATAATATCAATGGCAGACAGCATCTAACGTCCATTGAGTGGAGTTATGTCCTATACTACAACCGTTTTACGTCTAGTGACCTGAATAATACCGAGGACAGAAACCGTTGAACGTCTAGTAAGTGGGGTAATATCTAGGGCAGAACGCGTTTAATGTCTAGTTAGCGGGATAATATCTAGGACAAAACGCGTTTAATTTCTAGTGAGCGGGATAATATCTAGGACAAAAGGTCTACTTAACTACTAATATCTAGAACAGCTCTTTAACGTCTAGTGAGTGGGTTAATATTCAAGACAGAACGCTTTTAACATATAATGAGAGGAGTAATATTCAGGATATAACGTGTTTTTTTTACAAATACAGATACATTAACCCAAAAAGTATGGTTCTTACCCAAATTTTGTTTACATAAACTATGCTGAAACCAGTGTACCTTATCATTTAAATTATATAGAAATCAGTTTAGTGTGTCCACTGGCAGCCTCGAAGTACCACGTACAAATCTTGTACTAGTATATCACCGGGAGAATTATAGCTTTTCTATGTTAGCATTTAATCATATCAACATTAAGATACACAATAGTAACAAGATCTCTTTTTAAATTAAACCCAAGTCATTAACAATCAATCTGTTATTTAATTTTAGAACTGAGATTTCCTTTTGCAAAACAACTGACGTCAATTGCGTCACAAAATTAACTGTTAGGATCGCAATAATCATAGAATCATTATAACTGCAGAACAATCGGAAACCGACACCTCATCTAGACCAATATATCTTCGAGTCTGTCAATACCGTTGTCAGACTACGGAGCACTCTAAGAAACAACGCTGGAAAAAATGATATACATACCGTATTAATGTTAATTATTCCATCTGTTGTTTCGGTGAAAAAAGAGCTAGAACTATTTTTGTTAAGTATTATTTTACAATCATCAAGTCGTCAGGATAGTCTTTTACTCCTGTCCTCTGATTTCTCGTTCAATTCCTTAAACAGTCGCCAGTTCTTGAGAACATCAATTTATCAATTTTTAATGCAATCCTTTTAATTTTTATTTCCATACATAATAAGAAATCAACGAATTAGGTCAAATAATTGTCTACCATAAGCATATAGCATACTATATGATTTCTTTAAGATACAATATTTTGATGCGTAATTATTGAAGTTTAGTTTATAATAAATTTTAAATCAAAACCTTTACTGGAAAAAAGTTAATTAAGAAACATAATATTGTTTTCAAAATGGTTTAAACGTGATGACTTGAATGCTAGTGCAGTCAATGAGTATGCTGACATAGGTCAATAATAAAGTGGTTAATTGTACACACATAGTTGACTTACAATATGAAAAACATTTAACAAGGTTTCAATATTTCCTGACTTCCCCTACGAAATTTAAAATAATAAGGCCTTCATCCAACAGAACCTTCATAACAATCCGTCTAGATGTATTGATGTAGCAATGTACATTTCTTATATACTCTACTCCAGTTGGCAATGAAATCATACATTATTTGTAGTACCATGAACGTATATAGTAACGAATTTGTTTTGTAATCAGATCAATTGAATATATTCAGTTTTTTGTTTTTAAAACAAATTTAAGACCACTGTTCATTTGTATATTTTTACAAACAACTGAGTATTTGACTTTAACAGTAACTGTTAAAATTAAAATAAATTTGCAATATTCAGTATTTTAGTTTTAAGTTCAGTGAAGCATTTCTGGTTTTTATTATACTTGTATATTGTAGAAATTCCAATACCAATCTTATCAAAATCAAATCTTTAGCAAAGCGTACGACTTATTGATACAATAGGAGCTATTTGAGAGCTATTTCGATCAGACTGATCAAACAAAAATTTGAAAAGATAAGATACTTAACCAAATAGGTATGCCAACTGACCAGCGATAGAAATAGATGTAATATGTAAAATATAATTTATGCATGTGAAACTCAACGCTAACTTGACGATTACGTAATATATGAATGTCATCGATTTTCATGCAGATAATAATCTGGAAATATACAACAAATAAATTTCTCCATAAAAATAAATCGACCATCAATAAAACGTCAGAGTCAGAAATAGCTGTAAAGTTATATCCTAATTAATACTAGTATTTTTAAAGAAATGTAAGATTTTAAAACCGATAGTGGACTTTATCGAAAGGAATCAACCTTGGCATTGATTTCATATCGTTTCACCTGTCAACGTTTTGTTTGCATATTATAACACACTTTAAATCACCTGTCTGTCAAAGATCGGCATTAACAACGGAACATTGTTGACAAATTATCAAAAGTGCCTTCCAAGTAAATTATTGCAAATTTACAAAATCTATTTATAAAAGTCGCTGGAGCTATTTCAGTCCGGCTGTCCACTTTTCTCAATGAAAAATTACTTTGCTGTTTTCCTATTTCTTATCATTTTATTCCACAACTTTTTCCACCGCGTATTATTTGTTTCGCAACGGGTAAAATTAAAAAAACAACATGGACCGGTCACATAATAATGAAACATCGAACTCTTATCTTGATAGAGTTATCTCCCCAAACTAAACCTTGTGTTCATTTACTTTCACCATAGATTGATTGAATGATTGCTTAACGCTTGACTAAAAAACATTGCAATGAAAGTTGTTCTAACTATAGTCATATTCGGTATATTGTGTGCTTATAGGTATCTCTCCTTTCTTATTTCAGTTAACAGTGTACTGTGGCCACGTGACTGTGGCTATACATAAACTAGAAGGAATAGAATCTCTGAGTTATTCATGCAGTGATGGTCTTTTTTGACCTTGAGGAAAGTCATATGTTCAAAGGTTTAGAGATTCGTTCTAATTTTGACATTAGGAATGATCCTTTGTAATAGCTTTCTCAAGATTACAGAAAGTAACTGATACAAACTCATTGAGAATAATAATTATTGACAAAGTACTTCCACTGTTCGTTGACTTCTGCTGAGTCAGAAACACGAGTTCAGAAGTTCCATGTAGTAATCCTACTTTGAACTGTAAATAATTTATAAAAAGAGTTATGCTTAAAAGATTAAAGGTGACAGGTCAAGGCCACTTATTTTCAAATAATCTGAATGTTTTTTCTTAAAATAAATTTATATTGCAAACGTTCAATATCAAAATTAATGTACTGCATGTTGACCTTTCCTTTTTACTGATAACTTCTCATTTTATTACAACGTACATTGTTCGTTTTAATAATAAAAATCAATTCAATTTTAAATGTTTGAGTGAAAACCATCCTAATGATAAAAAACTGACAAAGCAATTATTTGCAAGTCTGCTTTGTACCTAATTAAAGCGCACAATTCTGAAGTACTAGCGCGCAGAGTATTCTAACAATCTGCGAATTAATGTGTGTTTTGAGACAAATAAACACCATATTTATATGGATATATACTGTAGGTAATAATAGAATAATAGCACACAAATGAAACAACAACCATTTGTTCAATGAGCATTGAAACAAATTTTAAAGACCAGAAATGCTATATTCCATTTTAAAAGTGTTCTTATTTATCCTTTAACTTTATCCACCTATTAATTTTTTCATTTAAGGTTTGAGAGCTGATCCTATGACTATATTTCTGGTGATTGTGGGGATAACTCTGTAAGGAAAATGTTTTCTACGAATATACACTTTCAGCATAAAAATAAAAGTGGTGAAAAAACTTTTCACAACGAAGCCATATGGCTTTTGCATTGGAAATTTGAAAGACACTTTTTGAGTACTATTTGTCATCAGCCATTAAAACATTGTTGATTGACCGTTCAATCGAAGCTAGTCGAGGACCTATAATTCAAATCAATTCCATCTGAAAAGAAGGCGTTTTCAGGCCAAAAATATTGAATTACAAGCAAGATTAACCTACACTATTTGTAAAATTTACATTATAAGCATATTTGACTTGTTTTTTTGTGTGTACAATTATAAATATTGTATAAATATTACCTATCTACAGTGGTAAATTAGGGTTTATTAGGTCACACGGCCGTTGGAAAGCATCCACTATATTGTGGTTTATTTGATCACAAGGACGTTGGAAAGCATCCACTAGGTATACACCGTGATAAATGATGTTTGTGTAGGTAACATGAGATAAGTTTATGTTTTTAAACTATACTAATCATTCCGAAATAAGATAGTATACATATATACATGTAAACATGAACAAAGGCAGATCAGAGTATGATTTACAAGGGGGTTTTCAGATCAAAGAAATATATTTTGGTTAAATAAGCAACTATTTGATGAACATCTCAAGAAATCGTTTGTAAAAACTTCAGAATATACGAAAATTTATTTTTAATTGTCTGAGCAAACACTCGTATATAAACAAACTGAGTATTGTTTATTTTTCAAATCTATCAGTCTTTGTGCAGTTAAGTATTTGAAGAAAATATTACAGTATTATTGATTAATTATTCACTGTTATTATTCCTTTATACAATATTGTACAAGATGTTTTAAATTCCTCACGGGTGGGACCAGAAATACGACTCACATAACAGTTATAAATGAATACCCACAATGATATACTACGGGTCCAATATTAAAAAAGAAGACAATGGCCGATAACTACTCCCTTTAAGGGAGCCATTGTATCTTGTAAGTCAAAATATCTATTGAACCGTACCAATAACTACTCCCTTTAAGGGAGCCATTGTATCTTGTAAGTCAAAATATCTATTGAACCGTACCAATAACTACTCCCTTTAAGGGAGCCATTGTATCTTGTAAGTCAAAATATCTATTGAACTGTACCAATAACTACTCCCTTTAAGGGAGCCATTGTATCTTGTAAGTCAAAATATCTATTGAACCGTACCAATAACTACTCCCTTTAAGGGAGCCATTGTATCTTGTAAGTCAAAATATCTATTGAACCGTACCAATAACTACTCCCTTTAAGGGAGCCATTGTATCTTGTAAGTCAAAATATCTATTGAACTGTACCAATAACTACTCCCTTTAAGGGAGCCATTGTATCTTGTAAGTCAAAATATCTATTGAACCGTACCAATAACTACTCCCTTTAAGGGAGCCATTGTATCTTGTAAGTCAAAATATCTATTGAACTGTACCAATAACTACTCCCTCTAAGGGAGCCATTGTATCTTGTAAGTCAAAATATCTATTGAACCGTACCAATAACTACTCCCTTTAAGGGAGCCATTGTATCTTGTAAGTCAAAATATCTATTGAACCGTACCAATAACTACTCCCTTTAAGGGAGCCATTGTATCTTGTAAGTCAAAATATCTATTGAACCGTACCAATAACTACTCCCTTTAAGGGAGCCATTGTATCTTGTAAGTCAAAATATCTATTGAACCGTACCAATAACTACTCCCTTTAAGGGAGCCATTGTATCTTGTAAGTCAAAATATCTATTGAACCGTACCAATAACTACTCCCTTTAAGGGAGCCATTGTATCTTGTAAGTCAAAATATCTATTGAACCGTACCAATAACTACTCCCTTTAAGGGAGCCATTGTATCTTGTAAGTCAAAATATCTATTGAACCGTACCAATAACTACTCCCTTTAAGGGAGCCATTGTATCTTGTAAGTCAAAATATCTATTGAACCGTACCAATAACTACTCCCTTTAAGGGAGCCATTGTATCTTGTAAGTCAAAATATCTATTGAACCGTACCAATAACTACTCCCTTTAAGGAAGCCATTGTATCTTGTAAGTCAAAATATCTATTGAACCGTACCAATAACTACTCCCTTTAAGGGAGCCATTGTATCTTGTAAGTCAAAATATCTATTGAACCGTACCAATAACTACTCCCTTTAAGGGAGCCATTGTATCTTGTAAGTCAAAATATCTATTGAACCGTACCAATAACTACTCCCTTTAAGGGAGCCATTGTATCTTGTAAGTCAAAATATCTATTGAACCGTACCAATAACTACTCCCTTTAAGGGAGCCATTGTATCTTGTAAGTCAAAATATCTATTGAACCGTACCAATAACTACTCCCTTTAAGGGAGCCATTGTATCTTGTAAGTCAAAATATCTATTGAACCGTACCAATAACTACTCCCTTTAAGGGAGCCATTGTATCTTGTAAGTCAAAATATCTATTGAACCGTACCAATAACTACTCCCTTTAAGGGAGCCATTGTATCTTGTAAGTCAAAATATCTATTGAACCGTACCAATAACTACTCCCTTTAAGGGAGCCATTGTATCTTGTAAGCCAAAATATCTATTGAACCGTACCAATAACTACTCCCTTTAAGGGTGCCATTGTATCTTGTAAGTCAAAATATCTATTGAACCGTACCAATAACTACTCCCTTTAAGGGAGCCATTGTATCTTGTAAGTCAAAATATCTATTGAACCGTACCAATAACTACTCCCTTTAAGGGAGCCATTGTATCTTGTAAGCCAAAATATCTATTGAACCGTACCAATAACTACTCCCTTTAAGGGAGCCATTGTATCTTGTAAGTCAAAATATCTATTGAACCGTACCAATAACTACTCCCTTTAAGGGAGCCATTGTATCTTGTAAGTCAAAATATCTATTGAACCGTACCAATAACTACTCCCTTTAAGGGAGCCATTGTATCTTGTAAGTCAAAATATCTATTGAACCGTACCAATAACTACTCCCTTTAAGGGAGCCATTGTATCTTGTAAGTCAAAATATCTATTGAACCGTACCAATAACTACTCCCTTTAACGGAGCCATTGTATCTTGTAAGTCAAAATATCTATTGAACCGTACCAATAACTACTCCCTTTAAGGGAGCCATTGTATCTTGTAAGTCAAAATATCTATTGAACCGTACCAATAACTACTCCCTTTAAGGGAGCCATTGTATCTTGTAAGTCAAAATATCTATTGAACCGTACGAAATCTTATGTTTAGAGTTTATGATTCATTTCATAAGTAATGTATACTAAGTGTTTGCACACAACTGACCCTCTCCGAATCTTGTCTCCGACCGCCAATCAGATGCTTTTGAAAAAAAATATAAAAGCCACAAAACCCCCAATCTAGATATACAATTAGATTTGGTCCTTAGGAATCAGCACTATTAAGGGTATTAAGATAGCAAATCACAAAATGGGCTGGCAAAGGTCTAAATAAAAAAGGATTACTGTTACCGACATTATTGTGGTTACACTAGTCTACACAACTAATTACTTTAACAGATTTATTTTGTGCACAAATAACCAAACAATATCATGAATATTACTTCAATAACCTTTACAACTGAATAACAATCGATCTCTAAAGCAAATGGACTTATGTTTTGTAATCTATATTAGACAACAGTTTTTGTTTGAACCTCACTGATGAGTCTTCATTAGACATAACGAGAGTCCGGCGTGGTAAAGCTCATAACGTTCGTATCTTCCGCTGGAATAGTTACGCGGAAGGAATGCATTACTTGGAACATGGGCAGAACTTTAATATCACATATAACGTTGCTTCTACATATGATGTAATGGATCATATCATTATTAAAAGACTAAATTAATGACGTCAAACGATTTAGTGTGATCGCGATACTTATCTTTTCAATTATTTTACATGTCAAATGTCATACGTAATAGAAATCATGCTCAGAAATTTGATATTTTTATCCCTGACATAATATGTAAGTTTGCTGCTATGCGATTGCATCAGATTTGCACAAATATTAAACGGAAATTACGTAACAAGATCCTTCACCTTGATTTTGATGGG
Source organism: Limnoperna fortunei (assembly GCA_944474755.1). Lineage (NCBI taxonomy): Eukaryota > Metazoa > Mollusca > Bivalvia > Mytilida > Modiolidae > Limnoperna > Limnoperna fortunei. The sequence goes on along the minus strand of OX104117.1, from coordinate 81,543,634 downwards.
GTATGGCCTGCATCAATCATGCCCACTTCCTTTTCATTGTAAAACGTCTCTGTTTAAAAGTTTAGTAACATACATGTATTTTATTTTTGCAATCAACACATAGAATCAGAAATAGAATTCTGCCTCTCGATAACTGGTTTTCATTAAGTTAAATTAAATTGGTGAATGTGAGGAATTATTGAAACTTGACTGTATGTTGCAATTTACACGTCATTGTCTTTACCTCCGATGTCATTTTTCGTGGTGTATACCATGTAAGTTTGCTACGTTGTACGATGCTAAAGCAGCTATTAATTTGGTCCGTGTTCTATTAGGTACTAAGTACTGCGATACTACAGCAGCTGTTAGTTAAGTCTGTGTACTATTACTTACTAAGTACTGCGACACTAAAGCAGCGGTTTGGTCCGTGTACTATTAGGACTAAGTACTGCGATACTACATCAGATGTTAGTTTGGTCCGTGTACTGTAAAATACGATACTAAAGGCAGTTAATGTTATATAAGGAAACGGCTGTTTGGGTTTGGAAGTAGATCGTCTGCTGTTTAGAAGCAATATAACTTTTATTCTTTAGAGCGTTAGAATTTTTCAATAACTTAATATGTGTTGTCCAAAACGTGTTTTATAAAAACACATCAGGCACGATATAAAAATTACATCAAGTATCCCCTTATATTGTTGGTATGGTCCGCGTTCTATGTACTACGGAACTAAAATCAGCTGTCAGTTTGTTTTGTGTAGTACGTACTACACCACATATATGGCATACTAACACAGTAGTGTAGTACGAACTACGCCACATAGATTGCATACTAACACAGTAGTGTAGTACGAACTACGCCACTTAGATTGCATACTAACACAGTAGTGTAGTACGAACTACGCCACTTAGATTGCATACTAACACAGTAGTGTAGTACGTACTACACCACATATATGGCATACTAACACAGTAGTGTAGTACGAACTACGCCACATAGATTGCATACTAACACAGTAGTGTAGTACGAACTACGCCACATAGATTGCATACTAACACAGTAGTGTAGTACGAACTACGCCACATAGATTGCATACTAACACAGTAGTGTAGTACGAACTACGCCACATAGATTGCATACTAACACAGTAGTGTAGTACGAACTACGCCACATAGATTGCATACTAACACAGGAGTGTAGTACGAACTACCCCACATAGATTGCATACTAACACAGTAGTGTAGTACGAACTACGCCACATAGATTGCATACTAACACAGTAGTGTAGTACGAACTACGCCACATAGATTGCATACTAACACAGTAGTGTAGTACGAACTACGCCACTTAGATTGCATACTAACACAGTAGTGTAGTACGAACTACGCCACATAGATTGCATACTAACACAGTAGTGTAGTACGAACTACGCCACATAGATTGCATACTAACACAGGAGTGTAGTACGAACTACGCCACATAGATTGCATACTAACACAGGAGTGTAGTACGAACTACGCCACATAGATTGCATACTAACACAGGAGTGTAGTACGAACTACGCCACATAGATTGCATACTAACACAGGAGTGTAGTACGAACTACGCCACATAGATTGCATACTAACACAGGAGTGTAGTACGAACTACGCCACATAGATTGCATACTAACACAGTAGTGTAGTACGAACTACGCCACGTAGATTGCATACTAACACAGTAGTGTAGTACGAACTACGCCACATAGATTGCATACTAACACAGTAGTGTAGTACGAACTACGCCACATAGATTGCATACTAACACAGTAGTGTAGTACGAACTACGCCACATAGATTGCATACTAACACAGTAGTGTAGTACGAACTACGCCACATAGATTGCAAACTAACACAGTAGTGTAGTACGAACTACGCCACATAGATTGCATACTAACACAGGAGTGTAGTACGAACTACGCCACGTAGATTGCATACTAACACAGGAGTGTAGTACGAACTACGCCACATAGATTGCTTACTAACACAGGAGTGTAGTACGAACTACGCCACATAGATTGCATACTAACACAGGAGTGTAGTACGAACTACGCCACATAGATTGCATACTAACACAGGAGTGTAGTACGAACTACGCCACATAGATTGCTTACTAACACAGGAGTGTAGTACGAACTACGCCACATAGATTGCATACTAACACAGGAGTGTAGTACGAACTACGCCACATAGATTGCATACTAACACAGGAGTGTAGTACGAACTACGCCACATAGATTGCTTACTAACACAGGAGTGTAGTACGAACTACGCCACATAGATTGCATACTAACACAGGAGTGTAGTACGAACTACGCCACATAGATTGCATACTAACACAGGAGTGTAGTACGAACTACGCCACATAGATTGCATACTAACACAGTAGTGTAGTACGATACTACGCCACATAGATTGCATACTAACACAGGAGTGTAGTACGAACTACGCCACATAGATTACTAACACAGTAGTGTAGTACGAACTACGCCACATAGATTGCATACTAACACAGGAGTGTAGTACGAACTACGTCACATAGATTGCATACTAACACAGGAGTGTAGTACGAACTACGTCACATAGATTGCATACTAACACAGTAGTGTAGTACGAACTACGTCACATAGATTGCATACTAACACAGGAGTGTAGTACGAACTACGCCACATAGATTGTATACTAACACAGTAGTGTAGTACGAACTACGCCACATAGATTGCATACTAACACAGTAGTGTAGTACGAACTACGTCACATAGATTGCATACTAACACAGGAGTGTAGTACGAACTACGCCACATAGATTGTATACTAACACAGGAGTGTAGTACGAACTACGCCACATAGATTACTAACACAGTAAGGACTGAATTAAACAAAAAAAGACACTTTAGTATGAAATAATTTAAACCTTAAGAGGGTATTAAAAATTGAAAAAAGGACACCGATTGCATTTGAAACTTGATAAAAATATGAACACCAGCATACCTTAAACGACGAGACGATATTAATGCATCATCTGAAACGAAATTATGAATGAAAAGTAATTTTTCACAGTTAATAATATTATACCGAAAACACGGTGTAAAAAGACTCTTCAAGGCGTAAAAACAAAGTAAGAGAAAAACCATAAATATAATATGTAGACAAAACTGATATCATAATGTCCATTAACGGAATCATATTCGGCAATAAATCTCGTCGATTCATTTGCAACCTCTTGTATCTTGTCTTTAAAGCATAGTTTTGTATAGTTTTAAACACTAGAATTAGACACATTTACATAATTCTTTGTCATCGTAAATTATCCCAAGTAAAATAACACTCCAAATCGTCTTATATATTGCTTTGGAACGCAACTAACTAATAAATAAATAAACAACATGTAGAAATTAAACGTACCAACACAGGCTATAGGAACAACAACACAATTAATGACCTTTGCAACTCGTTAGTTAACCATAAAATAGTGTATTTCTTTGTAATTTTTATTCTTTGCCTTTTTTCTTGTTTTGGTTCTACTTTTGGGCCTTATTGGAAAGAAGGATCTTTGAAAACAAATTAAAATTAAACATTTGATGAAATATAATGGATTAGGAGTAATTTAGTCTAGAGGAATAATTGCCAATTTCCTGTTTTCGGGGTCTCTCGGACTTCATCGATGAAGATAGGGATGCTTCCAGAGCTTTAAAAAAAGTTTGAAGTATTACAGTTTTCTGAATTTTGGATATAGTTTAGAAGAGGTATGGAACTTTCAGACCCCCAAATGGCGTTCCAAGAAATGAAGGTGAATTTTTTTAAAATTGACTTTTATGTTAATATAAACAAAGATGGAAAAAGAGGTCTTCAACAATTGTTATTTTGTTCCTATAGACAAATTCATCGATGAAATCATGTGCCGCGCCATATTGATGTTATTCGGAACCCGCTAGTTAGCAGTGGTACACGCTCTCGGGTTTTATCCATTCAGTCAATGGTGCAGGCATGATAACCATTAATTGTGTTATCATTTCAAAAGATAACGTCAAGCTGGGTGCACCGTCTGCTAATTTTATCTATCAACTATGTCTAAGAAGAAAATTAAAAGTAAAATACTAATTAAATTCCTTTGTATAGCCCATTTGTAGCGAATAGGAAAGATGAAAAATAAGAGTTATACATTTTTGCTTCTGATTTATATACTTTACAGTACCAACTTTTTGTTTTGTTTTACGGTTAAATAATGTATATTATTTGCCTGCTTTTGATTTAAAGTTTTTTTCATTATTCTTTTTATTTACAAGTTAAGTCAGTGCATAGTTGAGAAATGTAATGCATGCAGAATGGCCGTAGCATCCATTGAGGCCTGATTAAAAATTTGAACAAGTATGCTTTTGATATACGGAAAATTTTGTTAAGAATTAAAAATAAAATATCGAAATGATGTCTTTTACTTTCTAAAACCAAACAACAGTCTTAATATGGAATTATCGATGTGTTACTATTTACGGATTTTCACTGTCCAGTATCAGCAGTCGTTCCAATAATATTATTATAATAAAGGTCATGATGTCGAACGTAATCAAATAAAAAGAAAAGCAGGCAGCATCCATGGATCTAAGGGTAAAAACTGGAAGCTGTAGAAAAAGAAGTGCAGGTGAATATATCTAGGGATTAAATAATATTCTAATATGACGTGCTTTAAAGGCTTTGAGACCACAACTGTGGTAAAAAATGATTTATATATGAGCAACACGCGCTGAGAAGGGCGTGTTTTAAACGGCTGTTCCAATTACAAAACTGTAACTCCCACCGGAAAGCTCTTGCATATAACGTATAAATCTTATTAATAGCGACACGCGCTATAATTATCCGTTGCAATATATTGTGTGTTAAATTGACGGAACAGCCAGTTTATGGCGGAAATTATGTTTTCTATAGGTACGAAAATATTATAAATGTACTCTAATTGTCTTATTAGAATAGAAATAATTCACGGAGGCTGTGATTTATCATTGTTTTACCACCGGGTGACCATTTATGTCGTATTATTTTATCCCGATTTTAAGTGAACTGAATGTGTAGAATTTTAATATTTTAATATAAATATGATCAGGCGCTGTTTTTCCACTTATCCAATGTTTTGGCTGTTGACAATCGACGATCGCACAATTGCGACCGCCACGGCTAGTATTCGACATAATTATTACTATACCAATGTAAATTTAACCTGTGTAGCGTGTACCATGTAATGTCGGATTATGTATTACGCCACCTGTCGACAAGAACGATAATTCGTATATGACCAATTTCTAAAATCGTCTATACATTGGTTTCATTTTATGAAGGACAATTTTCTGCTATGAATCGTATAATACTTTGATTGGACTACTAAGATGCTTCAATATGAATGTTTTATAGCAAAACACAGCTGTTAATTTGGGACCATGTATATCCTTAGTGTAATAATTTCTTTCCTTAATAACCGACGTCTTAAAGATTACGATATTTGAAAATATGAACAATATGACAACACTAAAAGTTATCTGCGCATAAACTAATGCTATAGACTAATGCTCTGTTGTTTAGTGTGTACAGATTTATACACGCGGAGGACATATATTGGTCTAAATTTGAGTCTACCTTCTGGAAAAATCTGAGGCTATGACCCGCCTTTGAGTCTATCTTCTTGCAAAATCAGTTAAGGGCAATAATCTATCTTCGAGTCTACATTCTTGAAAAGTCAGTTATGGAAACCGTTGTCCACTTTTGAGTCTACCTTCTTAAAAAGTAGAGTTAGAAACCAACTTATTACTCATCTGTGAGCAATTAACTAACACAAATCAATGTAATTATTAAAAATCAGATAAAATCAGATTAGAAAACAGAGGATGTTAAACAAATTCATTGGCAAAAAAAAATACAAATAAACAAATACGTGTAGCGATTCAATATCGAATAATGTCTACTGTATCAAATCTATTTATAGTTTTTAAATTCTTTCAAAACGAATGAAGTTTCAAACAAGTTTGAATGAACCAGTTAAGCAAATTTGTAAAAAAAACAAGTAGGTCAAGAAAAATAACGATATTAACATGCCTATATAGTTTACCAACATGACTAGCGTGCTTGTACAAACTCGATCGTCTCCTTCCGACCAAAAAAGTACCTATGACCTTTTTGTTATTTATGATTTGAAATCAAGATGATATTCGTCACAAAACAGATCGTTAATTTAACTGAATACGTATTTAATTAAAACTTAATGTGGACTAAATAAGACATTCTTTGTAAAATAAAATATGAATGCCGCAGAGAATAAATGGCTTTTGTATCTGTTGACTGCGGAATAGGTCACGGTTCGTTAAGCAAAGCTGCCGATAAATTGGAACCTGTACAAATCGTCGCTATTTGCTTTTATTGTAGACGATGGGTATCCGCCAAATGTCTTCTGCAGATTTTTACACATTCATTACAAAAATTTACATGCATTCTTACTGCCTTAAAGTGTAAAATGATGAATGCTGAGATACAATCTGAATAATAGCATAACAAAATAGAAAAACATGATTGATTTTTCTGCAGATGTAGACAGACTGTCAGACAAAACAACAGACACTAAATATCTAAAGTTTTAAATAGTTGTAAATTCCGGAGATTTTAGGAAGCCATTAGATACAAAGACGTACAATACGGCATAGTATAATGACAATGAAATTTGTCGTGCATTCACTCTATACCAGAAAAAAACCTTATAAAATATAAAATCCATGCTAGGCTGCATGATTTTAAAACTTTTATTTACGGTCGTGTATGTATTATATATGTTTATATGTCCAAGTGTTTACGCCACTTATAGCATTGAAACAAATGACATTTCATCAAAATCATAATCGAGTGCAACTACCGACAGGTGAAACTACTCTATTGTATGGATCTATGCAAATCTATTTTTATATAAGTAGACCTTTAACAAATTATCGGACGAAAATCTACAAAAGTCAACCTTGGTATAATTTTCAGATCGATTTATCTGTCAACAGCCATGTAAAAGTCTTCTTACAAAATTTAATCGCCTGTCTGTCAAAATCTACATGATATGATTCGTCGTTTGTTTCTGCGTATAAAAAGTCCAACCTGTGTTGAATGACTTGCAGTTTTACGTAATTAATTTCTAAATGAATTTTCCGACATTTTACTTTTTAATAATTGAATTAATAAGATGCCATTAATCATATATTCAAGCGCCCATGTGTGCAATAAAGGAAACTGGCACCGGTTTGATTGAATACCATTTACTGATATTTAAAATACTATAACTTTCTAATAATAATGTATAACTTTTGACCTTCAAACGAACTTTTAGTATTTGTAATTAATATACTTAATATATGACACGAATAAAAGTGCTTACAAATCACACTGAGAAAAAAGTTATCCAATAGTTTATATGGTATTACAAGCCTGCGTTCCGAACTCTGATTCTATTTTTGACCATGAAACACATGGAGACGGTTGAATTTCACTTCATTTTAAATTTTAAGTTTAAGCGGTAAAAATAAATTTATTCAAAGAGACATATTCCCCATACATTCCACCCGTTTACAAGGGTGGGGTTAATGGGCATATCCCTCGTTCCCCATTTTCTGAAGAGACGGTGGAGTTCTGGGTGCCATTTCATAAAGCGATCGTTAGCGTAACGTGCACGTTATCTCATTTAAATTGCATGGGATAACGAGCACGTTAATTAGCGATCGCTTTATGAAACGGCACCTTGAATTCTTAAAAAAAAGGGGTAAAGTAAAAAGATTTGCGGTTTAAAACTCTTTATAAAGAATACGTCTATGAGTGTTATATCCGATATTCCGTGTAGGGAGAGTGTCAAGTTTGTTTGGGCATACCTGCATGCAAATTATCTCGAACAACATGTTTGTTAAGAGTAGTTCGTAGGTGGCAGACCTCTTTTCATGTGCCTTTTGCCATTTCCCTTATGTTCCTATCAAACTGTCACCTTTATAGGATGATGATATTGACCAAATAGATCGAAACAAGACTACTATAAAATCGGCTGGACATTGTCAGCATGGCGAATACAGACACAATATATAGATTGTACGACAGTAAGTTAGTATCAGGGTGTTGTTTTATTTTAATGTTATAACTATTTTAACTATCTCATAATCCAACTCATTATAACTCGTGTACTGCTAAGTCGTTATAAATAATAAAGTCACTATAACGAGTTACACCCTGGGGCTTCCATATATGGACAAAGATTAATAGGCAATGACTGTACTGTTGTACAACATATCACTTTGTGACGATATGTGCGTGTTTATTTTAAATTATAGATAGATTGAAATTCTTTAACGGTCGCGAAACAAATATGTTCAAAATATTGTGATTCCTGACCACATGTTGTTTTAACAAAATTTATCACGGTTTAAATAGTAAGTGTCAGTTTTATCTGTAAGCAAATAAATTTAAAGCAAATTAAATGTCATAAACACACACAGCAAAAGCATTGTTGGGGACACTATTAATCTTTCTAACATAGATATGTAATCAATTACCAAACGTATCATGTTAACCCGCGCCATAACGGGAAATATCAAAATGTCTTTATCACAATATCTGCCATAGACAATTTTTGTTCTGTTTTGTATTATATTTGCGCTGTACAGGAAAACAAGATACAATAAATAATGTCACATTCATATAAAACCTGTATTTTTATTGCCATGTGGAACTCTTGTGAATTGTTCAGCATGTAATGTTTTAATGTTTCTACACTCATTTTGCATGAATAATCTGTACCACTGAACCTTAAACTTGTGCTCATCCTGCATATAGCGCCGGGTTTCTGCTGGATCTTAAACTTTTACTCATCCTGCATACAGCACCGGGCTTCTGCTGGACCTTAAACTTGTACTCATCTTGCATATAGCGCAGGGCTTCTGCTGGACCTTAAACTTGTACTCATCCTGCATACAGCACCGGGTTTCTGCTGGACCTTAAACTTGTACTCATCTTGCATATAGCGCAGGGCTTCTGCTGGACCTTAAACTTGTACTCATCCTGCATATAGCGCAGGGCTTCTGCTGGACCTTAAACTTGTACTCATCCTGCATACAGCACCGGGTTTCTGCTGGACCTTAAACTTGTACTCATCTTGCATATAGCGCAGGGCTTCTGCTGGACCTTAAACTTGTACTCATCCTGCATATAGCGCTGGGTTTCTGCTGGACCTTAAACTTGTACTCATCTTGCATATAGCGCAGGGCTTCTGCTGGACCTTAAACTTGGACTCATTTTAATTTTCATATAGCGCCGGCTTTCTGTTGGACCTTAAGCTTGTACTCATCTTGCATATAGCACTGAGTTTCCACTGATTCCAACACTTGTACTCATTCTGCATAAAGAACCAGGTTATCGCCTGAACCTCAAACTTGTACCCATCCTGCAAATATCACCGGATTCCCACTGACCCTAAAACTTGTACTCATCCTGCGTAACTTAACATGCAAGAAGAACCTGGTGCTCGTTAATTTTAAAACACTAACTCATCCTATATATAGCACTGGGTTCTCACTAAACCGGTTAAAGTTGTACTAACCCTGAACTGTATGTGTTCAATGAATGTTATAATCGTACATAAAGCTCTGGGTGCTCACAAAGAAATTTCGTATGTTGTTTGAGTCAATTAAGGTACACCCCCATGTAGTGCAGTTTTTGGCTTGCATTTTAAAGTTATTTCATATTCTACCTTTTTATTACGAAAATCCATTAGAAAAACTATTCCATGTCTATATTTCATAGGATGCATCTGTTGTTTACATGTCGCAAATCGTCCTTTACTTTTGCTACGGGAATATTTTTCATAGGGATCTAACATTGTTTACAAACGTTCGTCTTTTTCGTAACTTTCTATGGTATTCTGACAACCGCGAGACTTAAACGGCAAACGACATTGCCAGAAAGGTCGCAAAAATAACATCAATCGCCTGCTCCTTGCTTATAGTTCCGTTCTAATTTAGGTCAAAATCGCCCTATCAAAATGAACCGCCATATTTCGAAACGTAAATTAACTATGGAAAATAATTGTTGATTTAAATTGAGGCATTTTAGATCTACAAGGAGCAAAAACTAAATGTGGTAAGCAGTTTTCATTTCTCACTCAAAACCTCAAACGAATTGATTGTTTGAGTCATGTACCATGTCTACCCGCTATTACCTCCGTATACCAGTGGATTGTTTGAGTCATGTACCATGTCTACCCGCTATTACCTCCGTATACCAGTGGATTGTTTGAGTCATGTGTCATGTCTACCCGCTATTACCTCCGTACACCAGTGGATTGTTTGAGTCATGTTCCATGTCTACCCGCTATTACCTCCGTACACCAGTGGATTGTTTGAGTCATGGGCCATGTCTACCCGCTATTACCTCCGTACACCAGTGGATTGTTTGAGTCATGTGTCATGTCTACCCGCTATTACCTCCGTACACCAGTGGATTGTTTGAGTCATGGGCCATGTCTACCCGCTATTACCTCCGTACACCAGTGGATTGTTTGAGTCATGGGCCATGTCTACCCGCTATTACCTCCGTACACCAGTGGATTGTTTGAGTCATGTTCCATGTCTACCCGCTATTACCTCCGTACACCAGTGGATTGTTTGAGTCATGGGCCATGTCTACCCGCTATTACCTCCGTACACCAGTGGATTGTTTGAGTCATGTTCCATGTCTACCCGCTATTACCTCCGTATACCAGTGGATTGTTTGAGTCATGGGCCATGTCTACCCGCTATTACCTCTGTATACCAGTGGATTGTTTGAGTCATGTACCATGTCTACCCGCTATCACCTCCGTATACCAGTGGATTGTTTGAGTCATGTGTCATGTCTTCCTGCTATTACCTCCGTATACCAGTGGATTGTTTGAGTCATGTTCCATGTCTACCTGCTATTACCTCTGTATACCAGTGGATTGTTTGAGTCATGGGCCATGTCTACCCGCTATTACCTCTGTATACCAGTGGATTGTTTGAGTCATGTACCATGTCTACCCGCTATTACCTCTGTATACCAGTGGATTGTTTGAGTCATGTGCCATGTCTACCCGCTATTACCTCCGTACACCAGTGGATTGTTTGAGTCATGTGTCATGTCTTCCTGCTATTACCTCTGTATACCAGTGGATTGTTTGAGTCATGTGCCATGTCTACCCGCTATTACCTCCGTATACCAGTGGATTGTTTGAGTCATGGGCCATGTCTACCCGCTATTACCTCTGTATACCAGTGGATTGTTTGAGTCATGGGCCATGTCTACCCGCTATTACCTCTGTATACCAGTGGATTGTTTGAGTCATGTCTACCCGCTATTACCTCCGTATACCAGTGGATTGTTTGAGTCATGGGCCATGTCTACCCGCTATTACCTCTGTATACCAGTGGATTGTTTGAGTCATGTACCATGTCTACCCGCTATTACCTCCGTACACCAGTGGATTGTTTGAGTCATGGGCCATGTCTACCCGCTATTACCTCCGTATACCAGTGGATTGTTTGAGTCATGTGTCATGTCTTCCCGCTATTACCTCCGTATACCAGTGGATTGTTTGAGTCATGTACCATGTCTACCCGCTATTACCTCCGTATACCAGTGGATTGTTTGAGTCATGGGCCATGTCTACCCGCTATTACCTCCGTATACCAGTGGATTGTTTGAGTCATGTTCCATGTCTACCCGCTATTACCTCCGTATACCAGTGGATTGTTTGAGTCATGTACCATGTCTACCCGCTATTACCTCCGTATACCAGTGGATTGTTTGAGTCATGTTCCATGTCTACCCGCTATTACTTCCGTATACCAGTGGATTGTTTGAGTCATGTACCATGTCTACCCGCTATTACCTCCGTATACCAGTGGATTGTTTGAGTCATGGGCCATGTCTACCCGCTATTACCTCCGTATACCAGTGGATTGTTTGAGTCATGTGCCATGTCTACCCGCTATTACCTCCGTATACCAGTGGATTGTTTGAGTCATGTGTCATGTCTACCCGCTATTACCTCCGTACACCAGTGGATTGTTTGAGTCATGTACCATGTCTTCCTGCTATTACCTCCGTATACCAGTGGATTGATTGAGTCATGTGTCATGTCTACCCGCTATTACCTCCGTATACCAGTGGATTGTTTGAGTCATGTGTCATGTCTACCCGCTATTACCTCCGTACACCAGTGGATTGTTTGAGTCATGTACCATGTCTTCCTGCTATTACCTCCGTATACCAGTGGATTGTTTGAGTCATGTGTCATGTCTACCCGCTATTACCTCCGTATACCAGTGGATTGTTTGAGTCATGTGTCATGTCTACCCGCTATTACCTCCGTATACCAGTGGATTGTTTGAGTCATGTGTCATGTCTACCCGCTATTACCTCCGTATACCAGTGGATTGTTTGAGTCATGTTCCATGTCTACCCGCTATTACCTCCGTATACCAGTGGATTGATTGAGTCATGTGTCATGTCTACCCGCTATTACCTCCGTATACCAGTGGATTGTTTGAGTCATGTGCCAAGTCTACCCGCTATTACCTCCGTATACCAGTGGATTGTTTGAGTCATGTGCCATGTCTACCCGCTATTACCTCCGTATACCAGTGGATTGTTTGAGTCATGTGTCATGTCTACCCGCTATTACCTCCGTATACCAGTGGATTGTTTGAGTCATGTACCATGTCTACCCGCTATTACCTCCGTATACCAGTGGATTGTTTGAGTCATGTGCCATGTCTACCCGCTATTACCTCCGTATACCAGTGGATTGTTTGAGTCATGTGTCATGTCTACCCGCTATTACCTCCGTATACCAGTGGATTGTTTGAGTCATGGGCCATGTCTACCCGCTATTACCTCCGTATACCAGTGGATTGTTTGAGTCATGTTCCATGTCTACCCGCTATTACCTCCGTATACCAGTGGATTGATTGAGTCATGTGCCATGTCTACCCGCTATTACCTCTGTATACCAGTGGATTGATTGAGTCATGTGCCATGTCTACCCGCTATTACCTCTGTATACCAGTGGATTGTTTGAGTCATGTGTCATGTCTACCCGCTATTACCTCCGTATACCAGTGGATTGTTTGAGTCATGTGCCATGTCTACCCGCTATTACCTCCGTATACCAGTGGATTGATTGAGTCATGTGTCATGTCTACCAGCTATTACCTCCGTATACCAGTGGATTGTTTGAGTCATGTGCCATGTCTACCCGCTATTACCTCCGTATACCAGTGAATTGTTTGAGTCATGTGCCATGTCTACCCGCTATTACCTCTGTATACCAGTGGATTGTTTAAGTCATGAGCCATGTCTACCAGCTATTACCTACGTATACCAGTGGATTGATTGAGTCATGTGCCATGTCTACCCGCTATTACCTCCGTATACCAGTGGATTGATTGAGTCATGTGCCATGTCTACCCGCTATTACCTCTGTATACCAGTGGATTGTTTGAGTCATGTGTCATGTCTACCCGCTATTACCTCCGTATACCAGTGGATTGTTTGAGTCATGTGCCATGTCTACCCGCTATTACCTCCGTATACCAGTGGATTGATTGAGTCATGTGTCATGTCTACCAGCTATTACCTCCGTATACCAGTGGATTGTTTGAGTCATGTGCCATGTCTACCCGCTATTACCTCCGTATACCAGTGAATTGTTTGAGTCATGTGCCATGTCTACCCGCTATTACCTCTGTATACCAGTGGATTGTTTAAGTCATGTGCCATGTCTACCCGCTATTACCTCTGTATACCAGTGGATTGTTTGAGTCATGTGTCATGTCTACCCGCTATTACCTCCGTATACCAGTGGATTGTTTGAGTCATGTGCCATGTCTACCCGCTATTACCTCTGTATACCAGTGGATTGTTTAAGTCATGTGCCATGTCTACCCGCTATTACCTCCGTATACCAGTGGATTGTTTAAGTCATGTGCCATGTCTACCCGCTATTACCTTTGTATACCAGTGGATTGTTTGAGTCATGTGCCATGTCTACCCGCTATTACCTCCGTATACCAGTGGATTGTTTAAGTCATGTGCCATGTCTACCCGCTATTACCTCCGTATACCAGTAGTATAAAGCTCATACATCACCTATTTCTCATAACAACACCGCTAAGGCTGTTCATTGTCATTAACTAGCATAACTAAACCAAATTACCCAAACCTTGAACTTAACTCGTGTAATAAATAATGTTTTTCCTGTATATTATGGTGATATCATCTCTATATAGTGTAAATCATCTCTAGACCAAAAGGGAAAAGGAATAGAAAACGCTATTGAAAATGTTTTAATACTATCTACGACAATATATGTAACTAGAGGCCCTTAAGAGCCTGTATCGCTCACCTGACGTACAAAAAAATTTTTTTAAGAGACATGATTTTTTCCTGCAAATTTTGATATAAAATGGTAAAGTTTATTTGAAGATGCCGTTTATATGAATGTTGCAATGTAAAATTTCCAATCAACAGCAATATGGAGGACATTTTCTGAGAAGAAGCCGTTTTATTTTTTTCTCATAGGTTACTATATTAAGTGATGTTCCATGATGGCAGCAACTCTAAATTAGTAGAGGACCACTTGAAGTACATTTCTAAATTCTCACAATTCCCTCTGTCAAGCGCTTTGTAATGAAACGAATTATGAAATTTCAGCCAATTAGAACGCATTTGCATCTCTGGCAGCCATGTTGAATTTCCAATTGCTAAAAAACTATCAAAGCTTTATTTCTACATAATTTGCCATGACTGTGTGGAACAGTTTCATAGAAAAAGCCATTTGTGTCTTTTTTCCCTGAGGATCCTATGTAAAGATGTGTTCCAAGGTTGCGGCCATCTTGGATTTTCGATCGTCACAAAATTTCAAATTTGTAGAGGACCATCTAATGTACATTTATACAATATTTCAAATCAATGTGCCATGCGGTTTGTAAGAAGAAGAATTTTGAAATTTCAACCCAACCAGAACGTATTAGTGGCCCTGAAAGCCATGTCAAATTTGCAATTAGCTCGAAAAACTCAAAATAATAAGATTACTATCCAAACTTCAGTTCTTCATAATTTGGCTTCATTGTGTGGAACAGTTTTAAGAAATAGTTATTTGTATATTTTATCCATAGGATGCGGCTATCTTAAATTTTGGATCGCTACAAAAATCTAAAACTTTGTAGTGGACCATCTAAGGTACATTTCTGCAATATTTTTAATCAATCTGTAAAAGGGTATATGAGAAGATTCTTGACAGTCAGCCAATCAGAACGCATTAAAGGTCTTGCCAGCCATTTTTAATATTTGATCAGCACCAAAAACTAAAACTTTGTAAAGAACCATCCAATAAACATTCCTGCCAAGCTTTGTTCCAATTTGTTTACTGCCGATGACGACGACGACGACGGAAGCCCAGTGATGAGAATAGCTTACATTGTCACTTTGGGTCAGGTGAGCTGAAAAGGAATTTAATCTACAACACTAAAAACCTGCATGAGTCGAATATGCACGTATCACAAAAGTGTTTATCAACATTTCAAGAGTTTCTCGGCTTTTAATCTACAATGAAACTCATGCCTATAGCTGATACATATAGCAGAGATATAAAAGAAAAAAATAAAGATTTAAATTATGCAATATCATTTTACTGCATGTTTCTGATCAAAGAAGATTGAAATGTATTTAATGGAAAATTGTTTACAGAACTTCTGAAACACATGAAAGCAAAGAGCAAGCTTTTTTCTTTAGATTTTATTATAGGTAAAGTTTAAGTAATTTACCTGGCCAATAAAGAACTTAAAATGTAAATTTTAAAAGCGTTTTTATACTATTTAAACACCAGATTGTACAGTAACTTACCTATAATGTATTCAGACTGTAATGACTAATTGTTTGACATAGATACCTTGTTATTAAGGTACTAAAGTGTTTTATTCCTTATGTATACCTTACAAACAGGTCTTGTTTCGACTATTCATATTGACGTAAAAATACTACTATCTTTATTAAGTTTTAGAATAGTTAAAGGTCACTTTTTCGAGCACAAATAAATTTACATTAGTACAATAAATACGAGTTGCAAAAATCATGAACATGCGTTTCGGATCTCTACTGCTCGACGTGTTGATGTATCGTCCGTTCTCGTGAGACTGTTCTTATTCATATTTTTACCATGACAATTGCAGTGGCGGATCCAGGAAGGTGGCAAACTCTCCCTTATAAGGAAAGTGGGCCCCTTTTTAGAATTCCTGAATACTAATGAATTTTTTTAAATTAATATTTAGTCTATTGCATTGACAATATCGTCACCATGGCAACTATTGCTATCAATGTTTAGTTCATTCCCAAGAATATCTTAAAACCATGTTTAACTTTAAAGTATCATACAATACATACTACTGCTTAATGCTTGTTGCAAAATAAAATTTGGCCTTTCGTGTTATAATAAATAATGAGAATATTGCATGTCGGAAAAGAAAGAGAAGATCTTGTAAACGTCGGATATAGACTAATGTCACTAAGAATAAAAAAAAACAATCGAAATATTTTAATACTTTGTGTATATGATAAGTGGTTTCTGATTAGTCTATATCAACCCTGTAATAATTAAAAACCAAAGGCAAGGTTGCCTGTTGAAATTTGAGTAAAAAATATCATTACAGACAAAATAATTTCCGTTTTCAGGACAAAGTTTTCGACAAATAAAAGGTATCGGATGATCAGAAAAAGAAACATTCCCCATTTTAAATTACTTAATATCGTAATTAAAAAATAACAAAAATATAAGTTCATTGGTTCTACCGAACAAATGAGAGGCTTTCCACTGATCGCAAAAATGACCTTGACATTGACTTTGGTTTATGGAAATTGACTTTTCTTTTCAAAATAAACACACGAAAGAAAAACCATTCGGCTATCTTTCGAAATAAAAAAGGTAAAAAAATAGGACGTTAATTGACATAAATGTTCTTGATCAGCAAGTTTTTGATATTTGCATACTTAATGCTTTAAAAACAAAACATTTATTAAGATTTACCATTTAATTTACACGAAAAAGCAGAATTTCCGAAAAATATGTTTTGACCTTGACTTCTGTCAATATGACCTTGACCATGCTGAGGGTCAATAAAGGACAAACAGTGCAGATCCTATGTCAATATGTCGTATAATTATGAAGAAATGACTATTTATCATAAATACCAAAATTTATAAGATGACCTTGACCTTTGACCTTGTTTCTATTTTCAAGGTCAAAGGTCATACTGGTCTATAGTGAAGACCCAATGCCTCTAATATCAATAGTTGATAAGTAATTAATGAAAACCTAATTATCAGTGGTAGTAATGGGGGATAACTCCTATAAGATGAAGTCGGATCCTTTCCCTCCAAATGTAAAAAAGTTGCGCCTTAATGAGACCAACATTTTATCCATTATAACTTATAGCTTATCTTTTACCGTTTCAATGCAATAGCGATGACAAGACAATGTCAAAATTTCAAACGTGACCTTGACCTTTGACCTTGTGTCCATTTTCAAGGTCAAGGTCAATGATGACCAATGATATAGGTTTCATATAAATATCTGTTATAGTAACTGAGATATGGTGATATAATGTACTTCACAATATATTTTATTGGTCTAGGGGAGATAACTCTTATAAAAATGTCAAATAAAAAAAGTGACGATTCAAGATCTTAATATGATACACATTTTGGTAAAGGTTTCAGTTCTCTATCTATTATAGTAAAGGAGGAGATCTGCACACAACAAAGGGTCAAAAATTAGAACATGACCTTGACCTTTGACCTTGTGACCTTTTTCAAGGTCAAGGTCAATGATGACCAACTGTGAAATATCTAGTCTCTATCACCTCTGGTTCATGAGTTACAATGCTACAAAATGTACTTCCAATAAATAAGGGGAAATAACTCCTGCAAGGAGTCGTCAAAATACTTTGCGCGATATGTAACAAATTGTCGTGATCAATAGCTGACCATTTTGCAAAAAGTTTTATTGAGAAATCTTTTACGGTTTCATAGTTTATCTGCACACAAGCTTTTCTGTAACAGGGGAGATAACTCCGTAAAGAACAAGTGTTCGGTGAGCCAGGGTTAACTGCGAAAGCGTAATGTCTCATACATCCATAGTACAAAATGTCTTTACGACATGTCGCGAAACAAAATTTATAATGGGAAAAGAAAACTTGGCGGAAAAAAAAGAATAATAATAATAATTAAAGTTCATTGGTTCTACCGAACAAATGATGGCTTTCCACTTATCGCAAAAATGACTCTGACATTGACTTTGGTTTTATGGAAATTGACATTTCTTTTCAAATTAAACAAAGGAAAGAAAAAACCATTCGGCTATCTTTCGAAATAAAAAAGGTAAAAAATTAGGACGTTAATTGACATAAATGCCCTTGACCAGCAAGTTTTTGATATTTGCATACTTAATGCTTTAAAAACAAAGCATTTATTAAGAACTACCATTTTATTTACACGAAAAAGCAGAAGTTCCGAAAAATATGTTTTGACCTTGACTTCTGTCAATATGACCTTGACCATGCTGAGGGTCAATAAAGGACAAACAGTGAAGATCTCATGTCAATATGTCGTATAATTATGAAGAAATGACTATTTATCATAAATACCAAAATTTATAAGATGACCTTGACCTTTGACCTTGTTTATATTTTCAAGGTCAAGGGTGATACTGGTCTATAGTGAAGACCCAATGCCTCTACTATCAATAGTTGATAAGTAATTAATGAAAACCTAATTATCAGTGGTTGCAATGGGGATAACTCCTATAAGATGAAGTCGGATCCTTTCCCTCCAAATGTAAAAAAGTTGCGCCTTAATGAGACCAACATTTTATCCATTATAACTTATAGCTTATCTTTTACCGTTTCAATGCAATTGCGATGACAAGACAATGTCAAAATTTCAAACGTGACCTTGACCTTTGACCTTGTGTCCATTTTCAAGGTCAAGGTCAATGATGACTAATGATATAAGGTTTCATATAAATATCTGTTATATCTGAGATATAGTGATATAATGTAATTCACAATATATTTTATTGGTCTAGGGGAGATAACTCTTATAAAACTGTCAAATAAAAAAGTGACGATTCAAGATCTTAATATGATACACATTTTGGTAAAGGTTTCAGTTCTCCATCTATTATAGTAAAGGAGGAGATCTGCACACAACAAAGGGTCAAAAATTAGAACATGACCTTGACCTTTGACCTTGTGACCTTTTTCAAGGTCAAGGTCAATGATGACCAACTGTGAAATATCTAGTCTCTGTCACCTCTGGTTCATGAGTTACTATGGTACAAAATGTACTTCCAATAAATAAGGGGAAATAACTCCTACAAGGAGTCGTCAAAATACTTTGCGCGATATGTAACAAATTGTCGCAATCAATAGCTGACCATTTTGCAACAATTTTCATTGCGAAATCTTTTACGGTTTCAAAGTTTATCTGCACACAAAATTTTTATGACAGGGGAAATAACTCCGTAAAGAAAAAGTGTTCGGTGTGACAGGGTTAACTGCGAAAGCGTAATGTCTCATACATTCATAGTACAAAATGTCTTTACGACATGTCGCGAAACAAAATTTATAATGGGAAAGGAAAAAACTTGGCGGAAGAATAATAAGAATAATAAGAAACAGACAAAATGCAATAAGTCTTTCCACTGGAAAGTGGAAAGCCTTAATAAACAGACAAATAACAGGAAGGCTTTCCACTCGGAAAGTGGAAAGCCTTAATTACCACAAGAGGGTACAATTACAGTACAAGTTAGCGTGTTGTGAATAATATCCTGTACTTGTTATCGATATATACGTGCGAAAAACAGAAAACTATTAAATCATATTTCTATAGCTAGTCACTGATTAAATATAAAGGTATTAAAACACATTTACAATCGGGATACAAAAATATGATATTGTTTTCATAAACGTCTTACGTTATTTAAATGTCTCCATTCATTAACTACTAAGCTCAGCCTTCTGCCGCTGTAAACCAATCATTAGAGAGAGTTTATCACATAACCGCGAATCAATACTATAACTATATTTACTTGGAGGTTCTTCCCATTGTGTATTTGCTTACAACATAAGCTAGTTTTAATCTCTTTCAAGCATATTTCATGGGACAAACCAATATTCTCTGTAAACAGTAACATTAGTAAAAGGAGCCACGCGACGAATATGGGATTTATGTATAATATAAAATAGGATATCAGAATGCGATGCCATGCTAAAATTCTACCTAGGATTCTTATATAGAAATTCTCGTAGAGTTAAATTTTATTTTGGATGTTTACTATTTTGTGCGATTTTTTTGATAAAAGGATACTCTAGGGAAAGCAGATATTCGGACGCCACTATAATATCGACCGAATTAGAAGGTTTGACCAATAGAAGACACAATAGAAATCTACAACACTTGTACTCTCAAGATTCATTGACCGAACATAAGAAGGATTTGAAAGTAAAAATAAACAACGATAAAATACGTCGTGATAACTTTTTAATCGAACACCAAAACAAACGGTATAAAAAGGAAAATGTGACGACGGATAATACGGATTTAAATTCTCGTCATAAAAACTTTACGAAAAGCCTACCCCAGGCAATTATTATAGGTGTAAAGAAGGGTGGAACTAGAGCTTTACTGGAGTTCCTGAGGGCTCATCCAAATGTTAGGGCCACTGGTCCGGAGCCACACTTCTTTGACAAAAATTATGAGAAAGGCCTAGAGTGGTACAGGTATGTAAACAATGTCAAGTATTGAAATCAAACTTTCAAAACCAATGCTTAAATCCAATTTCAAATACAATATAGTAATGTTTTAGTACCCGTTTAAAATAGTTACCTTTTAAAACAACTTACTTTGTAATACTACGTACCAATAATAACAAAAGTTTCGCTCCACGGGTTTAAGAAAAAAAAATCATAAATCACAAACTCACAAAGAAAAAAAATTAAAAACACCCCACATAACAGTAAATAAAAGAATCTTAAAATTGTTAATTATTTTTGTAAAATACGTCAATATTTACCACAAGGCTTTAATTATTATGTGCACGTGGGCACATAGACTAAAGAAATTTTTACTTTGAAACAAATTACCAACAGCTGAAATGGTGAAATAGGAAATTTACAATTTGTGTCAAATTACTACTACATGCTTCATTACCATTTTTCTTTCAAAATGAGAACAGATATTATGTTTGCATGGCAGGTTTATTTGAACATTTGCGTGAACATTTCAATAAACTTGTTGAATCCTCTTAATGTTGACAATTAATTAGCTAATTAAAGATTTAACATATATTCAACTGCAATAGTGTATTGCAAGTATAGGAAATCTATTCTTTTGATTTATTCTATATAATGAAAGAATTTTACTCGATCAATAGTTTTTATAATCCATTTAGTTTCTGGTGATGTTTTAATTAGGTCCTTCAATTCTTCCATCCATGACAACAACAAAGCGCCATCTGTCAAATGTCCAATACATTTCTACCCCCTACACGAGGTCGACCGAGGTCATTTATTTTATTCCAAAATAAATATGAAAATGATAAAAGAAAATAATCAATCAGGACAAAGCCTTTACATTTCTAAATTATTAGTTACTTTTGTCAAGATAATGAAATATAATTAATTTAAATATTACAGAATTAAATTATAAAGGACAAAATCATACAGCAACTCAAAGATACTTAATTGTATGTATTCAGTAATTACAAACCGCGTAAATCAAACAGAAACATTGTCCGTAAAATTAAACTTCCACAAATTGGTTATATTTGCAGTCCAAGAACCAAAGACTGGCAGTGTATCTTATTCTTTTTTTGTTGTTGCAATTTTACTGATTTTATGCCAGTAATAATTTTAAAAAATACAACACATTCAAGCAAAGGTTAAAAACTAACTATATTTGTTGGAAAAAAATTAATGTTATCGTTAACAGAAATATGAGCTTAAAAAAAGGAACGTTTCGAATTTAAATCTCTTACTTTTGCATTCCAAAAATAAATCAATGCTACAATTGGTGGCCGAGTGGTTAAGGTAGTTCATTAACTATTGATCACGTGGTCTGTCAACATTGAGATTGCGGGTTCGAGCCTCACTGCGAGAATTGCCAGTTTTCCTACCGAAGGTCGGTGGTTTTCTCCGGGTATTCCTGCTTCCTCCCCAGTAAAAAACAAGACTCAATTCTATAGCTAAAAAAATGCCTGAAAATGGTGTTAAACAACAAAAAACAATAAGTACCAATGCAAGCAAAACGATCTAATAATGCATATACGTATAAGTGCAACAAGCCCTTTTGAATATTGGGTCATTATAAAATCAACATTTCCTATAATTTCCATATGTGAATAAGAGATTCCCTTTATAATATTTTGATAATATACTGTTATTTATTAGTTTTCACAAAAAAATGATGTTTTATTTTATCTTTTATATTTTGCAATAAATATCACGTCTTTGATTCCGTTTTTCCTAGAGCTTATAGTTCTATAAAAAAAGGGCAATTCCTAAATTCATTGAAGCAAACTGTCTACAAAAGAGCACTAAGATATTCTTATTTTGATTAGTTGACGATTTTCTTGCATGTGGATTTCAGCAAAAAGTTGGTTGTCTGTGAACTGACGATGCACACGAAGTGTTATACCAAAAATTAAATATATCCGCTCTAAATAATTTAACAAAAAGATGATAATGTAGGCAAAAATCTGTTACACAGTTTTTTCTAACATTAAACAATCTGTATTAATTCGATCAATCCAGCTTTTGATACATGCAAATGTGAAGCTTGTCATTAAATATATTCCAATATGGCTAATATGTTGTGTCCAATCGGTAATCTTTACAAAGATCTTTAGGTGGGTTCAACGAACTAAATGAATAATTCATCGACATGTATCATTGTTCCTCGAGCAGGCATTATTGGTAAAACGAATAACAAAAATAAAGAAAAAAATTCGTATCAGATGGTTTAAATTAAACAAAATCAATCATAAAACATGGCACTTACGACGGAAAAAAATATCAGAGGCGGTAAGTATACATTTAAAGCCATACGAAATTTCCACAGCATGAGAATTATCTGCCTCTGATTTTAGAAGCAAGATAGTCCTAGTAAAGGATATTTTCAGAGAATTTGGACACCGGTTCACAAAAATGTGCATCTAACAGTAGTTTTATACAGAACACATAATGCAGGCGTCCTGCCATAAATTCCTAAATTAACACGTTGACAGCGTCTGTTTTAAAATTAAATCTTCACACAAAAGAGCTATTTCACGCAATGTGTTGTACAAACAGAAGCGCCATAATGGCTCCAAGGCGAAGTCCAGATACAAAAGTCATTTCCGTTACAACATCATTAATCTGCAAAATTACAACACGAAAGGTTTGAAAGAAATTAATTTTATACTTAACATCTTTGCCTTAAATACTTGTTACTATTATTTATTAAGGAGCCACATTCTAACGAAGTGGTATGTTTGAAGCTACAACAAGAATGTTTGTTATGAATTTATTTTTTTAAACAAAATATTTTTAACTTTACTGGAATCAATAAATAATTTTAAGTAATGTTAACAAATCGATACATCAAAAAAGAAAGAAATACAAGTTAGTCGACAACTTTATTCATTTTTCGTCTGTTTGTATTTGTGTTATTATATATTGTAGGAATCTAATGCCAGAGTCGGAACCTTCTCAACTTACAATAGAAAAAACGCCTGGATATTTTATAACATCAGAAGTTCCGAAGAGAATTTACAATATGTCAATATCTGTGAAACTTATTGTTGTAGTGCGTGACCCGGTTACTCGGGCTATTTCCGACTTTGCCCAGATAACGTCAAAATCTGCAAAACCCCAATCATTTGAAACTGTTGTGTTAAAAAATAACGAAAGCGCAGTTGATACCTCAAAAACTATTGTAAAAGTTGGAATGTATTCAGAACATTTAGAAAAATGGCTCAAATATTTCCATCGGGAACAATTTCATTTTGTCAATGGAGAAAACTTAGTGACTGATCCCGGAAGTGAAATGATAAAATTACAAGAATTCCTAAATCTTCCAGTACTGATCACACATACACATTTTTATTTCAATAAATCACGAGGATTTCCGTGTATTAGAAAGAAACCAAACAAGAAACCTCATTGCTTAGATGAAACGAAAGGTCGAAGGCACCCGAATATCAACTCAGAAGCTATTAACTCTCTGCGCGAATTTTACAGACCCTTTAATCTGAAATTCAGCACAATGGTCGGACAAGAATTTGGCTGGTCCTGATTTGCATATTCAGGAACTGATTATATTCAGGATGATAGTGAATGCTAGATCAAAGTTATTTGATTATCTTGGCATTATTTACGGGTATCTTGCCTTACACTATTTATTTCTATATCAATGAATGTCAGATGTGTATAAAAGTCATAGTTTGTTTGTGAGACGCTTCATTTTACTAAATTTAATAAACGTTGAATTTGAGTCACCTTTTTTGTTGGTGACTTTGTTCTGTTGTTAAAATAAGTTATTGAAATTTTGTTACATGGAATAATAAATATTTTAATATAAATGTGCCTTTATAGTGTTTTTTAGACTATAAAATGCCTTTTATATCTTTTACATCAAGATGATAACAGCGGGTCTTATAACCAATTTATCATTAAATGTATTAAAAGTTTATGAAGTGACAAGCGATTTTTTGTACTTGTGGAGACGACAGATATTTAAGAGACTAATGCGATATTTATGTGTACATCCTTCTCGTGATTGCTAGCAGGAACTGTGGTGCCTTTCTTACTGGAAACAATATAGACTTATTACACTTTTATAGCTTCACATTTCGTATTTGGTGTTTAGGTGTCCGGGCTAGGGTTGGGATTTACTTTAAAATGTTTTCTTTTGCTTTTTTTTCTTATACCATATTTAGTTTTGAAAAAAAACTGCAAGAAATGCAAAATTGTGTTCGTTTACTAACTTTT
This sequence comes from Limnoperna fortunei, assembly GCA_944474755.1. Lineage (NCBI taxonomy): Eukaryota > Metazoa > Mollusca > Bivalvia > Mytilida > Modiolidae > Limnoperna > Limnoperna fortunei. Next base: position 81,518,517 of record OX104117.1, on the reverse strand, counting down.
ACAAGATACAATTTTAAAAGAAAAAACCAAAATGAACAGCGAACAGTGATCAGTTTTCATTTTTCTTTTTAAACATTTCAAAACCAAAAGCCAAAAATCCAAAACAAACTATTTTTTATATATCAACAAATGCCGAACGATGCCGCGTGGTTAAGGTAGTTCTTCTACTATTAATAACGTGGTCTGTCAACCCGGAGGTTGCGGATTCGAGTCTCACTGCGAGCAAGGTGTACTCGACTCAAATACAATTGACCAGGATTGTCAGTTTTCTTATCGAAGGTCGGGGATTTTCTCCGGGTCCGGTTTCCTCCCCATTAAAAACTGGACGTCATGATATAGTTGAAAAATTGCTTAAGTGGCGTTAAACACCATGTAAACAAACACACAAACAAACAAAACAAAACAAATGAAGAATTACAATGTTTTTATCAATCGTAAAACACACCAACATGCTACTGTTTCAAGATGTACACAACAATAATCCTAGAATTTGTACAAAATAATTGACGTACATATATACATGTATATAGTACAACACGAAAAATAATTTTTGTTAGAAATAATCTTACTGCCAATGCACACCAACCTGATTAAAATCAAATTGTTATTATTTAATCAATATGTCCGATTTTAAAGAGATTAAAGGTTAAATGTACATAATAAATGAGAAGAGGAGCAATAGTTCAAACATAACATCACAACTAGCTATTCTCACAAACATATAGCTCCCGCTTCTCCGTGTTTCTCTATAGAAAACCCCAAATATCATTCCTATCAAAATGTAAAATATCGGTTGGACAATGGCAGTATAAGACAGATTCTGTAAGAATTTCATCATATACAATACAGTGGTGTAGGTGGATGGGTGGATGTACTCAAAAGTCCACGTTTTGCTAAGGGAAACCCCAAATATCGTTATAATCAAGATGTAAAATGGCAGGTTCATAATCAAAATATATAACAAAGATTCTGATCAAGTTTCATCAAAATACGTCATTTTCTCGATATAATCGTTCTCCTCCATCAATCAAATCTCAGTGCTGCTCACACTTACCGTAAATTTAAGGAAGAGGTCGAGTTACGATGTTGAAATGAAGTGCCATAAATAAAACCACGTGATTGGATACACCTATCTACCTATATCGGGAAAACGATGTATTCCAAGGTATAGCGTATAAGAGAGAAGAGTGTAACGGATGGACGGCAGACACCTCCATCACCATGTGTGCTCACAACCACAACCTTTTAAGCGGGTATACTAATTTTATCAATAGGCAGTATTTAGTAAATACAAATTTTACGAACTAATTTCATGTCCAAAAGAGACTTCTGAGTGTCCCGAGTCCTAACGAGGGGCCTAGGTAGCCGAGTGGTTAAGGTAGATAGTCATTTACTATTGTTTACAAAGGTTGAGGGTACAAGTCTCACTGCGGGCAGGGTGTGTTGGACTCCAATCTTGATAAGGATCGAAAGTTTTCCCACCGTAGATCGAGTTTTCTCCGGCCACTCCGGCTTTTTGCCCTAATTAAAACGCCGCCAATGTATGGCTGAACAAATTGCGAAAATAGGCATTAAACACAATTCAAAACAAAAAATAAACAAACAGTTCTTACGATTATTTGAATATGAAACCTATAGCTTGATCTAGAGATTTTTTAAATAAACGTTAAATTAGGTTTTGTTCACATAGAAGCTATCAAGTCAAAGACGTGCGATCTAATGAGGGATTTGATGGCAAAAACCCAGAAGTGCGATAGTGAGAACATAACTACCAGTAATTTAAAAGTCGTTAAACACTGACATTACATTTCGTACAAATTATCAACATGTAAATTCTCCGACTATATAAATACAATGTTGTAATTAGCATTAACCTTGCAACACAATGAAGGAACGCTTAAAACAAAACAAAATCAGTGCCAAATACAGCTAAACATGAGCGAACGTTGTCTCAGAGCACTTGGCAGAATGACAGTTTGTTTGTTTCAACAGTGTTTTACGCCCATTATCAGCAATTTTTCAGCTATATTTTGTCGTCAAGGTTTTTTAATGGGGGAGGAAGTCCAAGAAAAACCTTCGCTATCGACAGGAATTAAAATGATTTAAATTTGGGGCACATCCTGTCCACATTAAGGCTCGAACTGACAACCGTAGCTGACAATTACCAATGATTAAGTACCTTAATCACTCGACCACCGAGTGAACGGAGAATTATTGTTGACGAACTTAAAAAAAGATATGACTAACACATGATTCATAATTATTTGCTTATTGCATATACAAAAAATTCGGTGCAATTGGATGCAAGCTTATTTTACATACTTTAAAACAAAAATAACTCAAAACGATATCAAATTAACTTAAAAATTATACAAAATAAAGCTACGCACGGAATGTTTTCTACTCCTATAACCATTCCTATATATGCTTATCAGTCTATAAACACTGAGGTTGCGGGTTTGGGTCTCACTGAGTGCAAGGTCTACGCGACTTCAATCTTAATAGACAAGGATTGTAAGTTTTTCTACCGAAGGTAGCGGTAGCCTCTGGGTACTCCGGCTTCTTCCTCCAATAAAAACTGGACGCCATAATATAGCTGAAAAATTGCTGAAAGTGGCGTTAAACATCATTGAAACAAACAAACAAATACATGAATATACAAATATCATCCCCTTTATATTGCAAAAACAATTTTTCATTCAATAATATAAATATATTTTTGTCACATATTTTATTCGAATAAAACTTCATAAGTCAGCATGATTAAGCAAATAATTTAACTAACTAAATATGTTCCACATGGAACGCACTTACACGGGGTATTATATAAAACTATTGATTTCCTTTTTGACCATATGTTCTCGTTGTTAAAGGCTTATAATTATAACACATAAAAATACGGCAGCCATATGATACATTGTCAGGATATATACCATCGTTTAATAAACTTATTATGCGTACCATGCATCAAGTTATCGATGCATGTGAGCAGATTTAATTTATATACTACTCTACCACATACTTTAATTAAAAAGAAATTTCCATATTTAATGAAACGTTCATTTGATTCCGTGTATAATTAAAAGAAGGTAAAGACTTTTTAGCAGTGTTTTTTTTTTAAATAAAATTATAACAGGGATTCGTACCAATGTCAATACTGCTATGTTTTAGCTTACAAAATTACTGTTCGTTTTTGTAGTACACATTTTGAACAAATAAACAAATTACAGAAATATCTATTAGTTCAAATTGCGCTCCTTTGTAAGATGATTTATTTGTATACTAGTATGAATCCTAATATATATATATATGCTGAAATTACATAGCATGTTTTGGAATTATTTAATACAAAAACTGTAATGTGTTACATGTTAAATATTCTCACTATTAACACTATTGCTTGTTTATGTAGTTGACACAGTGATACCAGATACAATTAACAAATAAAGCCAATGCTCACAGTGACTTTTATCAAATTTGTTGCAACAAAGTTATCGTAACTTAGATTAGTATGGTTCTTGACTTCAATTTCGTTACTACAATAACTCATTGCTGGACTCTTCTCGGGTCAATTTAAATACTGTTTGGGCGAATTATTGTTTTTGTCCGGTTTTTATTCTTTTTTTCTTTATCCGTCAATTGTGTTTGCTCGTTTTCTTAGAGGTGCAATTTCTGATCAACACGAAATTTGTGAGTATGTACGGAGGTGAATTTTCAAGATAAAAAATTCGTCGTTTTGTAAAGGCGGCCATGTTACTACTCTCACCAAAAAAGTCAACTTTGTTGGAATATGTTGTTCTTTCGTTAAATGTGCGATTGACTGCATGTTTCGTCGTTTACTTGTGGATGTGTTTGTTTCAATTCGCCCATAGAAGTTTCGTATTGACTGATTCTAGCCCGTGTTTTGTACTCTATTTGGTTCTTTCTGTTGTTTTTTCTGTTGTTACTTTTTGTGATCTGTTGTCCTGATTTGATCCCGTGATTAATTTGTGATGTCAAGTCTTGTTGATCTCATCTTCTAATATATGTTGAAAAACATCTATCACAATTGAAAATACAGTGTTAGCAATACACTGATAAGAACAAAAGCAGCTCATTTACTATTTCATTACTGTAATTTTTTTTAATTATTCGATATAATATTTTATTCGTCGCAATATTTTATCCATAAAATATGCATGCAATACGTATTTTCTTATCTTAAAAGACTGAATGAATTGCGTATTGCCTTTAATATAGCAACACAAAGACTATAAAGGTTAGCGCGGTCGTTAAAGCATAAATAACTTCTGAGAATATTGGCAATTGTTTAACAATAAAATATTTGAAATTCAAATATATCGAAGAGTTATAAATAATAGCCATATAAATGACGATAAAGTATAATATTTCTATTCATAAGTCATCACGTCGAACTTTGTGATCAGTGGAGATCGGATTTTTACATGCTACAACGACATCATGATGGGATAACACTTGTTAAAGCACAACATGGGGATTTGAAAGGTCTTGCTTGAACGTTTGAATCTTAATCAATTCAGTTACCTAATTAGCTCGTTAACGCAGTCCTAATTTAGCGCTGAAAATCAATTGAACAACAGCCAGCAGCACAATCGGTAAAAATAAAAATCCCAAAGCACCAACAGTTATAAAGTATTGTATGGATGCTAGCTATGTATCTTGTTCTTTTCATTACAGTTTTTATCTTGCAGTAAATGTAAAGAAGCCGATTACACAGATGTTCATTTAATTGAAAAGCTTTATGAAATGTGAACATTCTAATACGTTTTTATGTCGTATGTAAACTTTGCAGTGCCATCTTCAAAGTTTACAGAAGTAATTGAAGAGGAATATGCTACAGGAAAACAAATCGAATCTAAACAGTTGATTTGATCCAAGTCTTTTCAAATCAAGATATTGTGCTGGTCAACCTTCTACACTACTGTATATTACTATTATACTTAATATAATATTATCGTGGGTTTAGTTATAGCAAAGCTGAGAATTAACAGACATCCAATGTTATATAGTAAAGCTCCAGGCCAGTCTACTTCACAACATAATTGCAAAATTCATCGAATTGTTTAAAACTAATGGGAATACAAAACTGTTCCTTGCAGCGACTACGAACCGTACGTCATGCTGTCTGCAATATATATATATACACATTTTAAGCCAAGACCTATTACTTTAAATGGGACTTCGCATGTATGCCAATGTTTTGCTTAATATTTCCAAGTTTGAACAGAGATTTTGTCATCTACTGATGGGTCAACACACCATTCAGCCATTGTATGAATATTATTTTGCCAACAGACGATACTAGTATTTAAGTTATTCACCGGAAGTAATTATTGTGATGATATACATGTGCATGTGAGCCCTAGATATGAATATCAAGTCCTCCGTGGAGCATGCGTGGAGAAGACATGCATATCAGCAGTGCTTTTCACAAAATGTCGGAAGTGTTAAAAAACTGCTGACGTCACAATGCATTTCCCGTTGATCTTCCAACACTTACGATAGATTTCATACTTTTGCCTGGTTTCACAGACAAAATCATCTATAAGCTACAGTGACGTTTTCAAATATTGTGTAAAATATCTTATTTTCATGTAGCGTCTACGTCACATCTAATTCCCTATCTGTGAAGTTTTACATCTGGCGTCTACGACTACGTTGATATTGTGTATGTAGTATTATCTATTTACGTCTGGTGTCCACGGCCCATATAATCTGCAATATATTCTAGCTTCAGTGGCATTTTACAGCTGGAAATTACGAATAAAACGATGCCACGCCTAGAACATGTCTTGCTTACGCTCCTGGAGGATCTGCACTCATCCAGGGTTTTTAGTGGGGTTCGTGTCGCTCAGTTTTTGTTTTGTTTTTTTTGTGCTGTGTGTATTTGTTTTGTTGTTGTTCCTCTGTTCAGTAATCAAGGTTTTGTCTGTCCTTGACGTATTGTCTATTGAATAATTTCCTACTTTTATTGTTTTTTTATTGCAGCAACGTTTTACATCGAACTTTTATCAATCAATCAATTAATTTATTAAAACGGTGGCTAACTAAATAAACAAAACAGTAGCCCAAGACAAGAAAACATATAGCCAGTTGATAACCACAAAGACAAAAGACAAAATCATGTCAAAAAAAATACAAACCTATGTCTTACAACAAAGATACGAAAAACATGGTCAAATATAAGGACAAAGCCATGGTTAAAAAAATAGACAAACCGTTATCAAAGACAAAGACAGAGACAACACTAGTGCCAAGTTAAACACCAAACACTGGCCAAAGACAAAGACCTAATTTTGACTAAAACAATGACAAACCATAATCAAAGACAAAAACAAAACCACGATAAAACCATGGCCTTTTCAAAGACAATACCATCGCCATAGACAAAACCACGATCATATAGACAAAACGATAGAAAAAGACACAAAACTATATACCCACCGACAACAACAAAACCATGGCCTTATAAAAACAATACCATCGCCAGACTAAACCATGATCATAGACAAAACAATACAATAGAAAAAGACAGACAAAACTATGCCCACAGACATAGACAAAACCATGGCCTTACACAGACAATACCATCGCCAGACAAAACCACGATCACAGACAAAACAAATAGAAAAAGACAGACAAAACTATGCCCACAGACAAAGACAAAACCATGGCCTTACAAAGACAATACCATCGCCAGACAAAACCACGATCACAGACAAAACAAATAGAAAAAGACAGACAAAACTATGCCCACAGACAAAGACAAAACCATGGCCTTACAAAGACAATACCATCGCCAGAAAAAAACCACGATCACAGACAAAACAAATAAAAAAAGACAGACAAAACTATGCCCACAGACATAGACAAAAGCATGACTAACGGCTAAAACAAAACCATAACAAAGACAAAGGCAAAACCTTGATTGTATTATATTCTGAGCTGTGATCATAAAAAGGTTGTTTTATCTTTGAATATGGAACTGTATGATTATGTCTTCACAGTTATATATGATCTATTAAACTGAAACGAACTGAACAAAATGTTTATATAAACCAAGTCAATCCTTTTGGAACATGCATATTCGTTTAAAACGTTCATAAACCAATAAAACGTTTTGATTATTTTTTTTACAATAGAGTTGTTATCACTTTGACTCCTTGACGAACGCTAATTAAACAACCAACAAATCAAGTCTGTATAGGATGTCATGTTAACTGAAGCAATCAGACGCAGGACACATTAACACAAAGTAGACTAGTCTAACATATAAAAAAACATTCAAGTACAAAAGGGTCAGCAATAATTTCTGCAAAAGTACCAATACATCAAAAGACAAAAAAACCACCTCCACTTATCAATTGCCGGAATAAGTGAAAAGGAGTATATAATACAATTTAAAACTAATAAATAAAATAATAATTATTATTAAAAAATAAAAGCATTAGAGCGAGATATACTTAAAGAATATTTTTTTAGTAGTAGGTATTGCGAAAAGAGAGTTTGACACTTTCTAAACACAAGAGGTCTGTACTTACTTCATAACCCAGAACCAGTCGATACTATGACGGATAATACATAGAAAATATGAAGAGTAGCACTGATATTATAATCATACTGAAAAGTAATGGCAACTAGTAATAGACTGGCAATAACAAATTGTTCCCTTGGTTAAGGTGTAGTCATCTAATATTGATCACGTGGTCTGTCAACACTGAGGTTCGAGTCTTACTGAGAGCAGGATTACTACAATTCAATCTTTATTGACAAGGATTGCCAGTTTTCCAACCGCATGTTGTAGGTTTTGTTGTAGGCTTCCTCTCCATAAAAACTAGACGCCATGCTAGAGCTGACAAATTGCTGAAAGTGTCGTTAAAGACCATTTAAACAAACAAACAAACGAACGAACATCTAGGTAATCTAACACAGAAAACTGGTAACCAATTTTGACCTCATTCCCGTGGTCGAAGTAGAAAACACCATTTCTTGCCCCAATATCTTGTAATATTTATGTCAATTTAAATCAGAATTCGCGTTCAAAGAAAAATATTACTTTCATACGTTTATTTGACTGATCACATTATTATCATTTCAAGTGATGATGTGCTAACAAGAGTGAACGCAGATTTTGTCTTTGATGTATCTGTTTTTAAGAGTATATTAGTTCTAAATTACTGTTTAACTGTATATCTTACATGACGTATGGTACACCGTCTTAGAGCGGTTTATTATCTTTTTTCTTGTATTTGATGTAAAGTGGCATGTGTTTTTAATGGTATATACTCCTTTCACAACTCTGTTTTTCTTTACTTCCTGTATACAAAACTCGCATGTGATGTTACCAAAAAGAAAAAAATCTTGTTGGTAACAAGAACTGTTGTAGTTGAATGGTTCAAGTGTGAATAAAGATGTTGGTTTTCACGGTCTACACCGGGGGCCTCGGTGGCCGCGTGGACAAGGTAGTTCGTCTACTATTGATCACGTGGTCTGTCAACACTGATATTGCGGGTTCGATTCTCACTGCAGGCAGGGTGTACTAGACTCCAATCTTAATTGACAAGGATTGCCAGTTTTCCTACCGCAGGTCGGGGGTTCTCTCCCGGTACTACGGCTTTCTGCCCCAATAAAAACTGGACGCCACGATATAGTTGAAAAATTGCTGAAAGTGGCGTTAAAACACCATTCAAACAAACTAACAAACGGTCTACACTGTCTTCTTCCAGCGATAAAATTTATACGCCATGATAAGGTAAAAAATTGCCATTAATTCAGATTCAAACCAAGTTTTAAATATGAACATGCACTCTATTAAAATAAAAAATACTATGAAGCTGATAAATTTAGAACGCTGGACTTTGGTTATGTTCAACGGCAACAAACAGGAGGCATTCCTATCGGCACTAATCTCCGTCTTGCGACGGATTTTTATTTCTTATAAGGCGGAATTCTTATATAGCTACTAACAAAGATTTCACTATATATATGATGTCCTAGCTTTACATAATCACAGTTTTTGGTAATTTTCTCGATTTCATTTTACCAAATAAGGATATGTCATCTAGAAACTGACAAGGCGGACCGATTGAGATCCAAATAGTACAACAAACTAGAGAAGACAAATTTTACAATTGTAAACTTCCCATTTGTTCCGTATAGCAACATTTCAGTAGTATAAGGAGTTATGTATCTCAGTGAATACTTTTCTATATGCATGTATCCAGATATACTGAATAGAAATTTACTGCAAAAAAAAAAACCATTCAGCAGGGGTTCATGACAGATAAAAGATATTGCCTTATCGGTTCGAGTGTCACACACAGATCCGTCACATATTGTTTTAATAGGACTTGGTTGTCGCATATGAAATATGAACTTCTTAATCTTCTTGACCACCGTATTTCAACCCCAAATGTTAATGTGGTTTGTATTTCTGATCATTAGTTTGTTACGTTTGTTCTGAATGTGTTTTTTTTATTTATCTGTGTTTTTGTTTTTTCTGGCCAAGTGTTCGTCGTGCAATACTGGCTTCTTTTATGACATCTTCTGCTTTCCTTACAATATTGCGTACTGATTTCTTTAAATAAATATCTTCTGGTTTTCTTATTCAAGATATTTGAAATGCTTACTATCAAATAAAAATGCACAGGTAAATTTTACTGAAATACGTCGGAAAGTCTTTGGTTAGAAATATAACTCTCTTGTGTTTATTCGTGATCTGGAAAAAGTAATCCAAACTTGATGATATAGGTGCATAAAAACAAACGTACTGCATTGCTATTTTTACTCTGAAAGATTGTAATTGACTTTGCTACAGCTTAGGAGAATATTCTATGGTATATCTCTACAAGAATAATATTATTAACTAACGCAAATCTGCATTACTTCTTGACAGACTTAATTAGCTGACCAGAGAGCGACATACTATTAATGATAATACGTAATGCGATATCTCAAGTGATTTCAGAGAAACTGAGAAATGTTACAGTGTCATGATTTTGAATTTTAAAAAAAACTTACACACGTATACAAGCAACAGACGGTAGCTTATGTAGCTGACTATTACTACACTACATCCTACAGCGGCTTAGCTAGCCCAAAATGAAGTGTACGAAAAATATTTGATCGACTTAAAAAGGATCATTAGAGGTAGTTTTACGGAAGGTGGCTGGAGTTGCTTAAGCCTAACCGTTTTGCCTCAAAAAAGAAACCTCTGACGATTTCTGCATTTTGGCCGTTTGCGACCACGCAGCTGCGTTTTCCGTACGAGTTGATATGACCCTGTAGGACCTATTTACTGACATTCTGGTGACTGTCAGCGGTACTGTTAAAAACTGCATACTTTGTTAAGCATTAGAGTCCTAGTTAACTAGAACTCCATCAATTTCTATTGCTCGTTTCTACTCTTTGAGCTTTAATATCCGAAATTTATAGGTGTTTATTTTTACTTCATTTTCAATTGTTTTCCCATATGTTATTTTGTTATATGTCTATATAATGTGTTAATGTCATATTTCACCACGACACACAGAAAATAGGCCTGATAATTTCTTACAGTAGTTAGTACTATAAACAGCGGAGTAATCGGTGCATATTGTGGATATGTTGGGCTTATAAATAAGAGATCAATGGTTAAGAAAACAGTAATATGGCGGTTTAAATTTCTTTGTAGTTCTAGATGAAGTTTACAACTCTTTTTGTACAGAATTTCTATTTAATAATATATTTTAACATAAAGGACTATTTAGATCCATTTTGGATACACTTTTGACGGATCGTTGGTCGAATTACATAAAACAGACGCTGTCCACATTTTCCAGTTGGATTCACTAAAATATGTTGTTTGTTATATACTAAATATTAAAACTAACTTAATAAACTGGTAGCGACAGCTTGTAAACCCAGCTGTGTTATGTGTCTTCTGCGTAAAATAGTTTATTTAAAAAATATAACATTCTACAGAACACGGATAGCTTCTATTTAAAAAAAAAAATTTTCTGACGTATTTATTGTATACCAAATCTCAATAGTTAACGTTCAAACTACATCCCGTAACAAAATAAATGCTATGAGATGCCACAAAAAAATTAATTTGCTCCAGGTTTAACTCTTTATGTTACTGTTTTAAGCCTGTATTATTTGTATTCACGTGTGTCCATTATTTTTTTTTATGATGAGGTGTTCTGTCTGTTGGTAATTAATTGAATTTTGAGGTTTGTGTTTGGTTTATTTGTATTTAAAAACATTAATTTGTACTGTATATTTAGACTTTGTCTTAACTTAGCATCACTGAACTTTTCTAGAAATAAACACCAAAGAGTCATCTGCTCATGAATAAAATGAAACACAAAACAATCGTATTTTTTTAAATACAGACACTCTCACGAATCCTTATTTATACAATGTTAAGTTATTCAACGCAGATTTTTAAAACGATAATTTTTTGTATGATTCATTATTAATTTCCTGATAAAAGGTCCTCCCACAACTGTCTACTGCTGGGACTTGGAGAGTCAACCGGTAACTCTCCTGGATGAAGAGAGAAAAAGTCAGTAGCAAGTTTGCTGTTAATAATAAGGGTACCAATGTCAATCAATGCAGTTCACAACATGACACTTCATCGTTCTTCAAATGTACATATGAACGTGAAACAATTCATTAAAAAAGATTTAAAATACATGAATAAGAAAAAACCCCACAAAAAACCTTCAAAAAACCAAACAAATTAACACACGAGCGAGTAACGGAACTTTAAGTAGTGTTCATCTTATCATGACGGCCAGAGTTTATTAGGGGAGGAAGATAGAGTACCCGGCGCAATCTTGTACTATAGCTCTTATATATATATAAATTAAAAAAAAATACAAGTTTTTAAATTTTAAATAAGAATATCTACAACTCACATTTATATTTAGATAAACAATTTTTACCCGTTCTGTTGATAAATATGTTTAATGAGATCAAGACAGATTCATTTCATCAATAAATTAACACATATGTTAAAACAAGATGATAACACTTGTGTTTTTGCTATTCTTTAGAATAAATTTCCAATATGTATGCATAATTTATAAGGATGAGTCCTTTCATCTTCAGTAGTGTACTATTAATAAATCAGCCTGATTGTTTTGTATAAATAGATATAATATGCTGGGCATTAACTTTTAAGAACGTTTTTGCATTTTTAAGAGATATCATTATGCTTACAAGAGAAGATATATTGTGTAAAAACGCAAACACGTGTGATATAAGAGAAACGTACCTCACTTTCACATTTGAGAGAAAAATCTGTTTGATGGAAGATTTATATAATTAGCTTAATATTTTTTAACCTTAACTGAGGCTAAGTTTATTAAAAAATCCTTACACGATAAATGTATAAGCATATGTTCACAGCTGGATACTATCGATGTCTATAACGGATTTATTGGGAAATGCATTTGACGTTCGCAAATACTGGTTTATGTAACTGGCACTTCGATGACTTGTACTATAATATACGCATTGACCTCTTGATAACCTCTACACACACTGACCTCATAGATAACCTCTACACACATTGACCTCTTGATAACCTCTACACACAATGACCTCATAGATAACCTCTATACACATTGACCTCTTAATAACCTCTACAAACAACGACCTCTAGACAACCTCTATACATATTGTCCTCTTAATAACCTCTACACACAATGACCTCATAGATAACCTCTACACACAATGATCGTACATAACATCTATACACATTGACCTCTTTAAAACCTCTACATAAAATGGCCTCTTGAAAACCTCTCAAACTTTGACCTCAAAGATAACCTCTATACAAATTGACCTCTTAATAACCTCTACACACAATAACCTTATAGATAACCTCTACACACAATGACATTATAGATAACCTCAACACACTGTGACATCTTAACCTCTACACACAATGACCTCATAGATAACCTCTTTGTTCATTGACCTCTTAATAACATCTACACACAATGACCTCATAGATAACCTCTATACACATTGACCTCTTTAAAACCTCTAATAAAAAGACCTTATAGATAACCTCTATACACATAAAGCTCTTAATAACCTCCACACACATTGACCTCTTAGTAACCTCTACAAACAGTTACCTCAGATAAACACTACACACGTTGACCTCTTAGATAACCTCTAAACACAATTTCCTCTTAGATAACCTCAACACATGTTGTATACCGCACGTTCAGGCTAACCCAAAGTATAACCAACCTAGTATACCCCACTGTAAGGCTAACCAAGTATAACCAACCTGTTAAACCGTACGTTCAGGCTAACCAAGTAAAACCAACATAGTATACCGCACTTTAAGGCTAACCAAGTATAACCAACCTAGTATACCGTACGTTCAGGCTAACCAAGTATAACCAACCTGTTATACCGTACGTTCAGGCTAACCAAGTATAACCAACCTAGTATACCGCACGTTCAGGCTAACCAAGTATAACCAACCTGTTATACCGTACGTTCAGGCTAACCAAGTATAGCCAACCTGTTATACCAAACGTTCAGGCTAACGAAGTATAACCAACCTGTTATACCGTACGTTCAGGCTAACCAAGTATAACCAACCTGTTATACCGTACGTTCAGGCTAACCAAGTATAACCAACCTAGTTTACCGCTCGTTCAGGCTAACACAGTTTAACCAACCTAGTATAACGCACGTTCAGGCTAAGCAAGTATAACCAACCTGTTATACCGTACGTTCAGGCTAACCAAGTATAACCAACCTGTTATACCAAACGTTCAGGCTAACGAAGTATAACCAAACTGTTATACCGTACGTTCAGGCTAACCAAGTATAACCAACATAGTATACCGCACGTTCAGGCTAACGCAGTTTAACCAACCTAGTATACCGCAAGTTCAGGCTAACCAAGTATAACCAACCTGTAATACCATACGTTCAGGCTAACCAAGTATAACAAACCTAGTATACCGCACGTTCAGTCTAACAAAGTATAACCAACCTAGTATACCGTACGTTCAGTCTAACAAAATATAACAAACCTGTTATACCATACGTTCAGTCTAACAAAGTATAACCAACCTAGTATACCGTACGTACAGGCTAACCAAGTATAACCGACCTAGTATACCGTACGTTCAGGCTAACCAAGTGTAATCAACCTTGTATACCGTACGTTCAAGCTAACCAAGTATAACCAACCTGTTATACCGTACGTTCAGGCTAACCAAGTATAACCAACCTGTTATACCGTACGTTCAGGCTAACCAAGTATAACCAACCTGTTATGCCGTACGTTCAGGCTAACCAAGTATAACCAACCTAGTATACCATACGTTCAGACTAACCAAGTGTAACCAACCTTGTATACCGTACGTTCAGGCTAACCAAGTATAACCAACCTAGTATACCGCACGTTCAGGCTAACCAAGTATAACCAACCTGTTATACCGAACGTTCAGGCTAACCAAGTATAACCAACCTAGTATACCATACGTTCAGGCTAACCAAGTGTAACCAACCTTGTATACCGTACGTTCAGGCTAACCAAGTATAACCAACCTGTTATACCGTACGTTCAGGCTAACCAAGTATAACCAACCTGTTATACCGTACGTTCAGGCTAACCAAGTATAACCAACCTGTTATACCGTACGTTCAGGCTAACCAAGTATAACCAACCTAGTATACCATACGTTAAAGCTAACCAAGTATAACCAACCTAGTTTACCGTTCGTTCAGGCTAACCAAGTATAACCAACATAGTATACCGCACGTTAAGGCTAGCCAATCATAACAAACCGAGAATACCATACGTTCAGGCTAACCAAGTATAACCAACCTAGTATACCATACGTTCAGGCTAACCAAGTGTAACCAACCTTGTATACCGTACATTCAGGCTAACGAAGTATAACCAACCTGTTATACCGTACGTTCAGGCTAACCAAGTGTAACCAACCTAGTATACCGTACGTTCAGGCTAACCAAGTATAACCAACCTGTTATACCGTACGTTCAGGCTAACCAAGTATAACCAACCTAGTATACCATACGTTAAGGCTAACCAAGTATAACCAACCTAGTTTACCGTTCGTTCAGGCTAACCAAGTATAACCAACATAGTATACCGCACGTTAAGGCTAGCCAATCATAACAAACCGAGAATACCATACGTTCAGGCTAACCAAGTATAACCAACCTAGTATACCATACGTTCAGGCTAACCAAGTGTAACCAACCTTGTATACCGTACATTCAGGCTAACGAAGTATAACCAACCTGTTATACCATACGTTCAGGCTAACCAAGTGTAACCAACCTTGTATACCGTACGTTCAGGCTAACCAAGTATAACCAACCTGTTATACCGTACGTTCAGGCTAACCAAGTATAACCAACCTGTTATACCGTACGTTCAGGCTAACCAAGTATAACCAACCTGTTATACCGTACGTTCAGGCTAACCAAGTATAACCAACCTAGTATACCATACGTTAAGGCTAACCAAGTATAACCAACCTAGTTTACCGTTCGTTCAGGCTAACCAAGTATAACCAACATAGTATACCGCACGTTAAGGCTAGCCAATCATAACAAACCGAGAATACCATACGTTCAGGCTAACCAAGTATAACCAACCTAGTATACCATACGTTCAGGCTAACCAAGTGTAACCAACCTTGTATACCGTACATTCAGGCTAACGAAGTATAACCAACCTGTTATACCGTACGTTCAGGCTAACCAAGTGTAACCAACCTAGTATACCATACGTTCAGGCTAACCAAGTGTAACCAACCTTGTATACCGTACGTTAAGGCTAACCAAGTATAACCAACCTGTTATACCGTACGTTCAAGCTAACCAAGTATAGCCAACCTGTTATACCGTAGTTCAGGCTAACCAAGTATAACCAACCTGATATACCGTACGTTCAGGCTAACCAAGTATAACCAACCTACTATACCGTACATTCAGGCTAACCAAGTGTAACCAACCTTGTAAACGTACGTTCAGGCTAACCAAGTATAACCAACATAGTTTACCATACGTTCAGGCTAAAGCAGTTTAACCAACCTAGTATACCGCACGTTCAGGCTAACGCAGTTTAACCAACCTAGTATACCGCACGTTCAGGCTAACCAAGTACAACCAACCTGTTATACCGTACGTTCAGGCTAACCAAGTATAACCAACCTGTTATACCATACGTTCAAGCTAAACAAGTATAACCAACCGAGTATACCGTACGTTCAGTCTAACGCAGTTTAACCAACCTAGTATACCGCACGTTCAGGCTAACGCAGTTTAACCAACCTAGTATACCGCAAGTTCAGGCTAACCAAGTATAACCAACCTGTTATACCATACGTTCAGGCTAACCAAGTATAACCAACCTAGTATACCGCACGTTCAGTCTAACAAAGTATAACCAACCTAGTATACCGTACGTTCAGTCTAACAAAATATAACAAACCTGTTATACCATACGTTCAGTCTAACAAAGTATAACCAACCTATTATACCATACGCTCAGGCTAACCAAGTATAACCAACCTAGTATACCGTACGTTCAGGCTAACCAAGTGTAACCAACCTTGAATACCGTACGTTCAGGCTAACCAAGTATAACCAACCTGTTATACCGTACGTGCAAGCTAACCAAGTATAGCCAACCTGTTATACAGTAGTTCAGGCTAACCAAGTATAACCAACCTGTTATACCGTACGTTCAGGCTAACTAAGTATAACCAACCTAGTATACCATACGTTCATACTAACCAAGTGTAACCAACCTTGTATACCGTACGTTCAGGCTAACCAAGTATAACCAACCTAGTATACCGCACGTTCAGGCTAACCAAGTATAACCAACCTTGTATACCGTACGTTCAGGCTAACCAAGTATAACCAACCTAGTATACCATACGTTCAGACTAACCAAGTGTAATCAACCTTGTATACCGTACGTTCAGGCTAACCAAGTGTAACTAACCTTGTATACCGTACGTTCAGGCTAACCAAGTATAACCAACCTAGTATACCGCACGTTCAGGCTTACCAAGTATAACCAACCTAGTATACCGCACGTTCAGGTTAACCAAGTATAACCAACCTTGTATACCGTACGTTCAGGCTAACCAAGTGTAACTAACCTTGTATACCGTACGTTCAGGCTAACCAAGTATAACCAACCTAGTATACCGCACGTTCAGGCTTACCAAGTATAACCAACCTAGTATACCGCACGTTCAGGTTAACAAAGTATAACCAACCTAGTATACCGCACGTTCAGGCTAACCAAGTATAACCAACCTAGTATACCGCACGTTCAGGCTAACCAAGTATAACCAACCTAGTATACCGCACGTTCAGGCTAACCAAGTATAACCAACCTAGTATACCGCACGTTCAGGCTTACCAAGTATAACCAACCTAGTATACCGCACGTTCAGGCTAACCAAGTATAACCAACCTGGTATACCGCACGTTCAGGCTAACCAAGTATAACCAACCTGGTATACCGCACGTTCAGGATAACCAAGTATAACCAACATGGTATACCGTACGTTCAGGCTAACCAAGTATAACCAACATAGTATACCGCACGTTCATGCTAACCAAGTATAACCAACCTAGTATACCGTACGTTCAGGCTAACCAAGTATAACCAACCTAGTATACCGCACGTTCAGGCTAACCAAGTATAACCAACCTGTTATACCGCACGTTCAGGCTAACCAAGTATAACCAACATAGTATACCGTACGTTCAGGCTTGCCAAGTATAACCAACATAGTATACCGTACGTTCAGGCTTGCCAAGTATAACCAACATAGTATACCGTACGTTCAGGCTAACCAAGTATAAAATTACACAAAATTAAATTGTTCAGTTTATCTAATGTTTGAATTTAGTTAGTAAAGTATAACCAACAAAAAATATTCTGTTCATCGATGTATAACAAAATTTCAGTTGTGCACATTTAATTAAATTAAGAGATACCTGTGTGTATTTGACACGTTGCCGTATTAAATCAGTAATTTAATTGTTTCAAATTTAGCCAATAGACGAATGCTTGCAATAGTAAAAACTAAGATATACTCACTCAAAACAGAAACGCAACATCGGAGAAATTTTTTTCAAATCATTTTTTGCGGACATATAACCTATAAATATTCAAATATATATACACAACATCATAATTACACCTTAATTAAAGGTCCTAGGTGAAAGCATTTAAGTTCATCCACCCGTGAACGACTGTGGAACACACTATGAATTACGCATTGATAAACACAGTATCGACTTTTACGTGCAAATCATTTGTATTTTTTTTTAACTCAGACAATCGGTAAAAACCCCACTATTTCTTGTATTGACTGCATTAGTAAAATAAAATTCTGATGGGTGACGCTATGCCAATGTTGGATGCTGCTACCCGGAATATCGTTATCGATGGAATCGATGTCGGGGAATCAACGAATTTCGTTGTCAGAACGTACAATATTCATCGTAGCACAATTTCACGCCTTTGGAAACGCTACGAGCAGCTTGGTCCTACGACAGACCGACTACGTTCATGGCGTCCGCGTGTTACAACTCGGGCGCAGGAACGTTACATTAGATTATTCCATCTACGGAACAGGACTATTGCTGCAACAAAAACAGCTGTAAACGTCTCTGGGTTGTGCCGTATATCACCACAGACAGTACGCTCTCATTGACAAAAAGACCTTACGTCGGAGCAACATTGAGACGCCAACACCGCCGAGCAAGCTGGGTTAGATGGTGTACTACCGTTCGTGTATGGAATTTACAGAACTAAAGAAGAGTGTGGTTCAGCGATGAGTCACGTTTTGAGCTTGAAAAGCGAGATGGTCGCATACGAAATGAACGTTTTGCGCAAGACTGTGTTGTAGTAAGAGACAATTTTGGCGGAGGCAGTGTTATGATGTGTGCCGCTATCTCTTACGCCAGGAACACACAGCTGGTACATATCCAAGGCAATCTTAACCCTGTTAGGTAATGAGACGAAATTATACGGCCGCATTTATTGCCGGTAATTGACATTCAAAGAGAAATTTTTCAACACGACAATGCCCGACCACATACAGCACGTGTAACAGTAGATGTTATAGAGCAACAGAATGTCAATGTGATCCGTTGGCCATCACGATCTCCGGATCTTAACCCAATTTAACATCTGTAGGATGAACTGGATCGGTGCATGCGGTAACGACAACCACCACCGCAAAATCTGCAACAATTAGAGCAGGCACTTCAGTAGAGACTGGACCAACGGAAACAACTGGAAAAGTGTAGAGTATTCCGTAGAGACTGGACCAACGGAAGAACTGGAAAAGGGTAGAGTATTCCGTAGAGACTGGACCAACGGAAACAACTGGAAAAGTGTAGAGTATTCGGTAGAGACTGGACCAACGGAAACAACTGGAAAAGTAAAGAGAATTCGGCAGAGACTGGACCAACAGAAACAAATGGAAAAGTAAAGAGTATTCGGTAGAGACTGGACCAACGGAAACAACTAGAAAGGTATTAAGTATTCGGTACAGACTGGACCAACGGAAACAACTAGAAATGTATAGAGTATTCGGTAGAGACTGGACCAACCGAAACAACTGGAAAAGTAAAGAGCATTCGGCAGAGACTGGACCAACGGAATCAACTGGAAAGTATAGAGTAATCGGTAGAGACTGGACCAACGGAAACAACTGGAAAAGTATAGAGTATTCCGTAGAGACTGGACAAACGGAAACAACTGGAAAAGTAAAGAGTATTCGGCAGAGACTGGACCAACGGAAACAACTGGAAAAGTAAAGAGTATTCAGCAGAGACTGGACCAACAGAAACAACTGGAAAAGTAAAAAGCATTCGGCAGAGACTGGACCCACAGAAACAACTGGAAAAGTAAAGAGTATTCGGTAGAGACTGGACCAACGGAAACAACTGGAAAAGTAAAGAGTATTCCATAAAGACTGGACCAACAGAAACAACTGGAAAAATATAGAATATTCGGTGGAGACAAAGAAGTTAACGTTCACTATACAATGTGTCTGATCTTTTACATAATCTGCAAAAGGGGTCTCCAAACATGTACCGACTATGGTCCGCGGTTAGGCGTACCTGCCAACAACCAACTAAAGGGCCTCCTCTAGCTCTGTGAATCGAGCACAGTATAGTCCTAGACACGATCAAGGGGCCTCCTCTAGCTCTGTGAATCGAGCACAGTATAGTCCTAGACACGATCAAGGGGCCTCCTCTAGCTCTGTGAATCGAGCACAGTATAGTCCTAGACACGATCAAGGGGCCTCCTCTAGCTCTGTGAATCGAGCACAGTATAGTCCTAGACACGATCAAGGGGCCTCCTCTAGCTCTGCGAATCGAGCACAGTATAGTCCTAGACACGATCAAGGGGCCTCCTCTAGCTCTGTGAATCGAGCACAGTATAGTCCTAGACACGATCAAGGGGCCTCCTCTAGCTCTGCGAATCGAGCACAGTATAGTCCTAGACACGATCAAGGGGCCTCCTCTAGCTCTGTGAATCGAGCACAGTATAGTCCTAGACACGATCAAGTCAAAATCGACGAAAACATACTGAATGATACTGTTATTGTTGTAGTACTCATGTGTAACTGATTCAAACATAACAAGAAAAATCCAACCCATTCCATGACCTATTTTTTACCTCTATTATTAAGAAATATTGGACACTTTTTTTAATGATTGTATGTGAAAAGAATAAATGGCACGATGTGACATAGTATAAGGCATTATAACATCTCAACATCTATAGATTTGTCGTAGTATTTTTCAGTAACAAGTCATCTGTCGTTAGCGTATAAAACGCTGTAAGGAAGCAGTTATGTTGTGTCATGACAGATCTGTGTGGACATGAAGACGTTATAATCTTGCACTGATAAGGTCAGTTATTGAGTTCATCGAGAAAAGACGAATAATAAAAACGCCTTGTTGTAAGCAGTGTAAAGAACGAAAGCTGCTGCTAAATCTTGATTTGAAATAGAGAACTACTTCTTCTGAATAATTAATAATGCAATAAACGTTAATTGAACTAAGCGTTCGTTATTATCTTTGTCGACCTAACATCATAACAGGTACGTTAATTGTTACAGTCAATTTATATCTTGTGCGATTTCATCTAGCTGCTTTTGTTCGATTACGGATTAAGACAAAAAAAACCGCGTATGACACACTAAGAGTCTCCCTGAGAAGCTCAACACAGCCAACATAGAAAATATTATATGAATGCCAAGTCTGGTTGATGCTGAATGTAAAGTTCTTAGTGGTTGATCATTTACATAGTCTGATCAGGGTAATTCTCCATTCGCTGGTTACCCTATATAGTATCATTTATCCTGAGATCTGGTAAACAGTAACAGGTAGAAATGAATAATAATAATAATAATAATAATAATAATAATAATAATAATAAAATTAATACTCGAAGAGTGAATAATAATTATTAATGATAAAGTTAACGTCTAGTAAAATGTATTTTTAAAGACAGGTTAATGGAAAAATACTCACTTTGTAGACTGAACGATGATGAATATGACAAACTAATGTACGAGAAGTTTTGTTTTCCACATGAAAATATGGTATAATTGAAGGGTAGACTCGCCGATGATCGCCCATAAACTAGCCAAGATGAAGATTAGATGCAGAAGGTTTAGCATTTTCCAAATACAGGACTATAGAATCTCAGAGTAACTTAAGTTGACATTTTCTTGGGAAATACGTTTTTAACGTACTCCAATAGATTTTGGCACACAGCAATAACACACAACAGTTCTACTATGGAAAACTTTATCACGACAATAAAACATCAGATTCATAAAAGAATTGAACATTATGGAATAAAACATTCGTTGTGCAATTTTCTCAAGTTTAAAATTTGTTTGTTTGTTTTTGAATAGGGTTAATGCTTTCAGCATTTGTTCAGCTATATAATGGCGTCACGTGTTTATTGGCGGAGAAAGCTGGAGTACTCACAGAAAACCACTGACTATCTACTATCGGCAAGAAAACTGGCAATACTTGTCTACTACGTTTGTAGTAGAGTACTTCCTGCAAGTAGTAAGGCTCCAATACGCATGTCTCGGTATCTCATAGGCACGTGATCAACAGTAGAAGAGTAATAACCTTAACCACCAAAGCCCCAAGTGTTAAATACAATTCTCAAGTTCAATAATGCAAATGTAGTCAGACAATCTGATTGCTCTTGATAACATTTACATAGTTATATGGTAATAAAACCATTGGTAGGACTAGTAGAAGTCACTGCGAACATACATAGTTATATGGTAATAAAACCATTGGTGGGACTATTAGAAGTCACTGCGAACATACATAGTTATATGGTAATAAAACCATTGGTAGGACTATTAGAAGTCACTGCGAACATACATAGTTATATGGTAATAAAACCATTGGTAGGACTAGTAGAAGTCACTGCGAACATACATAGTTATATGGTAATAACACCATTGGTAGGACTAGTAGAAGTCACTGCGAACATACATAGTTATATGGTAATAAAACCATTGGTAGGACTAGTAGAAGTCACTGCGAACATACATAGTTATATGGTAATAAAACCATTGGTAGGACTAGTAGAAGTTACTGCGAACATACATAGTTATATGGTAATAAAACCATTGGTAGGGCTAGTAGAAGTCACTGCGAACATACATAGTTATATGGTAATAAAACCATTGGTAGGACTAGTAGAAGTCACTGCGAACATACATAGTTATATGGTAATAAAACCATTGGTAGGACTAGTAGAAGTCACTGCGAACATACATAGTTATATGGTAATAAAACCATTGGTGGGACTATTAGAAGTCACTGCGAACATACATAGTTATATGGTAATAAAACCATTGGTGGGACTATTAGAAGTCACTGCGAACATACATAGTTATATGGTAATAAAACCATTGGTAGGACTATTAGAAGTCACTGCGAACATACATAGTTATATGGTAATAAAACCATTGGTAGGACTAGTAGAAGTCACTGCGAACATACATAGTTATATGGTAATAACACCATTGGTAGGACTAGTAGAAGTCACTGCGAACATACATAGTTATATGGTAATAAAACCATTGGTAGGACTAGTAGAAGTCACTGCGAACATACATAGTTATATGGTAATAAAACCATTGGTAGGACTAGTAGAAGTTACTGCGAACATACATAGTTATATGGTAATAAAACCATTGGTAGGGCTAGTAGAAGTCACTGCGAACATACATAGTTATATGGTAATAAAACCATTGGTAGGACTAGTAGAAGTCACTGCGAACATACATAGTTATATGGTAATAAAACCATTGGTGGGACTATTAGAAGTCAATGCGAACATACATAGTTATATGGTAATAACACCATTGGTAGGACTAGTAGAAGTCACTGCGAACATACATAGTTATATGGTAATAAAACCATTGGTAGGACTAGTAGAAGTCACTGCGAACATACATAGTTATATGGTAATAAAACCATTGGTAGTACTAGTAGAAGTTACTGCGAACATACATAGTTATATGGTAATAAAACCATTGGTAGGGCTAGTAGAAGTCACTGCGAACATACATAGTTATATGGTAATAAAACCATTGGTAGGACTAGTAGAAGTCACTGCGAACATACATAGTTATATGGTAATAAAACCATTGGTAGGACTAGTAGAAGTCACTGCGAACATACATATTTATATGGTAATAACACCATTGGTAGGACTAGTAGAAGTCAATGCGAACATACATAGTTATATGGTAATAAAACCATTGGTAGGACTAGTAGAAGTCAATGCGAACATACATAGTTATATGGTAATAAAACCATTGGTAGGACTAGTAGAAGTCAATGCGAACATACATAGTTATATGGTAATAACACCATTGGTGGGACTATTAGAAGTCAATGCGAACATACATAGTTATATGGTAATAAAACCATTGGTAGGACTAGTAGAAGTCAATGCGAACATACATAGTTATATGGTAATAAAACCATTGGTAGGACTAGTAGAAGTCACTGCGAACATACATAGTTATATGGTAATAACACCATTGGTGGGACTATTAGAAGTCAATGCGAACATACATAGTTATATGGTAATAAAACCATTGGTAGGACTAGTAGAAGTCACTGCGAACATACATAGTTATATGGTAATAAAACCATTGGTAGGACTATTAGAAGTCACTGCGAACATACATAGTTATATGGTAATAAAACAATTGGTAGGACTAGTAGAAGTCACTGCGAACATACATAGTTATACGGTAATAAAACCATTGGTGGGACTAGTAGAAGTCACTGCGAACATACATAGTTATATGGTAATAAAACCATTGGTAGGACTAGTAGAAGTCAATGCAAACATACATAGTTATATGGTAATAAAACCATTGGTAGGACTAGTAGAAGTCACTGCGAACATACATAGTTATATGGTAATAAAACCATTGGTAGGACTAGTAGAAGTCAATGCGAACATACATAGTTATATGGTAATAAAACCATTGGTAGGACTAGTAGAAGTCAATGCGAACATACATAGTTATATGGTAATAACACCATTAGTGGGACTATTAGAAGTCAATGCGAACATACATAGTTATATGGTAATAAAACCATTGGTAGGACTAGTAGAAGTCAATGCGAACATACATAGTTATATGGTAATAAAACCATTGGTAGGACTATTAGAAGTCACTGCGAACATACATAGTTATATGGTAATAAAACAATTGGTAGGACTAGTAGAAGTCACTGCGAACATACATAGTTATATGGTAATAACACCATTGGTGGGACTATTAGAAGTCACTGCGAACATACATAGTTATATGGTAATAAAACCATTGGTGGGACTATTAGAAGTCACTGCGAACATTCATAGTTATATGGTAATAAAACCATTGGTGGGACTATTAGAAGTCACTGCGAACATACATAGTTATATGGTAATAAAACCATTGGTGGGACTATTAGAAGTCACTGCGAACATACATAGTTATATGGTAATAAAACCATTGGTGGGACTAGTAGAAGTCACTGCGAACATACATAGTTATATGTTAATAACACCATTGGTGGGACTATTAGAAGTCACTGCGAACATACATAGTTATATGGTAATAAAACCATTGGTGGGACTAGTAGAAGTCACTGCGAACATACATAGTTATATGGTAATAAAACCATTGGTAGGACTATTAGAAGTCACTGCGAACATACATAGTTATATGGTAATAACACCATTGGTGGGACTATTAGAAGTCAATGCGAACATACATAGTTATATGGTAATAAAACCATTGGTAGGACTAGTAGAAGTCACTGCGAACATACATAGTTATATGGTAATAAAACCATTGGTAGGACTATTAGAAGTCACTGCGAACATACATAGTTATATGGTAATAAAACAATTGGTAGGACTAGTAGAAGTCACTGCGAACATACATAGTTATACGGTAATAAAACCATTGGTGGGACTAGTAGAAGTCACTGCGAACATACATAGTTATATGGTAATAAAACCATTGGTAGGACTAGTAGAAGTCACTGCGAACATACATAGTTATATGGTAATAAAACCATTGGTAGGACTATTAGAAGTCACTGCGAACATACATAGTTATATGGTAATAAAACAATTGGTAGGACTAGTAGAAGTCACTGCGAACATACATAGTTATACGGTAATAAAACCATTGGTGGGACTAGTAGAAGTCACTGCGAACATACATAGTTATATGGTAATAAAACCATTGGTAGGACTAGTAGAAGTCAATGCAAACATACATAGTTATATGGTAATAAAACCATTGGTAGGACTAGTAGAAGTCACTGCGAACATACATAGTTATATGGTAATAAAACCATTGGTAGGACTAGTAGAAGTCAATGCGAACATACATAGTTATATGGTAATAAAACCATTGGTAGGACTAGTAGAAGTCAATGCGAACATACATAGTTATATGGTAATAACACCATTAGTGGGACTATTAGAAGTCAATGCGAACATACATAGTTATATGGTAATAAAACCATTGGTAGGACTAGTAGAAGTCAATGCGAACATACATAGTTATATGGTAATAAAACCATTGGTAGGACTATTAGAAGTCACTGCGAACATACATAGTTATATGGTAATAAAACAATTGGTAGGACTAGTAGAAGTCACTGCGAACATACATAGTTATATGGTAATAACACCATTGGTGGGACTATTAGAAGTCACTGCGAACATACATAGTTATATGGTAATAAAACCATTGGTGGGACTATTAGAAGTCACTGCGAACATACATAGTTATATGGTAATAAAACCATTGGTGGGACTATTAGAAGTCACTGCGAACATACATAGTTATATGGTAATAAAACCATTGGTGGGACTATTAGAAGTCACTGCGAACATACATAGTTATATGGTAATAAAACCATTGGTGGGACTAGTAGAAGTCACTGCGAACATACATAGTTATATGTTAATAACACCATTGGTGGGACTATTAGAAGTCACTGCGAACATACATAGTTATATGGTAATAAAACCATTGGTGGGACTAGTAGAAGTCACTGCGAACATACATAGTTATATGGTAATAAAACCATTGGTAGGACTATTAGAAGTCACTGCGAACATACATAGTTATATGGTAATAACACCATTGGTGGGACTATTAGAAGTCACTGCGAACATACATAGTTATATGGTAATAAAACCATTGGTGGGACTAGTAGAAGTCACTGCGAACATACATAGTTATATGGTAATAAAACCATTGGTGGGACTATTAGAAGTCACTGCGAACATACATAGTTATATGGTAATAAAACAATTGGTAGGACTAGTAGAAGTCACTGCGAACATACATAGTTATATGGTAATAAAACCATTGGTAGGACTAGTAGAAGTCACTGCGAACATACATAGTTATATGGTAATAAAACCATTGGTGGGACTATTAGAAGTCACTGCGAACATACATAGTTATATGGTAATAAAACAATTGGTAGGACTAGTAGAAGTCACTGCGAACATACATAGTTATATGGTAATAAAACCATTGGTGGGACTAGTAGAAGTCACTGCGAACATACATAGTTATATGGTAATAAAACCATTGGTGGGACTATTAGAAGTCACTGCGAACATACATAGTTATATGGTAATAAAACCATTGGTAGGACTAGTAGAAGTCACTGCGAACATACATAGTTATATGGTAATAAAACCATTGGTGGGACTATTAGAAGTCAATGCGAACATACATAGTTATATGGTAATAAAACCATTGGTAGGACTAGTAGAAGACAATGCGAACATACATAGTTATATGGTAATAAAACCATTGGTAGGACTAGTAGAAGTCACTGCGAACATACATAGTTATATGGTAATAAAACCATTGGTAGGACTAGTAGAAGTCAATGCGAACATACATAGTTATATGGTAATAAAACCATTGGTGGGACTATTAGAAGTCAATGCGAACATACATAGTTATATGGTAATAAAACCATTGGTAGGACTAGTAGAAGTCACTGCGAACATACATAGTTATATGGTAATAAAAACATTGGTAGGACTAGTAGAAGTCACTGCGAACATACATAGTTATATGGTAATAAAACCATTGGTAGGACTAGTAGAAGTCACTGCGAACATACATAGTTATATGGTAATAAAACAATTGGTAGGACTATTAGAAGTCACTGCGAACATACATAGTTATATGGTAATAAAACCATTGGTGGGACTAGTAGAAGTCACTGCGAACATACATAGTTATATGGTAATAAAACCATTGGTAGGACTATTAGAAGTCACTGCGAACATACATAGTTATATGGTAATAACACCATTGGTGGGACTATTAGAAGTCACTGCGAACATACATAGTTATATGGTAATAAAACCATTGGTAGGACTAGTAGAAGTCACTGCGAACATACATAGTTATATGGTAATAAAACCATTGGTAGGACTATTAGAAGTCACTGCGAACATACATAGTTATATGGTAATAACACCATTGGTGGGACTATTAGAAGTCACTGCGAACATACATAGTTATATGGTAATAAAACCATTGGTGGGACTAGTAGAAGTCACTGCGAACATACATAGTTATATGGTAATAAAACCATTGGTGGGACTATTAGAAGTCACTGCGAACATACATAGTTATATGGTAATAAAACAATTGGTAGGACTAGTAGAAGTCACTGCGAACATACATAGTTATATGGTAATAAAACCATTGGTAGGACTAGTAGAAGTCACTGCGAACATACATAGTTATATGGTAATAAAACCATTGGTGGGACTATTAGAAGTCACTGCGAACATACATAGTTATATGGTAATAAAACAATTGGTAGGACTAGTAGAAGTCACTGCGAACATACATAGTTATATGGTAATAAAACCATTGGTGGGACTAGTAGAAGTCACTGCGAACATACATAGTTATATGGTAATAAAACCATTGGTGGGACTATTAGAAGTCACTGCGGACATACATAGTTATATGGTAATAAAACCATTGGTAGGACTAGTAGAAGTCACTGCGAACATACATAGTTATATGGTAATAAAACCATTGGTGGGACTATTAGAAGTCAATGCGAACATACATAGTTATATGGTAATAAAACCATTGGTAGGACTAGTAGAAGTCAATGCGAACATACATAGTTATATGGTAATAAAACCATTGGTAGGACTAGTAGAAGTCACTGCGAACATACATAGTTATATGGTAATAAAACCATTGGTAGGACAAGTAGAAGTCAATGCGAACATACATAGTTATATGGTAATAAAACCATTGGTGGGACTATTAGAAGTCAATGCGAACATACATAGTTATATGGTAATAAAACCATTGGTAGGACTAGTAGAAGTCACTGCGAACATACATAGTTATATGGTAATAAAAACATTGGTAGGACTAGTAGAAGTCACTGCGAACATACATAGTTATATGGTAATAAAACCATTGGTAGGACTAGTAGAAGTCACTGCGAACATACATAGTTATATGGTAATAAAACAATTGGTAGGACTAGTAGAAGTCACTGCGAACATACATAGTTATATGGTAATAAAACCATTGGTAGGACTAGTAGAAGTCAATGCGAACATACATAGTTATATGGTAATAAAACAATTGGTAGGACTAGTAGAAGTCAATGCGAACATACATAGTTATATGGTAATAAAACCATTGGTGGGATTATTAGAAGTCACTGCGAACATACATAGTTATATGGTAATAAAACCATTGGTGGGACTATTAGAAGTCACTGCGAACATACATAGTTATATGGTAATAAAACCATTGGTGGGACTAGTAGAAGTCACTGAGAACACAGCGTAAGTGATATATATGACAGTAATAAACCACAGCACTGCTAGTGTTAAACCATTTGATGTATCATTAGTAGGTCTTTACATAGTAACAGTTATTTGACGATTTGGACCTTTTGTATACTAAGAATGACATTGCTTCTTTGGTCGATTTGGTTTATACTGTAGGTCGGTAGTATACATTTTACTTCGAATGACCTTTTTATATCAATAACAAGTGTGGACACAGAAAAATGTCTCGCCTGCATTCCACATCAGAAACGAAAAAATTACGTCATAAGCATTACGTAAATAGCATTATTTCATATCAGTAAAATTATGTTTGTTTTAATATTTTTTTAAATATATAAATAAATATATGTAAATTTACAACATAAATAAAGAAAAAAATGTCATTCAGTTTAGAAAACTGACTGTGTATATTGTGAAAATGCCGAATGATGATATATCATGAGGCCAACATCCAAATCATACAGCTACAAATAAAATAATACAATGTAAACTACATAGTATCTTAATTCTTCAATGAAATAAATATAAGCCTTTGGCTCGGGCATTATTAATGTTTCAGGCAAAACCACTTTATGACAATGCTCTCTATATTAGCAACTATTGTATAATTGTTATCATTTTAAATATATAATGCACGGTAACAGAGAAACTGACCTAATCCAAAAACTTAATCGTAGTCACTGGAATGTGAAATTGAGGTAATGGTCAGTTGGAACTTACCAGGCACTAATTAGCAACCTATATACCAAATACTGTCATCCTACAATGCATGGTTACAGAGGAACTGTCCTACTCCAAACAATTTAACATAGTCGCTGGACCATGAAATTGAGGTCAGGTGACAACTGCCAGACAGTCATGTACTCTTCAGCACAAACCTGTTTGCCAAACAGTGTCACCCTGCAATGCATAGTTACAGAGGAATTGCCCTAATAAAAAACTTTAACGTACTGGTGTATCGTGAAATTGAGGTCAGGGTCAGGTGACACCTATCAGACAGTCATGAAATATTAATCAGCAACCTATATACCAAATATTGTCATCCTACCATGCATGGTTACAGAGGAACTGCCTCAATACAAAAACTTTAATGTAGTCGCTGGACCGTAAAATTGAGGTAAGATCAGGTGACACCTTCTAGACAGTCAGGTACTTTTCACCAGCAACTTATATACAAAATATTGTCATCCTACCATGCATAGTTACAGAGGTACTTTGATGGGCCTAGGGCTTAGTCTTACGAAGATATGAAGCAAGATGTCAAAGCAAAAAGTGTTTCCGCCGCCACCGCCGCCGCCGATATGTCTCGCCTCCAGCGACTATCGTCACAGGGGAGACAAAAAGTATAATTATTGTGTTTGGTTGACGAGTATTTATTTTTTATTATATATTATCGACTTGTTGAACTTAAATATAAGGAAGTTAAAATTCCGGAACGGAATGTACTTGCTTCGCGTCATCTTTCTGGATTATCCTTCATGACATACTGGTGATCTTAACATGGACATAAGTATTTAAATTAGACAACTTTTTCGATAGATACTAAATACTTAGAACTAACCCACGGCTTATATAGGTATTACAGAACA
Source organism: Limnoperna fortunei (assembly GCA_944474755.1). NCBI lineage: Eukaryota > Metazoa > Mollusca > Bivalvia > Mytilida > Modiolidae > Limnoperna > Limnoperna fortunei. Next base: position 81,487,431 of record OX104117.1, on the reverse strand, counting down.
GTACTTGCCGTTACAAATATTTAAGGAATCGAGTATTTTGAAAACCAACAACAGGTCCAAATTAAAATTTAATGACGATGACATTGTTTATATATAGGACTTATATCGATAATACTGCAAAGATGAAAAAGTCGAAATATTTGTGCACCCCTCCGCGCTGTTGATTTTGTATTCATTCAAGGGGTAATACATTCAAGATGGGAGGCCTTAGATTGAACGACTTTTAACATTTTTATATATTAAATAGCTTTTAAAAAATTAAACCACCAACAATAATAACTCAACTTCCTGTTTGCATCTTTTGTTTTTAAAGAATGAAAAGTTGCGGAGATGACTTAATAATTAATTTTTAATGTCCTTACGTAAAATTAACCTTCCTTAAAATCAATCGAGCAATATCTATATTCGCCATCCTTCATAGCTCACCTGATACTTCATCTTTATTGAGTTACACGGACTTCGCGGAGAGAGACTGCTGATTTTAAGGCAAGGTTACTCTAAAGGCAAACTTACATCTGCTTTGAAAAGAAATACTATGTCAACATCATAAACTTTGCATAAATACAAATTACATCACCTCATGTAAGTCCGCTTTATTAGATATGTATTTCTATTTCCGAAACTGACTTACTATAATAAAAAAAAAACAAAGAGAACAAGCAGACTGTCGTTATTGGTGCAGGATACGTTTACACTCCAGGTTGTTATACGTGTCCGTGTTACCATTAATTTTAGTTTGTCATTGTCTGTCATGCACATTGAGAGTTCATGTTTGACCCATGTGTTAACTTGTTACTTGTCTTAATTCGTTTATATTTAACGTATAATTACCAAGGTTATAACCGAAGTACAATTCTTGATGCTGAGTATATGCAATATAACATTTCGTAAATATTTTCTTATAATTAGTGAGTAAATATCAGAATACTCATCTCCGTTCACCAGTACTCTATTATCTTAGTTTCCATTTTTTATTATTATCTGTCCAATCGGCAAAATAAGTAACTGAGAAAAAAATTTGGATTTCCTTAAATCGACGCATTTTAAACCATTTTTGGAACCCCAAAAAGACTAAAGAAACCTAAATGAATCATTACTAATTTTGTATTAAAACAAAACTGTCATTCTACATGATTGGAAATCCATGTAGGATGTGGCATTGTTGGAAATAAATACGACACATAATTGACTGTTAATTAGTACTTTCCCAGCTTATATGTTGTACTTGTCAACTAAAGTGCTCACAGGAAATCGGATTAAACATGTTAAATGGACAGTATAATTACTGTGATGGTGCGTAACGTTTAGTACGTCACTGTTTTGTTATTTTAGCAGTTGTAATCGACAGAAACGTTATTGTACGGATATCTTGTTCACATATCGATAACTGTCTCATAAATATTGCATGTGTTAGTTAGCAATTAGTAATTACCTTGCTATTTAATAACTCAATAGTGCGACCTAAATCTTAAAACTGTGTACGTTAGAAGTTGTACTCTTGCAATCATGTACAATAATATTTCTAGAAATAGTTAATAGTTCCAAAAAATTTGTCAGTCGCTACATGAACATGCTGGCTCAAGAACCTAGCAAGTTAGTTATACTAGTCCCAGCTGTAAAACTATTTTTGTCAAGATATCGGTTTATTTAAGTCATCAATAGCTGTGTTAATAATTTGAACGTTTAAAGATTATTTTTGCTAAAAATCCCAATGATTTAAAATTAGAAAGTGAACAATATTTTAACTGTCGGTGCATGCAAAAATCACTTTACTTTTACGTGATTGTTGTGGTTACGTGTAATATTTTATACATGTGTACGTAACAAACGTTCTGAAGACCTTATAATACCAGAAGACCATCATAATTACAAGAACACCAAAATAAAATCAACATAAATGCCAATAATCTCAAAACACATAACATATTTGACTATATCGTGACATGTCTGGAGAGAGGGCTTACTGCTATTACTAATGCATTTAAAGATTGAGTCTCATAAATTTCTTTGGTTTTTGTAAATAAATCATTTTCTTACATTATAAGTAGACATAATGATTTGCAATGTGATTATGCATGTTTTATCTTTTTTTTTTTGCAAAAATAGACGACAAAAACACAAAACTGAAAGTGAGTAACCCGAACCCAAAAAAACCCATGGAATCAGTGTTCCAAGAAACAGATTTTTGATTTTTGTCACTGATTTTTTTCACTCGAAAATAACAAAAATACGAGGAAACGGAGGTTTGGTCTGTTAGTGTAATAGGTATATATATACATATTCAATTTTTTGCATTGTTTAGTAGTGTGTATCTGGCAAATATAGGACTTTACTACTTAATAGAGATAGGTATTACTCGTGTCCATGCTTGAAAAACATTCTCAAGCATAATGCTTGATAGAAAAAAAAATAATTAAGATATAAAATTGTAAAGCTGAGAAAAAAACAATATTTGTACATTTTCAAAAAACTAATATATAGTTTATCAATACAAACCTTTACAAGAACATATAAACTTTATGTTCTCTAACAATATTCTAATGTTGTTTTCTTCTCGTAACAATAAAATGTACCTTATACCACAAACAACATATAAAGAAACAATTCTAACCGATTTCTAGGGTCAAAATTACAAACCATGATTCAAATAAACATATACAATACGAAACAAAAACAAAAACTCAACAACAGAAATCGAATAACATTAACACAACAAAACATATACGCAGCTAAGTGCTCTGGACGAATAGGCAGTGTCTGTCTCTAATTAGACACCCGTCGAGTCACTAATTGTCACGTGTCAAATCCAGGAATATGATAGGCTGACTATGACTCAGCGAAAATATCTGATCGTACTTGAGATATTGAATTTCCAGTCATAGATCTGGTGACTGCCAGAAGACCTCTGAAGGTTAACATCAAGCTATGTACAACAAACCATTGTTTGATTAGCTAAGTAGTCAACAGTAGTGACCGGTCGAGAAAATCGGAATATTTAGCATAACGCATATGTTGTAAAATGTTCACATCATAAGCCAGAGCTGCTGGAATGTTGCTATCGATAAACGAGAAGTTGAAAATCGGAAAGTTGAAGTAATCACGTTTGTCGTATAGTCTGGTTTGCAGCTTTCCCCCGAGTCTATTTTAATAGAAGGTTTAAGTAACAGGCCGACTTGTATATTGGTAGCAAATATTGAATTAAGGGTCTGAGCGATTGTCTTTTCTTTCTTTTTCAACAGCCTGCTAGGAAATCAGCATCATAAGAGTTCAAAAAGTGGCATAGGAGAAAATGATGACATGACGTCATTAACAAATATCGAATACGATAACGGACCAGAATCATTGGAATAAAGGCAAGGGTACTAGCTAGGAGAGTTTATTTGTATACTAACCAAAAACATAAACAACAGATAATATTAATAATAATTAAAGTTTATTGTACAGCAAATGTAATGATTGTGGAATAAATTTATTTGAGTCACTTCCTATCACAAACCTGCAATACTTACTGACAGACCTAATACACATCCCACTATTTATATTTATAATCATTACTGTTAATTACATTTTTCTGTTAATATCTGTCTTGCAAACTATTTAGCTAATATCTAACACAGTTGGTAATTATTTATAGATAATTACAAAGATGTTGTTTTCTAGAAAATACAGAACTGCTAGTTGCTATTTAATCAATGTTTACAATGAAAAAATGAAATGTCGAAAATAGGAGATGTTAAGATGGCTGATTCTGACATAATATTCAAACAAACTAGAATAGTTAGGATCGCTGGAAAAAAATGGGCAGGTATTTTGGGGGATTTAAGGAACGAAATAAAATGAATAATAAAAATCACTGAATCATATAATAATTCCAATTTTAACCTATTAACAATCGGTGCAACCTGCGAAGATTTTATATTATCAGGATATGTAATATCCAAAGACAATAAGGAAATCAACAATTCAAATTATTGTATGTTTCTACGGTGTTTCATCCAGGTTTACACGATATGTTTTCAAAATACTTAAAGTACACAGTGTCCAGTCAATCTGAAGGTTTTACATGAAAAACAAATTCTGTCTTACAGACCAAATGTATATAGTAGTACTGTTGATGTTGTTGGTATAATCGTTTTGGTATAATACTTAACAATGGAAGATTGAAGAAGATTAGAGAACGAAGACTGTTATGAACATCCTTTTCTTAAAATTCATAGATCGCTATGGTTACCTGTTTCGAACACGTATTTAATTTCGTGAAAATCAATGATCTTGAAAAACACTGAATAAATTGTCAGTTTACGTGCAATATAATCTTTTCTTGTTGTGAAAATCTGAAACATGCCGATTCTAATGAATCATACACTTGTATTATATGCTAAACAAGAAACCTGTCAGTAAAAGTGCGTTTGGGGGTGATCGATAAAGGTAATGCATCAATTTCAACTTGATAAACTAATGAATCGATTTTAACGAGATAAACCAATGAATAAATTTGATAAACTATTAGCCGCAGAAAAACGCAACATTGTGTTATAGAATAAATAGTTTTTTTTTGTCGGATACTTCCACACTCGTCCATATGACGTAAAGACGTTTCTTAAAATAATTTCTCATTCAATGATATTCAGTTACCATTACGACTAATATTAACAATAAAGTACTTGTATAATGGTTAATCTTCCAGGGTTTGTTGTACCTAGGTTGATCCAGAAGTTCTATGGTCGGCACCACGACTTAATTGATCGTTATGGGAAATCAGTGTCTCAAATACGATCTGACATTTTCGCTGAGTCATAGGTAGTGTTTCCTATTCCTGGATTTGACTTTTACCTAGACAAGACAATGAGTAACTCGACGGGTGTCTAATTAGAGGTAGGCACTGCTCACTCGTCAGGAGCACCTAAGTGCACACATGGTTTTTATTGGGTTCGGGTTACTCTCTTTCTGTGTTTTATGTTTTTGGTTTTTGTGTTGTGTTTTGTCTATATCCGATTCGTAACTGTCCCTTGGCTTTTGGCTCTTGTTGTTTAGTCGGTTTTCTTTGCTTTTTTTCTTTTTCCAATGAAAGCCATTTCATTGTTATTAGGCGTATTTACACAGTACTAGAAGATACGTGTATCATAACATTTTGAACAATATAAATCTTCAGGAAGGAACCGGAACAAAAGGACGGAAATGCATAAACTTCGATTCTTGCAAAATGTTTTCAAAAGTAAGGGCTCAATTATTATGGCATTGTCATAACACTTGTGTTCTCCAGGTCTGTCAATCCTTGACAATTTAGATTGGAGTTAAGAACACACCTAGTGAGACGCCGTGTTGACGTTGACAGACCACGTGAACAGTTGATTAACATTAGTCACTCGGTTAAGAAACAGCTTTAATTAGGAAATAATTCATGACTGCCCCAATTTTATGGATTATTTCAATATGTGTAGGCATTATATTCATAAATATTTTGCCAATATCATGAATTTAATACATAACAATATTTAAATAATCCATAAATTTTGGGCAGCCATGAATTATTTCAATTCTGATATGAAAATATAGAAATGTTAAATTTCGCGCCTACATAGGTAAAGGTTTATTTTGGCTGTTTCAACTTCCGAGGCACTCCCTTTATTTTTAATTATTTTTTTCTATGCCATAGATATTGTGTAATACTTGGTACAAAAATAGAAAAATATAAATTAAAAACAAAGTAACTTTTATTAAAATTAATAATATCATTTAACAATAAGAACAAAAAACAATAAAATTCAATGCTTCGTCAAGACATCTACAGAAGCGCCCAACTACAATTCACCGTGTCTGTGTTGCTTTTTTGCGTGAAAAAAAGAAAGCTGCTTATCGCGATTGCTAGAGCTTATGCTCCTTTTGTAAATCCAACTAGTGCAAATTAAAATCAACAATTGTTTTCAACAGTTCGTCAGCGTTTTTTATTATTTGGTGGTGTTTTCATTTTGATAAAGTAATTTTTGACCTAAATTAGAACGGAAGTTTAAGCTACTTCGAAATTTTATGAGTTTGCGAGTGAGGCGGTAAAAGTATCGCGGTTTGTCAGAATACAAATATGGAATAATTAAAAAAAGCACAGGTGTGTGTGTGTGTGTGATTTTTAAAATTGCTGGAACATCCATATTTTATTGAATATTTAAATACAGATTTCTTTCCCCAGCGTTTGAAGGATTTTGTTTGTTAGTTTGTTTGAATGATGTTTAACTCCATTTTGTAGCAATTTTTCAGCTATATCATGGCGTCCAGTTTTTATTGGGGGAGTAAGCCGCAGTACCCGGAGAAAACCCCCGACCTGCGGTAAAAAAACTGGCAATCCTTGTCAATTAAGATTGGAGTCGAGTACACCCTGCCCGCAGTGAGAATCGAACCCGCAATCTCAGTGTTGACAGACCACGTGATCAATAGTAGACGAACTACCTTAACCACTCGGCCACCGAGGCCCCCGCGTTTGAAGGACGTCATATTAGAATAGATTATAGAATATTTGTATTCAATATAATTATGAAAGAACATATATTGTAGACTAAATAAACTAAACAAAACATCCACAATTACGGTTCTAAACGCAATGCTTATTAAAATAAGAGCGTTTATTAATAGATCGATATCCCTTAATAAGTTCTATCCAAACCGAGTTGTGATGGAAAATCTCATAATATACAATCGAACATAACATTTTCTTCCTTGTTTTGACTTTACTAGATATAACAAGTTAGTATATAAGGCGACACTGCTTTCTCATTCGGAATACCTTAGTGCATCCATAATTTCTATTGAGCTCGGGTTATTCATTTTCTGTTTTTTGTGTTTTGGGTTTCCGTTTTGTATAGTAATTGTTTCTGGGCTTGTAAGTCTCTTTCCTTGCTTTGCTATAGTTCTTAATACAACAAGTATTTAATAATGAGGTTAGCATTGTAGAGAATGTAAGTTTTTTTGTTAATCAGTCTTATCTGTCAGAGGTAACGCTGTCGTATACATTAGGCAGACTTCTCATCCTTATCTGATCATAGTCATTATCACTGAAATAACAATCTTCAATTAAAGTATAAAAAAAGGTTTTTGTGTATAACATTTTAGATATTTGGTATAATTATATTAAGACGCATATTTGACAATAAGATAATCATTGTTTATACTTGGCTTTTGGAATGAGGAACATTACTCTTGTGAACTGGTAATGTATGTATATTGATGTATACATTTAAGTTTTGAAGTTACATTGACGTATGAAAGCGTTCACTGAAGTACAATTTCAGTGCAACGCGGTAGCGTCAATCAAACGTCAAAAGAATAATTCATTTCTGATTATTACATTTTACATCAATAAATATTTAAAGTTTATGACAAAAATTCAAGTAAAAGTCGATATATTACTACTCCATAGAGTTATGTTATTGTAATTTTTTTGCATTGGTTTTTGATGTTCAGTGAAAACTGTGACCACGTGACAGAATTCGCACAATGACAATGACGGATTTCAATGAAATACATATACAACTGTACCAAGCGGATTATGAAATCAAAACGAAAACATTCTAATTAAAAATCATTTACAACTTATGTTTTTGCGGTATATTTGCCTTTTTTATTGATATTAAAAATCAATTGTTTGAGCTCAGATAATTTTAAAAAACGTGTAAGCAAGAAATTATTTACTTAATTTAACTGCGATAGCAGGTATACCGCGAACAAAACTGGTTTTTGTGAAATCAATGAAGAAAATAATAACTGACGCTAAAATTTCAAATCCACAAATCATAACATCTTAAATAACTTTATTCGTGTCAAAAGTCATGAAATATAAATCTACATACATTTAAAACGAATTTTAGTTTCCAAAACTACCATTCCGCGTGTAGGAAATTAACGAACGACCTAAAAACAAAAACTGTCACGGTACGGAACAGATAAATTTCCGGAGTTGTCAAGCTTCGGGGATCGTACTACCGATAGCTCGAACTGTTTTTGGCGACACCAGCGAGTTACAGTTAACTGTATACTTTAATTCGATGTTAGAAAAGATATGAAAACCGATTAAAATTTGAAATATAAGAAGTTTATCGTCATTTTAGTTGTTAATTGCTTGTTGTGTTAAGGGTATTTTTTTAGATATGACTTTTTTATTTCGTACTACATGTACGTATCGGTATCATATAAACATTTATAATGTATGCTATCTTATTTATTTGACATATGCATTCAATTAGCGACATTTTATAAGTTAAAGACTGCCTCCATACAAGGATTAAAGGGTGGCGCGACTGCGGATAGTTAATTTAAGTGTTGTAGAACAAGAACAACGGCTCGGAGACAGAATAATTTGTCCCAGGGTGGCGCGACTGCGGATAGTTAATTTAAGTGCTGTAGAACAAGAACATCGGCTCGGAGACAGAATAATTTGTCCCAGGTGGCGCGAATGCGGATAGTTAATTTTAAGTGTTGTAGAACAAGAACATCGGATCGGAGACAAAATAATTTGTCCCAGGGTGGCGCGAGTGCGGATAGTTACTTCTTTAAGTATCCAGCCCAGAATGTTGGTCGAGAGCAACTTTGGAATATGGAAGTACTTTGTCGTATTCATCATGACAATCATTAGTTAGATGCCGTGATTTATTATATATTTAACATCATACTCACGACTGTGATTGCTCTGATTTACTAACTGAAACCAAAAATGTCAATACATATTACGGCGCATCTAAACAATGAACAAATTGTTGTTTCAAATTGTTTACATGACGTAACTGTCAGTGGCCTACGATGACAAAATGACTTCAACGGAAACCATCTGTATATAAAATCGACGTTTTATGCCTAAAAATAGCATACCAATAAGCAAAATTAATATTTCACTCTGCCCTCTTCCAGTCCTATTTTTAAATGTTTTTTGAAATTGCAATGTTATAAAAGATTTAATATTGTTTCTGTTATTCTTACCGGTGTAGTTTGGTCTTTTATACACATATTTAACAACCGTTTAGTATTGCATTCCGTTACATATTGAGGTCTCGATGACTGTGTGGTTATGGTAGATAGTTATCTAATATTGATATTGATAACGTGCCTGTCAACATTGAGGTTGCGGGTTCGAATCTTACTGCGGGCAGTGTGTGTTCTACTTCAAATTGACAATGATTGCCGATTTTTTTCTGCCGAAGGTCAGGGTTTTCACCGGGTACTCCGACTTTCTCCTCTAAACAATAGCTGTTGATGGTGTTAAAGCCATTTAAAACGCTGATATTCTTACGACAATATTTTGGCTGTCTTGACACACAATTCACAATTGTTAAGTACTTCATTAAGCTTCACTGAGCATTAGTGTAGTGCGTCAGAGCATTGAAGGAAATAACATGGCATCCTGGATTGGTATTTTCTTACTAGGAATAACACTGTCACACTTTAATGATAATACTCACCACTCTTCGATGTGGACAATTTTCTAATGACACATTGAAGGATAAACATTAAGACGATTGTTAACACTATACATCCTACTGCGACACCGCCAATTATCCCAGATGAACATGTGACCACATCTATGTGTTCATAAGTCGATAATTTCTCTATATTTAATATAAATGAAGTTAAAAAATAGGAATTAAGGGATTGCTAAGTTATTTTAATTTATACATATTTTTAATAAAGTATTTCCGGTCTCAGTTTCATAAAACTTCTCAAATTGAGATTTTCTTCAAATCCTCGAGTTTTTCCTCAAATATGAATTTGTAAGCAAATTGATTGGTCAATTTTTGAGTTGAGGATATGTTGAGGAAATCCTCAAATTTGAGATGTTTTATGAAACTGGGCCCTGAACACTAAAAAACCAGAAAGAAAAGTAGTAGTTGTATTCAGATTATTTAATTATCAAATATAGAGCTTACAATGTGAATATCACCACCACACATGATTCTAATCTCGCTAATTCTAATTTTAATTCAACAAGTGAGGTGTATACATTAGTTGTTACTTTCAACGCATGCATTTAGAAAGCAAAAAAAAGTACCTTAAAGTTTATATACCAGTGTTCAAGTTAGGAAAACACGTGTCTATCTATCATCTTATAATCTTAGAACAGTCCTTTAATAACGAAGATAATACCAACGTGTAATAGAAGAAATAGCGTTAACCAATATATGTAGACATCAACGAAGCCAAAAAGGACATTTTAGCACTTAGGGCAGACGCCGTGTTACTAACTGCAAGTGTCCGTTAAAGAATCGTAAACGAAATTTAGTTCATTAATAATGATACAATTGTATAGAAGGTAGCTTGAACAATGCGCAAATTTAAAAAATGATATCTCTTTTCTATAATTTAGTTCTGAATTCTTTCCAAAAGAACATTTACTCCATTTATTAGATCATAAGGACTTCTACTTACACGTACCACTTGTGTTAGTTGTAATTTTTTCCTCGGTAACTGAAAAAATGTTTTCAATCCGAAATGTATACGTTCCTTCATTCATCTGCGAAAAGTTACGTATTTCTAAAGTTGAAGCAAATCCATCAACCCAGACATCTTTTTGGTGAATGGTTAGTGAAATCCTGGTTATAGATGTTGTCATTTGATACGTAAAACCGGAAGTCAGTGTTTGATTTCCGTACATCCAAGTAAACTGTGTTGGGAGAGGTTTGGAGTAGAATTTCACCGATATTGATATTGATAGCGTCTCTCTAATGTGCTTTACGATTGTTTCTGTTATTATAGGAGGTCCTATTGTGTTAATAAAATACACAGTTTTTGTTATTTAAGGTTATACACAGTAATTCTTAAGAACGAATAAATAGCTCAACAAGATCACATTCCCGTTTGTAAAATTGAGAATATCAGTACATTTGTTTAAATTCTTAGTATTGTCATCATTATTGTTTGGTTTGTAATCCAATTATTGACACGGAAATAAAACGAAATGAAGCTTCTATATGTACATTCGCAGGTCTTTGGCTACATTATAAACAGCGACCCATATTTATGAAGAGGTTTGTGACTGTACATTGTTAAAATTGTCCATTGAGTAACGGTCAATACAATTTACATCGCACACATTATAAATAGGCATCAGGAATGTTATTATTGTAGATGTTGTCATAAATATTTTCTGCTTAATTTATACAAAATTTATTTAAGTTTTTTTTCAACGTATTAAAAAAATTACCTAAAAATGAAACTGAGGTCATTGAATTGAAAGATGGTATTCCAGGCAAATTTGTTATAGACATGCATGTGTACTCCCCAATGTCCTGGTAACTGCAAAACGGTATTTGTAAATTGCTATCTTGTGTGTTTCCTTCCAGTGTTCTTATGAATACATCTCCAAAAGTATGATGCCAGACAACGGAAGTAACGAAATCTATCACGTGAGTAGGTAAGGTACAGTTCACTGACAAAAGCTGGTGATAATAACAAGAAGCGGATGTAGACGTATTTACTGGTATATCTGTAACAGAAAAAATGGAATATGGTTTACCTGAAGGCAAGTAATACTTGCTATATATGTAAAACATTTTAAAGTTACCACACATCTCTCTTCTTAAATAATAAAACATATGTTCATACCACTGTTAAAGTAATACCCACGGCAGAACTCTCTGTGAAGAAAAAGGACCTCTGTTCTCATACGAGAAAAAGCCCCATTTAAAACACACGTCTTTAAACAACAATAACATAGCACACAACTCTAGTCGTAAAGTCCAATGTACAGTGTTGTGGAAATTTCATGCTCTCTTTTTGCATTTGATTGTTACCGGCGACAAAGCTCTTATTAGCGGTGTGGCAAGTTTTAAGATTACGTTATATACCCTTTTGTTCCTGTGGCCGGCAAAATTGCCCGCCCTGTGACTTATTCTAATACTGCGTTAAATATATATGCATTGATGTATTGCTTGTACTTGATTTAGAAAAAAATGTATTCAATAACATTAAAATCGAACCAATTAAAAAGTCTATTACTGAGGAAATGGACTGTACTGCTGTATGATTCTATAAATGTCAGTTTAATGTTTGTTTCAATAATTGTTTGTTACATGTCTTCAACCCATTGAGGGGTATAAATGTGCAATTCTTATATGCTTACCAACTTTTTTAAACCTTACCAGTGGTTTTCTTTGTATTAGACTAATTATCTGTTAAGGTAAATATAACACTGTTGCTTTTCTGTCCATCTACGTGGGAACAGGTCCATTTGACATTATCGTATCCATATGAAACTGCGTTTGGTGGTATGGTCAACACAAATTGTCTGTTATCTTCGTCACAGTGGAAGAGTAACAAATGTGCGTCTGGGCCAGAAACGCTGCAGCTAACATTGTTTATACCAATTCTTAACACGCTTACGTTAGCCAGTAAGATATTGTTTCGCCACCACTGCACCTCTTGTGTTCCATCATTTGTTGAGCAGATCAGGACTACAGACGTGTTAGAACCCAGGTGTACTAAGGATGGCGTTAAACTGAGTATATATGGTTCTAAAAATGCACATCAATATACATTACTACTATATAACACATGCAAATATGTTATTTCTGATAAAAGGGTATCAAAAAACAAAAACACAAAAAAAAACAACAAAACCCAGCGCAAGTTTTCTGCATGATAGTGAAACGACGAAGCATTGTCAAAGTTGTATTTGAACTAATAAGGGATTAATAATTTAAATGCAGCAACAATTAAGCAGGGATTTATGTTTCCACGGATTCTGTTGAAATGTTTAATTCAGTGAGGGAGTATTAGCGAGTAGGTCTACAATGCAAATCCCTCCAATGCGCCTAGGAATACATCAAATGGATATAACATAAATTAAAAAGCGAATAACAGCAAGTATTTAATTCAACTCATTGGAACGAAGCAAAATATTAAAACAATTTTATCTTAAAAATCTAGTCTAATATAATGAAGACAAATAGGATTCTGACTCAAAGTTCTTATATGACTGTTATATTTACTGCCTGAATATTATGCCATGCATTACATGGATTATACAGTACATTTATATTATTTACAAGGAAATATTTCAAAGTTAAGCGTTTGTGTTTCACGTTTCTTTAAGGCTGGAATAGACTCGTAATTTAGCTCCCTTCAGTCTAGTTACCACTGGGTCGATGCTCCCATAGTGGACTTTAGGTTACTGATAGTAACACCAGCCTAGTAGTGCTTTTGTGAAAAACCATTGTTCCACTTATAATATAGTCATTGTTTAAATATTTTGATTTACTATCCTGACATTGCAAAAATATGTTAAATTCTAAGTGTTTCGTGTTTGGAATTTGATTGATATAATTTCTCTACTATTTTAATTATTTGGCTTTTTGATATTATTTTTCTCAACAGATATGATCACGAGTCTTGGCAAAACTTGCGTAGTCGTGGTATATTCCATACTCTTCGTATTCTTGATGAAATTTTGTCTGCTTGAAAATGGATTTTCTATTATAAAACTTGCTTCTCTACGTGTGCAAAATATGGGTAATGTAAACATACCGGCACTGAAAGGCATAAGTCTGTAAATAAACTTTAACTGAGGGAGACCAAACTAGTCCTTATTTTGATATTTGGCTGCGCCTCACTGTAGCATGGATAGAGGATTTATTATTCAGTGTGGGAGTTTTAAAATTAAAGCTGTTTGTTTATAAAGCAGTGTATTATAGAATTGGAAATACATGTATTTTGATTAAATTATATTAAATGAATTTGCGTTTAATTTTACCGGATTGTACAAAGAACATTTCTGGACTATTGTACGGATGTCTTTGCATTTCCGTGGGTACCTTTCGGGTTTTTTTTTAAATTGCAAAGAATTTTATCTTGCACGACACACCGAAAATTTAATATAGCAGAAAAAACTCCGCTCATAACTCATCGAAACGTGGTGCTCAAGTGAAAGCAAACGATAAATAGGCAGTTGTCAAATATTAAAGTGCTTTTACAAAAACAAAGTCGAGTAATAATTATTTATGTGTTACCTGTAATTTCAAGCACAGTAGACTCTTCAATGAATTTATCTGTTGTTTTATTACCACTACCATACTGAGCTACACATCGAATATGATGACCATGGAACCATTGAAATGCTGTAGATAATTCAAGAATGAAAATCGCCGGTGTCAAGGTACATGCCCCTTTATATAGATTATTGGTGACAGTGATGTTACAACCATCATGAGCAGGCTGGGCTGTTGCTATGACACCAAATATGTTGTCATAATAAACAGTACTCCTCCAACTCTCTCTTTCCGAAAATCGACACTTAAACGCTACCGGTCTCTCTTTTTTGACATAGACTCTAACTAAAGGTGTTAACGTAATGTTAACGTCTGGGTCTGAAATAAATATAAAATAAATGAAGCTTTCAATTCAGTGTGTTGGCAACATGATTGATTGATTGTTTGAATTGTATTTAACCACAATTTTAACATTTTTTAGCCATATCATGGCGTTTGGTTGCATGAGCATTCTCTATGAGTGATCAAAATGTCAAATTCTGACAGCTGGCACTTGCAATTACTATAGCAACTTTCAGAAGCCTGATATAATTATGTATGAAAATAACTCAGACTACTGGCCTGATTCTACGCTCCCGAGCACAAGCCTCGACTCGCTGAGTGCAAATATAATGTAATTAAAGATATTTAAGCAAAGTTTCTTACGCCATACGCGCATTTCATCTAATAAATCGAGGGGTCTCGGTGGCCTAGTGGTTAAGGTAGTTGCGGGTTCGAGTCTCACTGCGAGCAGGGTGTATTCGACTCCAATCTTAATTGACAAGGAGGTCGGGGGTTTTCTCCGGGTACTCCGACTTTTTCCCCCAGTAAAAACTGGACGCCATGAATTAGCTGAAAAATTGCTGAAAGTGGTTTTAAACATCAAACAAACAAACAATATAATGAATCGATGACAAATGTGTGTGGGTGTGTGCACATTTCTGCCAATAAAACTCAAACTTGGGTCTTTATACTTACATAATAAAATTATTTGGTAGTTGTTAAATACATCTCCACCAAACGGATTTTGACAGTTCCATAAAGTCATGTTTACCTTTTCCGTAACCAATGTCCCTGGAATGGTCAGTTTGTACGTGTATGTTGATGAATTACAACTGTATATGTAATCTTTAATATAACTACCACTAAACATACACCTCCCATTGGAGTCTACTCCTATTATTGTAGCTATTTGGCTTGATTGATACCCAAAATATATGTATTGCGATTTCGTTACGCAAGTTAATTCAAATCTCTCCCCAACAATACCATAGTCTGATGAACCAAAAAGATTAAATGGATCCCCTACAAATAAAAACACATTTAGTTATACATTGAAATAAATACTCCCTTTATATAAACTACTTCCTTATATATACATGCAGGTGTACAAGAGAAGTGTAAGACATATCATATTATCTCGTAACAAGTTGACATGTACAAAAATTAATACGAATACCAAAGTGAATAGAAAAATTAATGAGTCACCTTCTTACCTCTCCAAAATATATGAAAAGGTAGGTTTTTTCATTGAAAAATATATCATTGGATAGTTGTAATTTGTCTAAATATATCCATGCCTCAATTCCCATCTTTAGCCCATGTAAACCATGGTGTTTTTATAAACAAAGTGTTCCATCACCTGATAATTTTTGTAGTGAATGGACTACTTAGTCAATGGGGATGTGCAGTAATAAAATATGTGAATAGGTCTGATTTAATAACTCAATATACGATTAGGTCATAACGTTCGAAAATATATGAATAAGGTGGTTTTTCAATCTCCGTCCGCAGACCTGTACATAAAAGTATCCCTAGTTAACCCCCCGGTGAATGGACTCGAGTTAACATTATCAATATATAAACTTTAAGCAGGGACAGTCTATACTAACTAGAAATTTTGCCTAAAAGGCCAGTGACATGTCCCGTTAGTATAGACTGTCCCTGCTTTAGGCAAATATAAATATTATTTGTTTTTAGTAATAAATGTAGCTGACTATTTAATTACAAGCTATTCTACAACTCATGATTATTTACTGCAAGTGCAATACTTCATCTGGATAAGACGGAGAAAGTTCAATTCTATACTGGATTTTTTTAAACACGTTTTTTAGGATTATAAAAATGGTTAACATACCAAATGCATGCGCCAAGTCAACAAATACAAGAATAAATTCCAGCAACATTTTGTTCGGTCTTAAAATAAGTAAACATCTCCATATGTATTTTCTTCCTGGTCTTTTTTTAAAGGTCATGATAAATGTAAATATTTTAGATATTTTTAACTTTTCCGAAAGAAGAGACCAGATATTCAAATGACAACGTTTCAATTCTAATTTTTTTATTCATCTTACTTTAAAAAATGATCAATTATCATTTATATGAATATATGCTAAATTATATTCTTTTTATTGTTTACAGACATTTATTACCAAATTATTACCAAAGCATACCATAACAGGTGAATTTATTTATTTACATAAGGGTCTCGGAATCCAAGTGGTTTAGATAGTTTGTCATGTTCATTGTCAACTTCGGGTTCGAGCGTTACAGTGGGCGGGGTGTGCTCGACTCCAACATAATTGAAAAGGATTGCCAGTTTTTCGGCCGAAATATTAGGGTTATGATTTAGCTAAAAAAGAGTAAATGAATATTAAACCCCATTAAAACAAACAAAACAAACAATCTCTTGCCATAAAAGAGCAATCCATTTGTTTTCTCTCCACTCCAACATAAAAAGGGTATGAAAAATAGTTCTACAGTTGTGCACACCGATATACATTGTATTTTATAGTTGTAACATAAATAACAGTAAACTGATTTAACATACGATTAAAATAGCAAAATATTAAATATGATATATTAACAGATATATACATTCATACAGAATAATTGTTTCTTATCTTCCTATTGGCCCATCCATTTTACCTGGTTGATTTATTGTGTGTGTACTACTTCTCATCCTTTATATAGCAGGAATATTGCTGGACGTTAAGCATTAATCAGTCAACTAACCTAGTGAGGGACCATGGTGGCCCGACTGGATATGGTTGTTAGTCCTCTATTGATCATGTGCCTGTGAACACCAAGTTTGCCGTTTCGAGTCTCACTGCGGGCAGGGTTTACTCGACTCCAATCTTAATTGACAAGAATTGAAAACAACGAGCAAAAATTAACCTATTGTAAAGCTAACAAACTTACAATATTTAGGAAACTAAAATAATACACAATTATTTATTAGTCAAACTAAAATTTTGGTCAGAATTTTTAATTATCCTATTAAAATGTGTATTATATCTGTAAACTCCAAGATGTACAAGGATAAATTTAATTGGAAGAAGCATGAAACTAACTTTAAAGCAATGTCAGACTAAAGCCAGCTGCTGGCTGTTGTCACCTGTCCCATAAGATTAAAATGTGGTCATAATTGACTTGGAAGATAAAAACAGAACCACAGTTATTAATAATTGACCACAGGACATTTTATAGTGGTAATATTTCCTTGTGGGACAGGTGGTAGCTATAATTCATAATGGAATGTCATCATAAAATTCCTTACACAACGGAATTATTATTTCTGGTTTTGGTCCGTGTATGTAATAAATTTAATGCTGTCATTCCAGTATCGTCACATAAATTGTCATTGCGAATATCGCAGATAAAAGGTTGCGAAAAAAATTAAAAGAATGTTGTAATGTATAGCCATGTTTGAATAGTGATAATGTAAACAACTAGCTTTTAGCTTTTGTTTTGTTTTGTTTTTTTTTTTGGGGGGGGGGGGAGGGGCACCCCCTTTCGGTCATTTGTCAACTATATAATGGCCTCCAGTTTTTATAGTGGTAATAAGCCGAAGTACCCAAATGAAAACTTTCGGCATGAAAAAACTGACGCAAGATGATTTGAAGTATATACGAGAATATTTTTCTGGAACAGATGCAGGAACCATACTGGGAGGGTTCCACCTGTCCAAACTCGCGGATAAGAGAGGAACTCTCGTTGGGGGACATTAGGTTATAATAGGAAAGTAAGCACTGGAATTAGTGTTAAGGAGCGCAAGAAGTATAGGATACCGCAAATCAAGGAGGGGGTCAGGGGCCTCTGAAGGCCATGAGATTTCAGGATATTTTACTGAAATCCTAACCGTGGACCTAAGTTGGTAACGTTCTTGGAGAGTGCCCCGCTCCTTGTAGGATACAAGATAGATTTCGAAAAAGAATAGGCACATTGTAATCACTTCAAATAGTAGTTAAATACACTGTCACTACTCAGTGCTTTATACTTTTCCATTGTTTGTCAAAATTATCCTCCCCTTTGTCCATTTCTTTCCTCGTTGTCCTGAATATAACTGAAATATTGCTTGCTTGACGTTATGCAAACATTCAATTTATCTGTTATATTAAAGAAGAGTACAAGCCACGAAACAATCGTACCCAACTGGAAAACGGATATTAAAATGAACGAAATATTTCGTTTGTTACAAGAAAAGGGGAGTGCATTTGGGAAGGATATAATCCATGTTGTAACCGGCCACACAGGGAGGACCCGTAACAAATTCATTATCAAAGTAGAGACATACTAACCCTTAATAGTAGAAGGAGGCATTCTTCATAATTAACTGTAGAACTTGCATCCATTATAACGAAACAAGTTTAGCTTTCTAAAAAGCTAACAGTCTCTTAGCTGCATTACCCATTTTATTATCTGTTGTTTGTAATTTATATGTAGGATAGGTAAACAATGTACCTTTTAAGGACATTGTTTACGCTAAACTATTTACCAATGGTGCTTGAGAGATTTAAATAACTGTCGTCACTCCACTCGTGGTTTTTGAAAAAAAAATTACCAAAAATTGAATGTTCAAAATGAGAGGTAAAATATGTGTTGTTCTATTTGCATCAATATCAGAACGAAAATAAAGATACAGAAAATCTCAATTTTTCCAAACAGCTTTATAAGTAGGGAGATTTTGCTGCAATGTTTACATTTTAATAGTAAACTGACCAATGTACTGTATGAAATAGAAGTCAATATGTGGAACGTAACATTAGTACACAAAAATACTGATTACAATCCCGATTCAACCCAAGAATGTATCGAAATTTTAGTACACATACTAGTGCGATCTGGACGTAAACCAATGTAAGACAAAAATATTTATAGATTTGGTGAACCACCCAATCGAGTTACAGATAGCAATTTACTCAGTGTACTGTTTATCATTTGACTATGTATACCGTCTGGGAGACGCTAATAGTTGATTGTGTGAACAAAGCATATGTGATAATTAATGGTAGTAAAACAGAAGGTTGTTGCTGTTGTAGCAACAACTAAACAATTAATCTCCCGTTGTCAACTTGGGTCTCTTATGCTTTGTCTAAACTAATGGAATCGCCCTTCAATGTTTTAATATTCTATGAATAAATTATCGTTTTAAATATTAATATTGCCAGGAACATTCTTCTACACATATCAAAGCGAAAATGTCACGCTAATAAGAGTAATTTTGTAGATGAGTGTTGTTTGATTGTTGTTTAACGCCACTTTCACCAATTTTTCAGCTATATCATGGCGTCCTATTTTTATTGGGGAAGGAAGCCAGAGTTCCTGGAGAAATCCACGACAGTCTCTAGAAAACTGGCAAACATTGACATTTAATATATGAGTGGAGCGCACCCTGCCTTTAATGAGACTCGAACCCATATTCTCAGTGTTGACAGAACACGTGATCAATAGTAGACTAACAATCTTAACCACTCGGCCACCGGGGCCCCATGTAAGGACGGAAAAGTCAGTCTTTTTGTAGCGGCTGCAATAAGCCTCCTTATTTTCGAAATAATGGATTTAAATAGAATCATATAAGCTCCCGAAAAAGCGACTGAAAAACAACATGTAGCTTTAGGGATAAAACGAATAGAAAATATACATATCAATAAGAACACAAGTGTTGTTAGAAAGTTTTCCAGCTAACAAATATTAACGGGAATGGAACATATGTTAATGTTCCTAAACAGCAGTATTTTATCACTGCAATATCTTGTCATTAGATTTGGGTAAAATTGCAATTCCAGTATAAATGAGATCAAGCTATAAAACGTCTCATTTAGAAAGAAATCTAATGAACATTGGTCTGTTTATTACAAAGCCGTCAATGATTATAGCGTTTGAGGCAGTAAATCTGTGTCAATCCAATATAGTCTGGGTTATACAGCTAACTGATTGTGTAGGTTTTACGTGAAAGACGGTCGTGAAATTAGCAATCACTATCTGTGACGTTTCTTCTCCATCAAATGATAGTTTATGATAAATGGTGATAAAAAATTTTATACTTTTGCTAAATAAATTAACTTGTAACTTCAATAGTACGCAGTGTTCACTTCCTTTTGGATGTGAATTTAATTGTGTGTTGCTTGTTTGATATAACATGATGTTATATAAAACGGATTCATAAACCACAATATATGAGAGAGAAAATATATCTTTTTGGCTAATGCCTCAGTTGCCTTTCAAATGGGAGATAATACAGTAATTATTGCGGTTTACTTAGAAATAAAAATAAGAATTAAACACAGAAATAAACGTAAAAATAACAGCAGAACACGTATTGATTTAAGCGTTTTGTGTTGACGCTAGCGCCAATATCAGCAAGGTTTCAGCGATATCGTGGCGTTCCGTTTTTATTAGGGGGAAAGCCAGAGCACCGAGATAATACTCCGACTTTTGTAGGAAAACTGGCAATCCTAAAATAATATTGCACTTTTTATGCACAGGGGTTATATAAAAATTAATTGTAGGCAAATTAGACTGTGGGTTATGTTATTTCCACTTGTTATAATCTTATTTTACTTGGTATGCTACTAGTATGTGGATTTTATTTTCCTTCTTTACTTCACTATTGATCAGTTATGTTCAACGTCCCTCCCCTCCCAAAAGAAAATAGATGTTACAGATTATAACAATTATACATGTAATGATTGTGTTGGGATGCCCAATACAAGATGTCTCCCAAACGGAACCCATTGCCACTATCATCCTGAGAATGTTGACAACCCCCAAAATACAAATTTTTAGCAAGATAATGCAATGTTCTATATAATGACCCCCGTTTCCATGGAAACGCAGCCATTTCGATACTTCCAAAAGTGGAATGCTAAACTTAGGGAAACTCTGAACATGTTCCCAAGTTTCGTATTGATTGGACATTGTATGTCAGAGAAACTGCGGACAAGATTGAGCGAAAGAAAATAAAACAAGTACTATCTTTAAAAAAAGATAGTCGACGCATTTAACTCATAGAGGTGTATGTAAATTAGAACGGAAACTGAACAAACAACAATAAGAAAAAAAAACATTTAAAAAATGCATCAAACGAAAGAAAGAGAAAAATAACATGTATTTAACATTTTCTTTCATTAGTGGGGGGGGGGGGGGGTGTAAATAATTAACGCGCTGCTAACTGTATCCAATCAAAATAAGGCTATAATACAAGAAGGTTGCTACGTTAATGATTTAATCATGGACTTTTTAAACATGTCATTAAACAATAAGGTATTATCAAAAAAGAGACTTTGCAATTAGAGCTCCATCCCCTGTCTGCACGTGAATGACGACGGACGCAAAGAAAGAATGCATTAATGGCTTTAAAAATCATAGAGGTAACAATAAACTATTTCAATTATCCCAAATGAAGTTGAAGACGACAAAGGTAAATCAAAAATATACAAACCTTTTTATATCTCGGAGTTGTAAGTTTTTCTTGCGATTTAGCGTATATATTAACCCGAAAACAAGTTAGTTAACATTTTAAAATTTCAAAACAGTACTTATTTTTTAAAAATAAATTTCATAAGCAAATATTTACTTACATGCATCAATAATCATTACAGTTTGCTATTTTATTAATTTTGACTATCTTTTAAATTGAAAACTTCTAGGTAAAATATTCTAATTAGAATTGTATTAACATGAGCACAAAATGTCAATTCAATGCTAATTAAATGTGAATTGAAATCTGTAATGTTTAGTAAAGATATAAATTGAGTTTTTCATTGAATTGCGAATCGTCCTTATCTTTATACAAATCCCCCGTTTCAATGACCAGAAATGTTTGATGGAACTTTTTTTTTTTTGGGGGGGGGGGAAGTACTGACGGACAATTATTACTACGTGAAAGAAATCATGAACCTATAAATTAACACTAGTCCCAGGTGAAACGAGTTTGAAAATTATTAATTTATACATGTGTCCTCCCCCCTTTAATATGTGTTTTTATATTTCAACAGATTATTTTATTTACGTGTTTTCGATATTAACAGATTTACCATGCATACAGTTAGCGTAAAATTGATAATTTACATACAACTACATGTACTTTGTTGTACATGTACATGTATTCCAGAACGTTTATTGCTATTATGTATTGAAACCAACTGCCTAAGATATAGTATAGAAATGAAGTTTTTCTGCGAGCACCAAAGCAGTTATACAATTATGTAAACAAATTGAATATTAGACATTTTTAATAAAATGTTTATAGTTTAAAATTTACTGAATAAGCAAATTATACTTTACAATTAGAGCCTCAACTCTCTATGTATGTACTACGACGGACGCCCAAGAACAATAATAATAATTTGATTTAATATCAACGTGTATATAAAATTATTTTTAATTTTTATTTGATAAAGAAATTAATTAAAATTTCTTCTCTTCGTCTCTTTTACACTCCATAAAAGCCCGAAAAATCCAGCGTGTTAATATGCGTTTTAATTTGCGCTGTACTTCAAATAAAAAATATTTAACATTTTTGTACAAGTTGTTCGATATAAAATTTTACAAACTGCAGCTCATCTCTATCTTTCTTAATACTTAAACTGCACTATAAAATAATTTTATAAACAAACAGACGGTAAACTAATAATAATAGTACAAAATTTGTTTACCAACATGTTCCGAACCCCTGTCCAATTTACCACCCTGTTCCGAACCTCCGTCTAATTGATTTCTGACTAATCAAGAAACAGGATTACGATCACGTGACTTGCTTTTTTCGTGAGGTGAAGTGTCATGAGGTCAAACGGTAAAAAGTGAATATAATACCGACTGCGTCGGAAAAATAATAATAAGAAGAAACCGAACAAAAAAATGTCTTCCAAAACTTCGTTTGGGAGACATAAAAATAAAAATCTTAAATACAACTCCTGTACGATATATTGAAAGGCGGTCGTATTTAGTTTAAATGTTTTGCAGACTTTCGTTTGGGAAAATAGCAATCCTTGTCAATTTGAGACGCACACCCTTTATGCAGACTCGAACCCCAACCTAATTATTGACAGGCAGTGTTCGATGATAAACTAACTACCTTTTAATTATTCGGCCACCGAGACCCTTGCTACAATTAACAGTCCATAAAATTTCCATTCATGTATAACGAAGAATTATAGGAAAAGCAAAACTATTTGTGTAACCAACATGTAATCCCGTTATGTGCAATAAATCTGCAAATCTTTGAATTGAAAATTGGAGCATTAATAAAGCTCTATGTAATATCAATTATAGCACTGTATAAATGTGAAGACGAATAAAACCAGTATATTTATCAAATTATATTCGTATACGCGTAAATATTTACTTTTAAGCAGATTAAACGTCTAGATCTGACGTATTTGTATGTTTCCCAATACTTATTGCTACATTGATCAAATAGTTTCTTGATCTTTCATCTCCATTAATACATCATTCATATGCTATTTGATATTCACGATTCATCACAAAATCAAATTTACTGTCCGGGATGTTGTTATTACTTTGCAATGGATATTTGTTCGATTTGATACGTTAAATATCATCAAATCATCAACAAGAACAGGGTAACAAAGCAGCATTATACGCTGTCGTAATAACAAATGGTTCTTTCTTTTAGATTATCTACCTTGGCACTTTAAAACGGACAATGTAGAGACATATTAAACAGATAGTTGATGTAGTAGAAATTGCTTAGTAAAACTGTTATTAACTTGTATTGTGGTAATATAAGATAGGATAAATTGCTTGTTTAAAAAACTATTAATCTGCCGTCTAATTCAATAATTTATTTATTGACAAAATCACCATGCACAAACTGTTTATGTGCGTTAATGCCTAGTTTAATCAGTTTTTATCATTAACTGAGAATTCCTATATACGAAAGACCATTAGGCTCATTTAAGTAGACTAAAATAAATTTTTTTCGCGTAATAACGCGAAAAATTCTTTATATAACATGTTGAGCAGAACTTTTTCTTCATAATGCATAACAAAATCTTAAAAGTAAGATAGGTATCTGAGTTTTATTTATGAAAATGAAGTATGAAATCGAAAAACTTATACAGCTTTATTTCGAGCTTGGATTTGCGCACACTGAGATTTTAGGCCTATATGCCGAATTTTACTGCCGTTATAATCCGGATTAACGGAATTGTCGGATAAAAAAAAACAAAAAAAACCGAGGGTACGGTTATTCGTTATAGTATCTTAGAAGATCTGAGGATAGAACGATGAATATAGCTTTGCACGAGGCATGAAATATTTCACATTGAGATAATGCATATAATGTCGCACATATATAATTATACATTCTGTCATGACTAATTAGTACATGTCATGAGATGTGTCGCAAATTAATACATGTCCCAACCGTATCAATTGAATATTATACTCATTATTAGACTATTAATGTCCCGTATGTCACATAGTTAATATCCCAACAGACCATTTCATTATTCAGGCGTACTATGATTATTATCTGTACTTTGAGGAATTATCTAGAAAATATCGACATTTAATTTTATATTTATGAAATCACAATTTACATGTTCACGATCAAATGATTCCACACCCCCAGAAAATTATCTGCAATAACAGAGGTAAACAATAAAACAAACTTCAATCTACTAAGTATGTACAACCGGTAATTGTCAAAATTTAAGAGAGCTAACATTTTTACTAATCATTAGAGCAAGAACAGTGTGTTTTAACGCGTGTTGTCACCTGAGTGCACCCATGGTTTTTATTGGGTTCGAGTTACTCTCTTTCTGTTGTTTGTGTTTTGGTTTTTGTGTCATGTTTTTCTATATCCGGATTTGTAACTGTCCCTTGCCTTTTGGACCTTTTTGTCCGGTCTGTTTTCTTTGCTATTATTCGTGTCACGTGGTAGACTATAATCTGATTGATTTACTTTTCCTGAATTTTTAATTCATTAATTTTTTTAAAGTAGTTAATACTACCATCACATACACAGAATTTTCTTACGAGTCCCTACGGATTGTCAACCGGTCAATCGCAAACATTCGTATATTATATGTACTCGTTGGTATTCGTAAATACCTCGTCACAACTCGCAGACACTGGCGAAGTACGAAAGATGCAAAATCGAATTTCATTTAAATTGCTATCAAGACGTCAAGTTGATCTTTTATAGATATTTACAATGATGGTTCCAATGAGAAAGACAGTCAATACAACGCACTCACCCTCTAAACAACCGCAACTTAAGTCCGCAGTTGTAGAAATTAAAAAAAACAAAACTTAAATATATTTCTCTCGTATGCCATCTTGTCTCGATTTTGCTTGTAAATAACGCATTTGTTAGTAGCGCGTGTATGACTAGAAAATTAATTGAAAGTATTTCTAAACAACCATGACAAGTGATGTTTTGTAAGACTGTTCCATTCCAGTATTCTATGCCCTCATATATATAATTTATGTAATTTTTGTAATTTTTTGGGGGCGTTTGTTAATGTTCCACGCATTTCTCTCCTATTTACAGCTATTTTTTTCAGCTATATCATGGCGAAGGCAACCAGGAGTACTTGCAGAAAAATCCCCGAAGGTCTGACCTTCGGTAGAAAGATTATTTCCAATCAATTGATAAAAATAAAAAAATAAAAATTCTTTATTAGCTATACTTTTTATTTGCATACTGTATTCCGTCTTCAAGTATGATTGATAGTCTGCAATGTGTATTATAAAATATATACAAATATATACATAGAAAATAACCTAGCAATCACCATCATTGAGACATCAAAGTTTTAAATGTCACGTTGTTCATTATTCCACTGCATTAATATCCATTCCCAGTTCAGTCAATATCTGTATGGTAATGTGGTTAATATGCATATCAATTTTAGACACATTCCATTGAAATATGATGGATTGTTCTTTGAAATCAAATTAACAAGGAAAGGCATCAAACGGAGCTTATAATATTACTGTTAATACATTCAAACTAGCGATCAAAGGGAAGCGATTCTTGATCGATTCTTGAAAGAGTTATTGTGGAAAATTGAATATTGAATATTTGAACAGGTCATCATTTCTACATCTAACGTACATATACGACGAAAGATATACCAACGCAACGTTCTATAGGGAAGAGAATTAATCTATTTTGGTAAAAATTTCTAAGGGAACAATTTATATCTTGTTTAAGTTTTAAAGTAAAAGTTTAAATTTATTTATAAACGTTTAAAGAAAGACAAGAAAGAAACGAAGAAAATTTTTGACTATACAAATTGCATTACAAATTTATAGGCACTAGACAAATAGCCGTACAGAGATTTCGACTCCTTCTGGGGGTGTGCCTAATAGCGCCACAGAGATTTCGAATCCTTCTGGGGGTGTGCCTAATAGCGCCACAAAGATTTCGAATCCTTCTGGGGGTGTGCTAATAGCGCCACAGAGATTTCGAATCCTTCTGGGGGTGTGCTAATAGCGCCACAGAGATTTCGAATCCTTCTGGGGGTGTGCCTAATACATGAAGCGCCACAGAGATTTCGAATCCTGCTGGGGGTGTGTCTAATAGCGCCACAGAGATTATGAATCCTTCTGGGGATGTGCTAATATCGCCACAGAGATTTCGAATCCTTCTGGGGGTGTGCATTAAACTCTTATTCTTCATGTAACATTATTTTAATTTGTATGTTAACGCTGCTAACATCCACGGGGAATATATTTCGTGTCAATACTGATACCTTCAAACAATAATTACATTGATAATCATCCTGTCTAGCAAATGATAACTGTAAATGTAATGTTCTACAGTTTTGTTTAGTATTCTCGATTATTATGTTATAGAAATTTTAACGCCACACGCTAAGACACATGTTGCATCTAGAATCAATTAGATTTTTAGAAGCTATATATTATAAGGGATGTTGTCAGTGACGTAACAATAATGGTATCACAAAAGCCCGGGCCTACACATTATTTTCGGCTCTGCCCTGGACTTGCTCGGGACCTTGCCGTTAAAGGCTTACACATTAAACTTTTTATTGTTACGCCTCTAGTTGCGGAAAGTGTACCACAGTGTCTCCGCGGCGTAAGTATAAATCCCACGAGTGTTATACCAAGGTTTTAGTATACAAATTTGATTCTAACATCTTTGGAGTTTGTAGTTTATATATTGAAATCATTGATGTCAAAAACCTTAAAATGATTTACCTTTGTTATTTACTCCCCATACAAGAAATTATATTATCGTATCTGACCTTATTGTAGGTTTATGTATCTTAAGAATACTGTAAGTTTATTCAACATGTAATGAATAAAAATGTCTTTTATTAAATGATCTACAACATTGAACTCGTTCCCACATGAAAAATATAAAAACACATCAGATAATTACTGTATATAAGTCACACCTATGTGAGTGTCTAGTTCAAGAGCCAGGATTAAATAATGAAGCTGGATATCCAACTTACACCCCAACTATGATGAACAGAGTAAAAGTTCTATAAAACTGCAGATTAGTTCTACTTCCCTTTTGGTATTTCCACAAGAAATGAATATACTTATCTTCCTTTTACTGTATTGGATTTTAAAAAGAAACGTTACATTCCCTGTAAAGTCACAGAAAATAAAACACCATATGATACCGTTTTTTGTTTTTCCATGGTTGATATGAAGGCCAATCTTTTTACCCTGTTCTTCTAGAGTTTCTGTCTTTGCTTTAAGGTCTCTATGTTTGTGTGACATAAGGGCAATATAGTCTGCAAAATCTAAATCTTCAAGATGTTTTTGTAGTGTCCACTGTATTCCTCTAGGATGTGATGATGTTTTTGTTTCCATCACCCAGCTGACAACCAGCAAAAAGAGAAAAGGTGATAACCAACAACCCTGGCGGACTCCTGTAAGAATGTTGAAGGGTTCTGTAAGTGCATTTTTGTGGAAGACTTGACAGGTGCTATAGGTTCATAGGCTGATTTCTTGCCAATTTCTCAGGTATGCCATGGTGTTGCAAGAGCTTCCATAGAGATGTTCTATCAATACTATCGAAGGCTTTTTCAAAGTCCACAAAACAAAAACAATGAGAGTAAATGCTACAAATTCAGAGAAACTGGAAATTAATGGAAAAGAACTAGAAGATGTCAACGAATTTAAATACCTTGGTAGCATTGTGAGCAGTGATGGTAGAACCGACAAAGATATAAAGAGTGGAATTGGAAAAGCTGCAGCTGCAGCTGTTTTTAAAAGCTTACGGCCAATATGGACGTCCTAAAATATTTTAAAGAACACAAAACTGAAAATTTTCAATTCAAACGTAAAGTCAGTTTTGCTATACGCATCGGAGACCTGGCGTACAACAAAAGCTGCAATACACAAGCTCCAAGAATTTACCAACAGATGCTTGAGAACAATCCTTAAGATTAATTGGCAAGACAAAATGACAAATGAAGAACTTTGGAAGAGGGAAGACCAACTTCCCATTGATACGCAGATCAACAGGAGAAAATGGTCCTGGATTGGAATACCCTACGTAAGCCAAAAACCACCATAG
This sequence comes from Limnoperna fortunei, assembly GCA_944474755.1. Lineage (NCBI taxonomy): Eukaryota > Metazoa > Mollusca > Bivalvia > Mytilida > Modiolidae > Limnoperna > Limnoperna fortunei. Next base: position 81,458,616 of record OX104117.1, on the reverse strand, counting down.
TAAACCAAGCTCTGAGGTGGAATCCATAAGGACGGAGAAAAAGAGGTCGACCAAAAAACTCCTGGAGAAGATCGACAGAGCAGGAGGGAAGGTAAGATAAGGTAAGGTAAGACATGGGGCCAAATTGACAAGCTTGCCCAGGACGGAAAAATGGAAATCCTTTCTTGACGACCCATGTCCTGCCAAGGATGAATGGGTTTAAGTCAAGTACTTCATGATATCGTTACTAATAAACGACACCGTCCCCATTTTTTCTGAAAATCTAAGACGTGATATTACATTAATGGTAAGATAGTATTAACTTACTTCATTATTAGCCTTTTATTTCGATAAAATTCCAATATAATGAAAGAGTTATATATGTACAATAAAATAAATTTCTTAATGGTGTAAAAGTTTCCGCTTAAACAAGTTCAATTAAGGCAAAAATAAGGATAATAAAATTTAAGGTGGTACTTTCAACAAAACTAGAACAAAATTGATCTAGCTATCACCGATACCCCGCTTAAATTTTGCAGTACTTTTTGGAAAATATCTAACGATTTTCGCAAACGCTTTTTGGCAAATGTGACCTTGAAATTGGATGAAATTTTACAAATATCGATAGGCTTCTGTTTCATCGAGTATAAAACTATATCCCAAAGTTTCATTGAAATTAAATGAAAATTTTTGAGTTTCTGTCCGGAAACATCTTTTTGTAAAAAAAGCTGTGAACCGGAAATTAAAGAAACCACAGAAACAGAGTCATCTACATCATTTTTAGACTTGCACCTCGAAAATGACTTCAATGGTCATCTCTGCAAAGAATGTACGACAAACGATACGATTTTAATATTAAACTTATAAATTTTCCTCACTTATGCAGCAATATTTCATCTTCTTCTGCATACGGTGTCTATATTACTCATTGATCAGTTTTGCAAGAACTTGCAGCGAGTAAACTGAATTCTGCAAACTCCACCTATTTCTTCGTGATGAACTTATAAATCAAGGTTAAAAGAAAAACCGACTCGTCCGCGCTTTTAATAATACATGTAGTGACAATTTCCTTTTTGAAAAAAATCTATTTCGTTAGAAAATATTGTTGCTAGATTGAAGATAGTTTGCACAGTTTTAGAATTCAATACACAGTGATTGTGCTGCGATAATTGTTGGATACACCTATTACTGACTAGTGGTATATTATACCAATCCATTTTCATCAACAAACCAACTCACATACTACAGTAATAGAAGCGGTAGGTTTGGCATGCCATAAAACCTGGTTTAATCCGCCATTTCTATTTTTAATGCCTGTACCACGACCATTGCTGTATTTTTGTGGTGTTTTGTTCTAAAGTTTGCCGGTTCTTTGATGTTGATTGTGGATTCTCTTTTTTCTTGGTGTTCGGTATTTTGTCATTATCTTCATTTAACAGATAGATTTACAAAAATAGCATGTACTTTCAAGTATATTAGAAACATTAATGTAAAGTTTGAATTATAGTAATTTTGTATATATTGATTGATTGATTGGATGTTTGCTTTACGTCCAGCGAGCAGTATTTCAGCTATATTCAGGACGGGAACAAGTTAACAAACAATACATCAATTGAAGGGGTGGGATGGGATAAAGGGAACAAAATTTTGACTGACATTAATCGAAATCTACAAAAGGGATCTTAATCGTACAAGGAGCGTGGCACTCTTTAAACACGTTACCCACTATGGTCCGTGGCCAGGCTTTCCGTATTATGACCTGACAACCCCCCAACTAGAGGGTCTCCTCTATCCGCCACCCGGGGACGCGCTAGGCTGCTCTGTGGGTCGAGCACTGGGAACCGTCCCAGTATGGTCCCAGTTTTGTATATAAATATAATACACATGTTTCAAGCATAACTTTAGGTTGAGAGTGTTGTTTTATGTTCTGATTAATAGGTTACGTTCCTGACAAAATGTACTAAAGGACACCAGTGTTCTGTCTACTGTATATATTAGTTGTAAAGTCCAACACGTCTGAAAAACCCTTCACCCAGGTTCTTTATGTTCAATCACGACGTAATTCGTGGTTATCGTGGATAAAAATAAGTTTAATTGAAACAGTTTTAAAATACACATGATCATAAGTCATACAATAAGAAACAATCAAAATTTAAAATTTCTTTATTAACAAAAGTTACATTCAAATGTTTTAATTAAAGATGTCTTTATCAAATAACTGTAACATTAGAATCAATCGTATCATAAACATGGTGGTGATTATCCTGGTTATTGGTGGTTGTTCTGAAACGATATAACTATAACTTTGATTTATCAACCATTACACAATATATGCACGATGAATATTTATTTAATTTAAATAATTAAAACATGTTACCTATGTCATCATATTTATTAAGAAAAGCCAAATTAATCGATTATGACCCCTACCTACAACATACGAATCTAAAATAGATCTTTAAATATCGTTAATTATGAAAAATGTTTTATTAAGAACGCCAGTTCGTTACTACTGGACATGATGGCACTTAATTTACAATATTTATATAATATAAAGCATGCAATGTACGACACAAAAACAAATTTAAAATAAAACAATAGCAGTCTATGACCATAATTGGGAAAAAAGTATAGGTTTAAATGCATTAAATACATGAAACTTTGTATAACCATAATCACTTGTCTGATAAATTTTGTTTAGATATTGATATAAAATAGACAAAGGTGTAAATCCATTCGTATTTCTTTTAAGTTACGGTTCATTACATCATTGATTGATAATTGATTGATAAATGCTTACCTGCCAATCATAAGTAATAGACATTTCAAGTCACAAACCAGTTACACACAAACATCCATTAAAAAAACCAGAAGGAGTAATTCAATAATCTAATTTAGTTTATATCGGTAATTCATTGGTCCAAAAAAGACCGCTTTGTTTATTAATTTTATATGCATTATTGTTAGCGCAATAGAATTAGTTGTAAGGTTTTTTTCATAATTGGTGCGTGACGTTTTTTAAAATACATTCTTCACTGTGAACAGTAAGAGACAATTATAACACCAGACAACAAATTCCGGAGACAATGGTGCAATGGCGAGATTTTTGACCTGACGAGGTCGGATCTCCTTGCTCTATCTTGTCAATTAAAAAAAAACAACGTAATTGTCTGCTGAATGAAAACAAATATGTAATTAATTATATATACACAATTGTCATTTATATGATAAACATTTATACTTTAACAACATAGTGTTTCTAGGAATCTAGACAGGGAACATATTTTTATTACTTTTTTGGTTTTTAATATTTCGTAGCTCTTCAGTCTTAATGCAGAATGACATTCTACTTATTAATGGACGTACTTGTATCAAAGTTTAAATTAAATTAATGTATATAGAAGCAATGCATTATATTGTGAAGTATGTAGTTTCAGGAAATATGGATGCACATTTAATTTTATTTTAAACTCAATTCTGCATTCCATTGAGAAATTAAATGCGTGACGTTTTCTAACCTTTATTTATTCGGTTCTGTTGGTTGGTGTAACATGTATATTATCTGGACAATACGTCGCACTGTAATGTCTTGTGTTAACGCATGCGAATGAAACGCAATGGACAAATCCAAGAAATAAGTATCGGTAATTATAACGATTATGCAACATGAGATCATAAAGTGCTAAAAATGTGGAACAGGTAAATACGCAGTCTACTGTTAAACGTCTCCATCCAACCTAATCACAAATTAATACTCACTCTTTAATGTTTGTCGTTTGATATACTGAAACAAAACTTTAACTGTTATGAAAAACGACACAATTTCATATATGAAACTACTAGTAATTTTTTATTTTCTTTTTCTTTTTGATATTCTTATAATTTCCGTTTGTTGCTTTAACAGCTTCCATTTTGTACTTTTTTAGAGTTCAAAAGTCTTCTTTGTATGTTTCATTTATAAATGTCCATAAAGGGAAAAAAAACACTAATCCATATTTTTAAGATTTTCTACTAAATTTGTTATTTTTTAATTAGCGCAGCTCTTTTGCCTTAAGTGCAACTTGACCGACATCATATATATCCAGAATCGTACGTGACAGGCCTATTTTCTCTCAAAATTTCATGACCTCTTTAAAACCTTCCAAGAGAAAACCAGCTTCCGGGGTAAACCCCACTCTAAAAATAGCTCTTTCTTTTCAGAAAATCTTGGTATATAGGTCATGTAGTGAATGTGACATAAAACATACTAAACACCATTAGAACAGAGCAAGTTAGGACTCTAAATTTTTCTAATATATTCACCTTTCAGAAAAACTTTTATTCATTAAAATCCAGTTAGTAGTTTTTAATATACACTAAGATAAACAGGACTATTTTGTTTGTAAGTACTATTTTCTACTAAATTTGTTATTTTTTTAATTAGCGCAGCTCTTTTACCTTAAGTGCAACTTGACCGACATCATATATATCCAGAATCGTACGTGACAGGCCTATTTTCTCTCAAAATTTCATGACCTCTTTAAAACCTTCCAAGAGAAACCAGCTTCCGGGGAAAACCCCACTCTAAAAATAGCACTTTCTTTTCAGAAAATCTTGGTATATAGGTCATGTAGTGAATGTGACATAAACATATTAAACACCATTAGAACAGAGCAAGTTAGGACTCAAAAATTCTCCAATATATTCACCTTTCAGAAAAACTTTTATTCATTAAAATCCAGTTAGTAGTTTTTAATATACACTAAGATAAACATGACTATTTTGTTTGTAAGTACTATTTTCTTGTATGTTCTAAATTTGATTGGTCCCCTTTAGTGTCTTGACACCTAAAGCATCAAGTTTGTACAGTTTGTTTTAGAATATCATATATATTTCAACTTTTATTATATTTATACATACCACTGTATGATAATTTTCTTATAATGAGATGAAAAACAACCAGTTGCACGATAATTGACACTATGCATCCTGCTATGGCAGAGCCTATAACTACCGACAATAACGAATTAACATCTGTGGATTCTGTAGTTGATGATTTCTAAAAAATGTAGAAATGCTTTTACCAATAACTTGCGTTTATTGCACTCTAATCAGTTACAATTTTGAATAGGTGATTAGTACCTTAACATCATAGTTGTAATAATTGGGTGTGATCAAGGCTAAGTTTGGTAATTCGCATTGAACAAATGTACTTTTTTGACATTCAGACATATTAAGTGACCCAAGACAAGCTTCAAGATGAACTATTCTGCATACCTTAAAAAGATAGATGATCTTTAACTTATTAACTCACCTTCACATCATTATCAGTAGCAGTGTATGTTCCAATTACAACAGTTGGCGTATTAGTGTTAACCTCTGTGGGTTTAGATGTTTGGTCGAAACATGGCGCAGTGTTTCTGATTACGTTGACAATAACACTTGTCGTAGCAACATTCGGAGGTGAACCATGATCTGTAGCAGATATTGTCACCTGTAAAACAGTTAAAAGAACTGAATATTCCAAACACCCAAACACAAAATTAAGGATGGCTGCTTGACAGTTTACACAACGATTGTAAATGGTTGGGTTCGTTTTGAGGACTTTGATTCAGAAAAAAACTAGCAACAAATAATGATAGATCACGTCAATCATTTAAATATAAGTTTTTAAATGTTGGTGGGAGATATGTCCTTCAATTTTCATAGGTTTTGTATGAATACGTTAATCTCCTAAAAGCAATAAAAATATTAAGTACATGTGTTTCATAAGAATTTGTCAGTTGGCTTTTATGTACTAAAATTATGAAACGAAAATTGGAGTTTAATTGTTTCTCATAGCGTTTATACATCTCATCTACATAGTCTCCATTATTCCAACAAAAGTAAAAAATAGTCAACAAACTAACACGTTCTGAGTAGTTCCGGTAATGTCCGAATGATCACAAGTCTTGTAGTAACCAGTTAAAAAACTCTTTGCCTTATTGCAGAGAAACATGCCTATAAAAGTCGAGCTAACTTTGTGCAAAGTCAGGGTGTGTTGAAACGCCTTCGGACAAACATTTGCATATATACAAAACTTACATTATGCACAGTAGCACTGGTAAGATCAGTGGTCAATGGCTGCCTAATAACAAGTCTTGGAGTAAACAGTAAGAAACCCTTCCCACGCACAACCATACCCTGTATGACAAACATGTATAGATACTAAACAAACATACGATATAAACAGTCGGTTTGGTTTGATCCGAGGTCAATGGCTGACTGATAACAAGTCTTGATGGACTTCTAGGATCAATGTAAAACAGACCACTTCCACTGTTTGTATTAGCGCCAGTGGATACCACACTGGTAATGCTGACTGTTACATCTCCATTGGAAGTTCCCTGAAAATAAGATGTCTTCATGTAAAGTATTCATTAATAGAGAAATTATATTGTAAATGTCAAACAACAATCTAACTGTGAAAAAATGAATTAGTTATCAAACAAAATAAACAAAAAAACTAAACTTTTTTTTTCAAGATAATTTAAGAAATATATCCAACTTTTGAACAGCTTAAACGATATTACTTGCCTTGGTGCAGTTTGTAAAAATGCACCAACTTGCCTTGAAAGCAGAGCATAAACCTGTTCAAATATTTACACATTTTTTATAATATACATGTAAATAATTAACACAACTTTGTTCATTTAATGGGTGCCTAATAACAAGGCAGACGGACCTGAATTGAAAATAGATCCTTTAATCTTATTAATAACAATGTTATACAGTTCAAACTATGTTATTAGTCTCAAGAACCAAACAAAATGAACAAAAAATCAAGTTATATTATGATTACATATTTCATCATTTTATTGTGTAGGTGGCAATGTAATGATTCTGAAATTATGATAACTCCGTATTGTAAAATATGACATACATGTTTCGTTTACTAGTATAAGTGTAAAATTCAAACAAAATATAATGATCAGATGTTTTTTTAATGAAACATTACATACATGTAATGGAAAGTTTTCTGATGAATGTATTTATAGTTTCGTATGTTAGAATATTCAGGTATTCTCTGTAACATGTAAATCATATAAGAGTTCATTAAAAAAAAATCTGATGTAATACGTTCCATATAACAAAAGGGCAGAAACATAATTTAAACACATACAATTTTGTTGTAAATATTTTCATTTTATCTGTTGCAACAGATTATAAGAATCTTGAAAAATGTGTTTTTTAAGTACGAAAAATCAAATAATAAACAAAAATTACAAACTTTCTTCTTAAAAACTAAACTTCAGTCTAAATAAAAATTGATGCCAGGGAAAACATGCATTTAGTGTCCTAAATACGTACTGGAGGGTCTGTGTCTGTCTCAGTTATTGTAGCTAGGACAGTACCGACTCCTTCCGTCTCCAATTTAGTAATAGCACCACTTGGTATAACAGAGATTTGTGGGGTTCCATCGTTAACATCCTACAAACAAAGCATATACAAACTACAGATAAGTTTTTTTGAAGTAAAATACTGTGCTGTGACTAAACCTAACAATTAGCTCCCAATTACAGAATAACTCTGGATTCTTTCAGCTTCTACACAGTGCATACAGAATCTCATTTTAAACATTCCAATAACTCAGTGATTATTCAACAGAGATCAAAATGCCCTACTACAACGTACATTATCATGTTAGGATCTAACAATGACAATGTTTCATGAGCATGAGCGAAGCATGTAAGAGTAATTGAGTGCAAAAGCACAGCTAATAGTATTCGAATTTTCTGTTTAAAATGTTATTCTGTTGTAATCTATTGAGCTGAATTTGCTTTCAGGATAAGAATTGAATATATCAGTAATAGAAACTTACAGTAAGAAGATTCTAATAACTCACCAAAACATTGATTGTGACAGTAGCCGTTGAAGAAAGTCCGCCATTTTCTCCTTCTTGTGTTGTAACTTCAAAGATGTACTGTTTTGTTGTTTCATAGTCTAACAAAATATTTGTTGTTATTTTTCCATTACTAACGATTTTAAACGCATCAAAACTACCAGATGAGAACTTGTAGGTAACTGTAGGCACTGTGTCTCGATCAACAGCCTAAATAAAAAAAAATAAAGCATCGTTCAATTAAAAATATGCACTATCGTAGCATTCTGTCATAACTATATTTTAATTTTTCTTAACAAAACAAAAAATTCATATGATCTAAAAATCTAATTGTACTTTGATTGTATTAAACAGTAAAACACATGTTCTTAAATGTGTCTCATAATTCTTGCCAAAACATTATCGGAAAATTTATCTTGATGATTTTTGCTTTCCAAAAATAACCTATTTATTCTCATGTATCATCAAACTCATACAGTATACAGATTGCTGAATACTATTACTTAAACAAAAAGTAATGGACTGGTTTCCTGCATTTTGTGGTACTACACACTATAGTCAGATTTGGACAGTAGCCAGCCATGTTGTTTACGTCCCAACTGCGGAGCACTAACAAATATATAAATATGGCTTAAATATGGTTTTCAGAGCCTTATTCAACTCCAAAACTAAATTACTATTTTCAGTCTGATAAAAAATCAGAATTTTGTTTTGCCATTTTGCTTTTATGGCATTTTCCAGTTTAGTAATAAATGAAAACAAACTTACAGTAACTTGTACAACCAGGGTATTATTTGGAGCACTTTCCATAACACTTTGTTCATAACGCACAGCTGTAAAACGTGGAATCTCATCCTGAATGTCATTTACATTTAAATTAACAGTTGCTGAACCAGTTCTTGGACTGGTGCCTTGATCTGTTGCCAGAACTATAATAGTATGCAGTTTGTTTTCTTCATAATTCATTACAGTTAGAGTGGAAATTTGTCCACTAGCACTGTTGATGGTAAATCTGTAAATAAAGTTAAAATATTTATGCATCTCCTCGAATAAAATGTATTAATGTTCATTTATTTACCATAAAACATATAAGTAAAGAAAAGTCAGGTGACGTACTACTATTAAATAAACAAATGAAAACAACTTTTGAAATCTGACCACATATGACAGAAATATAGAAAATTACTGTAATATAAAGAAGACAGAATTATTCAAATTTTACCATAATTAACATAATTTTAAACCAGTACTTTCATTGAAAATTCTGAGGGAACTTATACAGATTAAAAAGGTAAAAAGAACGTAAAATTATTGGATGTGTAACCATCTTTTTAGACAATGACTTTTCTATTCTTCAACATTTAAATCAAATAACACACATGTAACAGTAAACAATGTCATTGATATGTGAGAACGCTTTAAATTAAAACTTCAGCTTTACAATTAAAGGGTTTTAGCAAGAACATGTTTGGATATTGCTCCTTGGGGATTTTAAATATTCTGTTTTGACAGTATGAATAAGGTTCAGCCATTTTTCAGCTATATCATGATGTCCAATTTTTAACATGGGGTGTTAATAGAATACCCAGTGATAACCCCTGACCTTTGGTATACACTTGGCACAGGATTCTCGACTGTGCATGCAATAACACTATGATATAGAATCTTTTCAGCCAATCTTTGTAACAGCAGCTCACTGAATAAATCAAATATATCTAGCCACACACTGGTGAGACTTTATTACCTTATTTAATATGTAAGAAATAATAAAAAATTGCAAATCAACTGATGTTAGATACTAGTAAAATATTTGTTAGAAAAATGAAAAGATGTTTATGGCCAACTGATGTGTTTGTTTGTTGCAGAGGTCACAAAATTTTCAAGAAAAAATAAAAGTATACAAAAAAAAACTATTATACGACTTTTCATGGTAAGAAATTTTCTGTGTCAGTAATGTAGAAAAGCATTTAGAAGCAAATTTGACCAATGAGATTGATGCATTTCTGGTGGCACTTTTTTGCAAAAATATATTTTTTCGAAATCCAATGTAATTAATGATTCAACTTTTTTGTGTTTTTTAGAAACAAAGTACTGCAGTTTGAGGGTTAGCTTCTGCTTTAGATACAAATAACCATCAACATTTTATATTAAGTATTCCAAAACATTAAGCAAAAAATTTGTCAAAGATGTTTAATTCAGGCAAATAAAATATGGCTGCTAGTATTATTTGTATATCATCAAACTAGCACTATAGGTAAAATGATAATTTCTCAATCAAAACGAAAATATGAAAACACAACACTATACTTACATTCTAAGCTAAAAGAAAATTGGGTATTTATTATGATTATTTCATTCAAATTTTAGCAGTGTCTGTTAGCATGGTCATTGAGAGCGCAACAGACAAGAAATATTCTGGTATATTATTGATGAAATGGTATACACAACCTTTCCTAATGGTTTGATTACCTTGACCTGCACTTCTGCCTTTTGCCTGTCAATAGCTACGAACAATTAGACCTGTCAACACACAGCTTACAGAAAATATCTCATTGTAAAACAGTCAAAAATGTGAATATCTATGTCATTATATTATTGATTATATTTTATTGTGTATCTGCAAACAGAGGTACGAAATATGTATGCTAATTTCCGTTTCAATATTTAACGACATAAACGTTGGATTATAGCTGTCAAATATAATGTATGGCAGGCAATATACCAGCAATTAAAACAAAAAAGTTTAAAAGCAATAAACAGTTGTGTTTTTTTTTTAAATGTTGCTTTCATCTAACTGTTTCTGGATTTTAAGATTTTTTTTCCATATGTTAAGAAAAACCAAAAAGATGTCATATCTTTAATGCTAAATTTGGACAGAATTTCTACTTATCCTGGTTATTTTTTATATTTTATATAAAAGTATGAAAGTTTTTCCATCAATTAGGCAAATTCTTACTTCATCCCTATTTTAATTGGGGGAAGAAACCTAAATTTACTGAGAAATGATCACATATTTGTATCAAGAAAATACAACTTAACTTCTGCAATAATAGCAAAAAGTTATTCAACGCAAACAAATATGCAATAAAAATTGTCCGACCATTTTCTGTAAAAAAAAATCAAATGTACTAAGTTGCAGTCTATATTATATTTACCAATACCTTTATGAGATTGTACTAGTTTCAATATTAATACAATTCTACAAATTAGCATTTGTTAGGTGGTTATTTTATTTGTGGATTGAGTGCTTATTTGTCCTAAAGCATTAACCGTTGTATACATGTGAAAATTTTGCATGTATGGTGTCAGTGTTGAAGCCTCAGCTTCTCTTTCAGATACAACCATCATCAGTTTGAAATTTACACTAAGTATCAGATTATATAAAACAATAAATATTGTACATTTCTAAGTTTAAAAAATGTCAACACGCATATGTCTTTAGACCATACTGATAAACTATCACGGATAAAAAAGAATGATGTATTATTATAATTCTATTTAATTAAATTTTAACACTTTAAAATACATTTTTTGCTTTAAACATTGAAAAATGTATTAGTCTAAAATTATGAAATTGAAAGCAGAATATACATATTAAAAAGAACTCTAGGAACATTATTGTATTTAACGACATACAAATTTATGGATTACCTGGACTAAGCTACTAATAAGCTATATGTATTTAACAAAGATTAGTATTACCTAGGTTGAAATCATTGTACTATGTACCTGTATTTGCTAAGATATGAATTACTAAACATGTCTAAATAAGACTTGCAGCACAATTTTACATTTTAAAATAGCCAAATACTGATATGTTTATGTTATATTACTAATTTTTAAAAAAAATACATAGATACTTAATATTCATGGGTGTCAATAACCAATTATTTTTCAGTAAGTACTTACTGGTAACCTGATCCAGTAGGAGAAATGGAATAAATTCCATACTGAAATTGTCCGTTCACGCCTGCATCAATATCCGAGGCCTAGAATATTAGACGGTATAGTAAAGAGTCTAAAGAAAGCTGCTAAACCAGTGTAAAGCCAAGTAACAGCACGGCACGTCCGCGGGTGGCGGACTGAGAAGCAACTATAAAAACGTTTTGGGATCAGTTGGAGTGAGAAAGTTTAAGATCAATATGTTATGATTGTGTACGCTTTTTATTTAAATTGACACTCAATGACTAAGGCCATTCGTTGGTCAGTCTGTGTCTAAATTTTTGACAAGAAACACCATCATTTGTATCGTTGCATAATCTTCTAGACTAGTATATTATTATTTGTTGTTTATGCTGTATCGTCATGTTTGTCGATCCGATACTAAATGGGTGTAGTGGTTTAGCAGCTTTCTTTAGACTAATTAAAAAATATTTTGAACTGCCTGTATTGTGTATTTACACGATCCCAGTGGACTTATATTATTCCAAATGAAAAAATATTATTCCTTCTCCCAATGAAAAATATCTTAAACATTTAGAGTTAAACGCCACTGATGAGTCTTAAGTAGACGACACGAGCGTCTGGCGTAATGAATTTGTCACCTTGATAATTTTGATTACATCTTGTTGGAATATTTGAGCAAAGCCAAGTAACAGCACGGCACGTCCGCGGGTAGCGGACTGAGAAGCAACTATAAAAACGTTTTGGGTTCAGTTGGAGTGAGAAAGTTTAAAATCAATATGTTATGATTGTTACGTTATTTATATTGACACTCAATGACTAAGGCCATTCGTTGGCCAGTCCGTGTCTAAATATTTGACAAGAAACACCGTCATTTGTATCGTTGCATAATCTTCTAGACTTGTATATTTTTTTGTTTATGCTGTATCGTCATGTTTGTCGATCATATACTTAATAAGTTTACTGGTTTTTACTTTCTTTGACTTTTTATATAATATTTTGAACTACCTGTATTGTGTATTTACGCGATCCCAGTGTACTTATATTATTCCATCTCCAAATGAAAAAAATACTTTAAGCAATTAGAGTTAAACGCCACTGATGAGTCTTCAGTAGACGAAACGCGCGTCTGGTGTAATGAATTTGTCACCCTGGTAATTCTGATTACATTTGTTGGAATATTTGAGCAAAGCCAAGTAACAGCGCGTCCGCGGGTGGCGTACGGGAAGCAATATATATAAAGTTGTTGGATTGAGAAAGTTTAAGATCAATATGTTATGACTTGTTTATGTTAGTTATCTATATCCGTCATTTGTATCGTTGCATAATCTTGTAGATTTGCATATTATGTTTTGTTTATGCTGTATCGTCATGTTTGTCGATCCGATACTTAATAAGTTTACTGGTTGGTACTTTCTTTAGACTTTATATATACAGTTGAGGTTTAGATGTAGGTTTGTACATTTGTTAAATGGAATTATACTCACTGCTACACTTCCCACTACAGTTTCAGATGGCTTTCCTTCATCAATGTTAAAGTTGTAGAGTTGTGAACCAAATTTCGGTGCATTGTCATTAATGTCTGTTATGGTTATCTGAAGGTTAGCTCTGCCAGACTGCAAATAAGGTATACATAGAAGTAATAGAGCGTTCAGTGTAAATTTTTAAAAATATTCAGCAACCTTCTCTGATGTACAAATAATTCACCTCAACGTTTTGTTCTAAGACAAAAAGAAATTAAAACTATATACATACTTGTCATTAAGTACACTCTTATTAGAACTAAATTGAGGAATCAGTCAGATACATGTATAGGTATTTGAACAGAAATGAGAGAAAGTCTTTTTTAAATTGTCGAGAAGGACAACTGGTAAAAAAACAAAAAGTAAAAAAAATGGTCAAAATAAATAACATTTCTGCGTATAATAAGCACATTTATTATGCGTTTTTACTTAAATTAAATTTTACTACTTGCAATTAAACAATCATTCAGTTGTACTTACAAGTGACGTGACGTCAGTAGCTCTCAATCCCAAGCTGTATAATGGAGTTACTTCTCTATCTAATGCTCTTACTGTTGTAATTACTCCACTAAAGAAACAAAATATACTAAATTACCAAAACCTTGGTTATCCCTCCAGAAGTTCTATGGTCGTACCTTGACTTAATTGATCGTTATGGGAAATCGAGTCCCAAATACAATCTGACATTTTCGCTGAGTCATAGGCAGTGTTCCTATTCCTGGATTTGACTTTTCCCTAGACATGCCAATGAGTAACTCGACGGATGTCTAATTTGAGGCAGGCACTGCTTACTTGTCCGGAGCACCTGAGTGCACCCATGGTTTTTATTGGGTTCGGGTTACTCTCTTTGTTGTTTGTGTTTTGGTTTTTGTGTTGCGTTTGTCTGTATCCGGATTTGTAACTGTCCCTTGACTTTGGCTCTCATTGTTCGGTCGGTTTTCTTTGCTGTTTTCCTTGTTGATTACAAAACGTATCCCAAAGCAAACCATCCGTCATATTTTTACATGTCTTTAAAATGACCATAAGAAGGCATTTATTTCGTTCATTGTTCTTGTAAAGTTTAACGTGAATACAACTTTTAACTTACGTATTTATGTCAATGGCATAGTCACCGTTGTTACCACTTGTTATGGCATACGTTAAAGCTGAGCCTTCTGGGTCTGTGGCCTACAATACAAACGTAAAAATGAGGACCAAAACTGTCGTTACCTGATTGTTACCACTTGTTAAGGCATACTTCAAAACTGTGCCTTCTGGGTCTGTGGCCTACAATACAAAAAGCTTAAAAACCAGTCCAAATCTGTAGCACCCGGGTTGTTTCCACTTGTTATGGCATATGCCAAAGCTGAGCCTTTTAGATCTGTGGCCTTTAATACAAAATATTTAAAAATGAGGAACACAACTGTTGCCACCTTGATTGTTACCACATAATATGGCATACGTCAAAATTAAAATCTGGATATGTGCCCTACAATACAAAATAATTTAAAATGAGGACCAAACATGTAGTCACCAGACTCTACAAGAGAAATCAGGTTTTAAACTCATTTTAGCACTTTACAGCTATATTTAAACTTTTGGCAAAAAACATAAGTAGCTAAACAATGTGTGATATGCACTGGTAGTAATTAGGTGCATTACAGCAAATTGTCAAACTGGTAACTTGTAGGTGATTAGCTATAGCATACTGTAATAGAACACTCCTACTAGTGCCTAGTAGGTGAACAGCAACAGAAAATGTTAAACTAGAATCAGGAATGTCATTAGTCACATCAAATTTTACCTAAACCCTTGCACTTGTGTTTGATAGGTGATAAGGAGAGCAAATCTTGAACTGGTATCAAGTAGGTGATAAGCTACAACAAGTTGTTCCAGAATGCTAGAACTGGTACGTTGTAGGTTCTTAGCTACAGCAAACTGTATCAGAGCCCTTACAACTATTTAAACCATAACAAACTTAAGTCAAGAATAATACAGTTTGACTTGGCAGTCAAATGTTGCTGTGCAAGAAAGTTGCAGATTAAATGGAAAATCAAATCACCTTTATTGGATAATGACAGTTTCTCTTGTTTTAGATAAAAGTATTTTATAACATAGTTTTTTGTTAAATCATTGTCACGTACTGTTATAGTAAATATTGATGTTCCAATTGGTGTACCCTCACTGATTGACAGGGTGTAAACGGAGGCTGGAATCACAGGTGGTCTGGTTCCTGTTCCTGTGATGTCTACCTGAACTGGTACTGTGGAACTCCTGTAAAACAAATTGTAAATACTATTATTCCATTTTCGTTAGGAAAAGTTACATTTCTTGATCAAGAGTTATGCCCCATTAGAACATTATTGCTAACTTGCGATATACATTTGGTAAAAATTAGTTTTTGCAAGAATTATTGGTACAACACTATACTGGCCAGTTAGTATAATGTCCATTAACTCTAAAAATGCTTTAGCATAAAAATAAACTTCAGCTAAATGTTTTTACTTTTACTACGTAATACCCATCCATTTTCATCAACAAAAACCAACTCACATACTGCATGTGTGAAAGCTGGATGTTTGGCATGCCATCAAACCTGGTTTAACCCACCAGTCAGGACCATTTCTGTATTTGCTATATTTTCGGTTGTTGGTTCTTACGTTTGCCAGTATCTTGGACTTTGATTTGTTTATTGTCTTTTTGACAATTTCATTGGTGTTCTGTATTTTATTACCTTCATTTAAAAAAAAATCATCATTGAATCATCGTGAAAATTGCTGAACTCAATCATAAAAAAAACGATATATTGCTAATATAAATATGAAGCAAAGTATCATTTTACAAAATAAAATATGTTGTAAATATGTTTTAATGTTTTATCATTTACTTCCTATAAAACTAATACAAATATGTATGAATTTTCGTTTGTTGTTGCAGAAGTTATCCGATTTATTCTATTTTTTGTTTAAATTACATTAAAATGCAGAATCAAAACTTCTACATTTGTTACATATAATAGTTAAGTTCTTACCGTTTATCAGTAGTAGCAGAGTCTTCCGCTTTAACAATAATGACAAATTTTTCTTCTTCAAACACACTCCCATTTATACTAATGACAGCTGTCTGTGGATTTGCAGAGCCTGATAATTTGACAATTCTAAATTTACCAATTCCATTACTTGCAACACTAACGATTGAGAAATTGATATCACCATTGGTATTGCTGTCTAAATCATTTGCAGACACCTGAAATGATACAATTTAAAAGTGTCAGCATATTTATTTATTAACCATTACAAATACTCAAAATAGAATAACGTCTAGTAAACCGACCGAACAACAAGAAGCGAAAGTCAAGGGACGATTATGAATTTAGATTGACAAAAATATACTACTCGAAACAAAAACCAAAAACACAAATCATAAAGTGAGTAAGCCGAATCCCAAAAATACCATGGGTGCACTCAGGTACATAAAGTACTGCATGTAATCATTTTTCTTTCGAATCAGCGCCACCAAGAAAACAAGTTACAAGTTGTAATTGGATGTACATTACATATATTTGCATGTATATGCAACACAGTAGTCATAAAATATAATAAACAGATTAGTTGGAAAAGGTCTTTTATGAATAGATTAACCACCTAGTCCCGTTGCATGGAGACTGAAAATTTGAACCGAGTTCTTCGCAAATTATAGGTTTTTATAACTTTTTATGAAATTTTTGCATTAGTTGCCTTTTTGATCTCAAATTAATTATAATTGCTTATTTTAAATCTTCTGATCTATCCAAGATATATACTACGTAAGATGCTACGACAGGATAATTGGTTACTTTCGCGTGCAAAAAGAAAAAAATATGAGAAACAGATCCGAAAATATTCCATGCTTTACTGCTGTGCTTATACTTGTATGAATGTACATTTCTGTGAGTTTTACCTGGTACAAAGCTTTTTGTTTGTTTTAAATTTTATTGTATTTATTGCATGTCTCGTGTGATTTTATTAGTTATTGTACAACGCCATTGAATATAATATTGTATAAAAATAGGCGTTTTATCAAATAAAATAGTTTCAGTTTCAGTTTTCAGTGGATCTGCATCAATGTCAACCATTCGTGACATCTAAGCTTATGATAATTCGCACAAAAATGAAATTAGTCTAATTGAATCTAACAAAACACCCCTTTTATGAGACAACTGCAATACCCCGCATTATGCTAAAATCACTATTTTTTTCTCTCAAATGTCAATAAAACTTTGCATAAAATGAAGAAAACGTCACTTTAACTTCAGCAATTGCGGTGCCAACCTATAAAAATAGATCTTTTCAGACTAAAATCGGGATAAATTCGTTATACACATTCATAACTGTTGATATGGAAATTTTAACACCTTCAGGAGACTCAATGCGTACATTGGCTCTTCAGGTATATCTCCATATCTGCGGATCCGATCGTTCAAATTAACAGTGGATCCACCACCGGGGGGGGGGGTTAACGTATTTTAATATTGTTGGTTGTTATTCTGCGCACTGGGTTGTCGTCTATATATATATTCTTCAGGGTTGTAACATGACCGTGTGCCACATTGGTTGGTGTGTTTAGCTAGTGTGACACTCTTCTTGCTTGTAAACCGAGTAATCTGCTGTACATATCAAAATACGGTAGGCTCATTGAAGCCGCAAAAAATTTTGGTTTCCTTTTGGCAGTAAAAATATTATCTCGGTCGAATTTACTGATTTTAAAAATTATTTAAATCACTAAAGCAGCTGAAATAGTAGGCATTCATAGGCATTGCATTGATAAATGACGTTTATTTTAAGCAAAACTACACAGTAATAATGTGTCTATATTGAGTTTACATAAAAATAGTTTGAAGAACACTCAATGTGATAATTGAAACCTACCGTAACTAACAACTTAGGACTCGTGGAGTAGTCTTGTTCGGCTGTAGAAACTTGGTAGCTTGTTGATGTAAACATTGGTGTATTATCATTTAAATCTCTGACTATCACCGTTACAGTGGCGGATCCATTCCTAGGCTGGTTTGTTCCAACCTCGGTAGCATGGACCTAACAACGAGTAAAAAAGAAAAAAGTACATCCCATTTAATTATTAAAGTGTCTACATTTGTATATAAAGCACATCATTTTATGAAATATTTTCACGAACTTGTAACGTTATATAGCAAATAATAATAATGGGACATGTTTTTTTCTCATCAATTGTGCGTGACAACACTATTCATACATCTTTACCAGATGCTCTTTAGAAACTTGTAATAACTGGCTATTTTTGTTTTAGGGGATTTAAAATCTAACAAACAATAAATTATTCCTATTTTGGTTTCTTTCAAATACCCCTGACTAGTACTATATTGTTATTTTTTAAAAACTTTTTAAAATTGATTTATACGTACACAAATTATGTGACTAATTGCCATATTAGATATTGTGAGATGAATTTACAAAAAGTAGATGTATATTAAATGACGGTGTTCAATTCCATCACTCTACCCTTTTGATTTCCTAATGTTTGTTTGTTTGATGGTGTTTCCAAATGAGACTTATGATAAGATTGTTACAAGGTAAATTATGTCCCATATCTCCGAGAGTATCCAAAATCAGGAGCCATTTCTTAGACAAATAAAGAATTCATACAATTTACACCATTCTTCATTCTTGTCAGTTTTAACAAGTACGTTTTCGTTTCATGTAAAAAGAAATTTGAAATGCCATGTGTTGCTATCTTAAAATTTTCTTGTTTTTGTTTAGCACTATTTTATGCTGCAACTAAACATCAAGTACATAACGTTTTTATTAAAGTATCAACAATGATCCCGAATATCAAAGTCCCACAGCTGCAATACTCCAGACCTACTACTAACCAATTTCAAATGATGTAACATAAAAAAAACATTACCGTAAAAGTAAAACTTGGTGTTGACTCGTAGTTCAGGTTATTGGTGTTGAGTCTGATATAACCATCACTGGTTACTGTGAAGTCTGAGGTTCCCTCTATTGTCAGGGTAAACTGGCCTACTTCTCCAGGTGCCTGTAACAAGATAAACAATTCTTAATTGTATCATTTAACGTGTAAACTGCAGTCTAATTTGCAAAGTCGTACTAAGTAACTTGCATTGGTCTCATGACCTATTCTTATGCGGCTAAAACTGAAGGTCCCTTGACGTCAAAACTGTCAAAATTGTCAAGTATTATTTTTAAAATTAAATTGCTAGGAACATTTAAAATTTCTGAACAGATTTACACAGATTTAAAATGATTTATTATCAACATTAATTGATTATCATTAACTGAAGCTGTTTTTTAATCTGCATCGTATGAGATTATGTAGTTTTGAGTTTGTAAAGATATTTGTTTAAACAATTGTTGTTTAATTCTATAATTGTATACACTAATATTAATGCAAATATTCATTACAGTTAATAAATTACATTTTGATTGATTGAATACTAATAAGTGACGAATTAATGACCACTGACTGATTGCTGACGAATGCATATGTATCAAAGTAGGAATCCGTCTTTACTGAGTAATCGAACAGTACTCGTACAATCAGTCAAATTCAGAATCCGTCCATTAATTATATGCATATATCGGTAAGTCTACTAACGGACGCACACAATTTAAAAATATTAAATTGAAGTTAATTTAAAAAATATTTAAAATAACACGAACGTGTGTATTTATAAGACTAGTTTAGCAAATATATTTAAGTCTTATATTTACAAGCTGTTTTATATATAGATTATTAGACAGGGGTTTTGTTATCAGGTCTTTTATCAATCATAGACTCCTTATATGAGTCGAGGAATAAATGAAACTGATATGGACCACCCTTGTCTAAATCTCTTTAGCATTGACTGCGAACCAAAACATTTTACTTTATGAGACTTTACATGTACGCCAATTTTCTTGCTTTACGGTTCCATTTTGAAACATAGATTGTGAACATTATAAGTTGTTCAAATTGTCGACCCTAACAGATAACATTGTACGATATATTTCAAGAAAAATATGCATTTGCACATTTTCAGCAATCAAATGTGATACAGCTCCTATGACATCATTACTTTGAATATAGAATAATTCAAAACACATAAAGTTGTCATACAACTTGAACTTTAATGCACAACATGTTATCAATTCAAAATAACACGTTATCATCTACATAATCATATGTCAATGCAATTAACAAATTAACAATTAACGTCTCTTTTATTAAGTTTACATTTGCAACCCAATTAGCTACACGTAAATGACGCATTTGCAATCACCCGAATGAAGAACTAATTTTATACGTAATAACAACCACTACAATAAAATAACTTTTCTGTATTTTAAACGAGTATCTTGGTTTTTGAATTTTTAATTAATATTAAACTTTATAATGATAAGAATACAAAATGTTTTGGTCAAAAAGCCGTAGTGCCGTGAAGAAATACATATATACTGTACAAAACTGATTATAATTTTCTCTTTATAGTTACAAGAGAGTTATCAGTCCTAATAATTATGACACAAAATAGCTAGGAGGTTGTGCTCAACAGTTGTGTCTGCAAGGGGGTTCCTTTTCATTAGGTTCTTGCGCTTCATCCTAATTTAAATAGTGAGCGCCTTGTTAAATGATTGCTGCCAGTGGAATATAACTTCAAAGAAGAAATCATAGTACTTGTCAAATAACAGAAAATCCTAAATCAAGGTAAATTTAGTGAAAATTATTTGAATTAACATATATTAACAACGAGTTCCGGGAACATACTGTGAGGGTTCACATAACTAGACCCACATAGGTGCCCAGGGCGTCCCATGATGGCGGTTAGGGTATGCTGTCTTCTTGGGGATTGTCTGGTCATAATATGGAAAGCCTAAGCACGGACCACAGTGTGTAACGTGTCTGGACAGTGCTACGCTCTTTGCACGCTTAAGACCTCTTTTGTAGATTTTGAAAAAAAGTAGGATCATCGTAGCCGGTACAAAAGGCAAAATTTTCCGCCCCTACCAATACTCCATACTTTTCAGTAGCAGTCAACATGTTGTCCTATGTCCCACCCTTTTCGTCGATTTATCGTTTGTTAACTGTTCTCTTCCTGAATATAGCTAAAATACTGCTCCTTGTACGTAAATTAAACATTCAAGCTATCAACAACGCGTTAAACTGTAAAGGATTAGAATTTGTATGGAAATGTGACTTGCATTTTGTTGATTCGGAGGTAATTCTAATCTTTAAATGTTTTAATTTTCATCTCATTCAAATCATAGTATATTATTTTTCATGCTAAGTTAAATAGCAGAGATGCTTATCTTACTTAATCCTCTATGCTATAAATGATGAGGGGATTGTTTCGTGGGGCAATCGATTCAAATTGAAGATTGTCAGGTAATTGTGCAAGGTCGGCCATTCTCTGTTTCGTCCGAAATTTTTAAAGCGTTCGATTTTAAAAGCTAGTTAAATATACTTCGACAATAGAGAAGAATTAAACATCACAACGCTACAAATATGTTCCGTTATTAACAACAAGGAGGATATAACGTATTGTAAGGGAAACTTCTTTGAATTCATATCTGCAAATTATTGAATAACATTATAAAGTTTATGAATCTGAATCTTTATACTGGATGATTGCGCATTACTATTATTTAATTAACAAACTGTGTCATAATTTATAATTGGTATTTTCCCGCACCGATGAACACGTATTTACTACCTGATACATATAAACCATCGTACAATATATCGTTTCGTTCATTGTCCGTACAATGTTCGTATATCATGCGTACAACGTTCGTATATTGCCCGTTCTCCGTTTGTACATGGTTCCTGCATCATGCGTTTCGTTAACTAATACGTTACAAGGGCTCCAGTATATGTAATTCATTTACATATTTTTACTGCAATACTAAATATAAATAACATGTCAGTCTCTTGACGTTTAAGCTTTTATGTATGTAAAATGATTAGACTGAATTATCAGACAAATCAATAATTATACATACAACACAATATCTGGGACCTACTGATGTCAAATATCCAAAACAAATGTATAAGCTTATGTTAACCAATGACCGAGACGTCACAATTGAAGCTAACAGCAATATAGAAAGACATATTGTATGGAACATTTTGCCCAGCCCTAATATATATAATAATTATGCTTAAGCGAAAACTAATTTTATATTAATGTTACTTCGTTTACAGATATACCTTTTGGCCATAAACTAATAGCTTCTTTTACAAAAGATTCCCTGTTCGTTGACATAGTAAGTTTGGCAGGCCTAACAATGCAATAGTCAATCTTTGGATTGAACAGCCATAAATATGTTACATTTACACAGCGTTTGGCAAGAAAGGTGAAATGAATGTTGGTATTACTCTAGGTTTAAATTGTGTGATTGAAACGAAATTTTATAAATATTGGTGTACCGAAAAATACGGAAGTTTAACGGATTGATTAGAGCGAGCAATCAAATCATATCGTTTAATATCTGTTAATCTACGGATGGACGAGTAGACCACGATCTCACGGAATTGCAACAATTGGAATCATCTGACTGATTTCTAATTGATTGCTGAATTTGTAATCTGTGACGGCTGACAGATCGCTAAACCTGTTGAGTTTTCAATCGCTTCAAGTACTTAAACCTTGTCCCAATATTAATTATGTATACCAACCTGAACCGCATAAAACAAATAAAACAGTCATGAAGTGTAGAAAGTATATACCAAGTCATGAACTGTGAAAACATACCAACTAAAAGTCATATTTTGGGAAACCACATACCAAATCCTGATCTATCACATTAATTCTTAACAAAGATGATCCATCAATGCTGGTTGGTGCTGTTCCAAGTGGTGAATTTTCATTTATATATCCAGTAAAGGAGGTTGTTACTACTGGATCAAAGTTGTTTGCTGGTACAATGGTGGCCTTGATGACTGCACTACCATATCGTGCTTGAGCTGTATGCTCTTGAGCCTGCGATGTAAAATTTAAATGACTTTATAGTATTGTTTTATTTACAAAACAGTTAAATTTTCTCGAAAGGGAAAGAAGACTTGTCAAAACAGTGTAATGAAACATAATTTTTCGGAGTCATGTTGACATTTATTGAAACTACATGTATTTTACTTTAATGGTTTTAAATGAACTGAACTGATGTAATTTTATTGTTCTATATGTATATTTCTTAACCTGTGTAATGTAAAAATATTTTTTTTTATTTGATTTTTTGGATTCCAGATTCAAGATTGTCAGGTACTTGTCCAAGGTCAGCGATTCTCTGATTCGTCCGAGATTTTAAAGCGTTCGATTTTAAAAGCTATTTTTATATTATTCGATAATAGAGATTTAACCATTACAACGCTACATACATTTTCTGTTATTAGAGGATTGACATCTGAAGTCTAATATGCCTGTAACTAATCACTTATTACACTAAATAAAATTAGAACTAAGTTCTTACTTTTACAATAATTTCAAGATACTTGAATTCAGTATTTCTATTAATAGCCTGTGTTGGTGACAAAGAAGCAGTATACAGTTTTCCCTGATTTCCTGTTCCTTTAGTAACAAATCTGTTGTCAAATCCTGATGGAATGGCTGAAATATACAAAACATAACTTGTTAAAGCAAATTTAAAATAGTTGACTCTTTAGTGCTTTATCAAGCAATAGGTTAGCTTGGAAACAAACTTGATGACTGTAACAAACTTGCTTAGCTACATTAAGAGTAAAACAACTGTTTGATTCTATCTTATTTTAACAGTGTTGGGTTTAGCTTGTAGACGTAGAAATTTGGTGTTAACACTGTATTACTGATGCTTCAGAAATCCGCTGTATAGATATACCAAATACTTCGACGTTTACATTCAACAAAAACGGTAAACATTTCAAGGACAGGGTTGAAGTCTACAAACTTGAGTATTATGTTTATTCAAGAGTTAACAATTCTTTGAAGAAGTTGAAATCTGATTTAATTCGATAACAGTAAGTATCATATTTTCCAAGACAAAAGGAACATCTAAATCTGGATATCGAGTGATATCGAATAAATTAACTTTAATAATTTAATAATAATTAAAACGGTTTATAATTATATAAACTATAACTAAAGATAGCAAGTGATATAGATGCTTTCGCAAATTAAAAAAATATAATTTAATGTAAAATATATTTTCATTTCATTTAACAGCCTAATTAGTCTGTACACAATATTTGTTTAAATTTAAAATCCATCTATGTTTAATACCTTTCTGATTTTCATATACGTTTTAGAGTATTATATTTATTGTTTCAAAAATGTTATAATTTTAGTTTGCACATATTTTTGATTTTTTCCAAACTTTACCAAGGTGTGGATGAATTTTATGGACTTCTGAATTTTGCTTAAATATGGTAACTAAAGCTCTTTGACATCTTTTATTAGCCCTTCCAATATGCGCAGATTGAGAACGTCAATTGGGCATAAAGATCGTTTATTGTATTTTTCAGTTGACAATATAGACTATATTTGGCATGGTCCAACTCAACTCATCAATACAGCAGTCACCATGTTTAACATAATTTTCTTTTCTGTTCCACAGACAAGCTTAATACATGTACATTAGAACCTCAACATTAAAAAATAATTTGGATCTATGTTAAACGATTATCATAGTTTACACACAACGCAAACAAATGAAGCTGTACATGTGACAATTAGTGACCGGTCATGAAAAATAATAAAGGATTAAACACTTGTCCTTAGGAAATTATCAATGTGTATAAACTAACTCCGGCAACTCACTCACAAACTAATAAAATTCAGAATCATTGCAGCACACAAAACATTGGTCCCTCTCCCTTACGATACCTAAGACGACGCCATCTTGTTTACATTGACTGGATCAAAGCACGTAATATAAATAAATTACAGAATGAATAGAATTAGCATATAATAATTATATCATAATCATTGTTAGCATGCTTATAGACATTTTAAAATGTGTACTTACTATGTACTACCGAAAATATAATTGATGCATTTAGCGTGTCATGGTCCTGAGCTGCTAAGGATGCAGTTATCGCCTGGTTATTTTCTGGTCTCAGTGTAAGTACTCCTCCCTAAAATGTCGCTTTACGCTTAATAAGATTTTTTATAAAGCAAGAAATTATTCAGAAATTAATTATTTTCTTACATGAAAAATAATGTTGAAACTGTAAACATCTGTGGCATTTTTTAAAGTATATTTAACATTACTGCTGTAATAAGTGCTATACAAGCACTTTTTTCTATGATTTTTAACCGTTTTTATTGATGCTTTTTATGCACCTAGCAATGAAAGTATAGTGTTAATTTACAAGTATAGTAACCGAAACTTACAATGGAATTAGTTATTAAAACCGTTGTGTACGTAGGATAGAAACATATATTGTTGATTAGTACACAATTTGGCACCACAAAAACTGGAGGAAGATCATTTCCATCTGTAATATCAATTCTCAAGGTGGTGTACGTCACTCGCCTCTGGGCAACAATTGTCGCTTGATCCTAAAAATAATAAATTAGAATACCGTTTTAAAATTTATTATTTATACCGTTTACCCATCCAATTTTGAATATGTCTTGAGATGACATAATTGGCCTTTTAATCTTGACTGAAATTAAATTATCTGAACAATGTAATCTAAAGGTGAGTTTTGAACCGTTCAACTAAAAAGATATAGCTGTATACACATTTATTTTATCCTGAGATTTTTTGATTGACGGTTAACAATAAAGAATTCTTTATTCGTTTTCTAACAGACCATCGTCATTCCTTTGGATACTTATTATATTCCGTTTCTTTCTGACTGACTCGTTCCCCTATACAAATAAGGCGGATTATATACAAGAGCTTCTTAAAAATAAAGGATAAACATTTAAATATCACGTTCCGCTAAATAAATGTTATTTACTCGTAATTTTGAAATCGATCAGTATCACTAATAATTTAAGAAAGGGGTTCTTTGTTTGAGTATTTCACTTTATAAATGATGTCTTCAGATTTTCGCTAATAAAGGCTTTGCGTGCTGGTTTATATTATTGTCGCGGATGCGATATGCAGTTTGGCGATTTAAAATCTAACACAAAGATACATTCATCTTGATGCTTTTTCAATTTATATAGTCATCTGCAGCTTTTATCCCACGAAAACTCCCATAGTTCATGTTAACACTCTCCACATTGTCCGTTATTTCCAATGTGATACACCACAATTGCATTTTTTGGTGCATTCCTGGTCTAAAACATTCTTCTTTGGACTGTAGTTAAAACAATGAAAGCATAAAATCATTAAAATTAGAGTTGTAATTGCACAATTAGCAAGCGACAAATGGACAAATTTGAACAAAAAATAAGGCCGTTTTTTTCTTGAATGACTGAAAAGTATGTAACAAACAAGGAGAATATTTACGTATTAAATATTGGCAGATTTAAAACCCCAAAACAAAATGTTCGTTTAAAAAGTATTGTTCAAAGCCGACCATGCTATTCGTATTCTTGTAAATTACCTTAGAGTCATTATGCATCATTTGGAACTCATAGTACAATAATTTTGTACTTGTTTAATAAGTGTTAATTTCAATCAAGATCAATCGCTTAGTATGTGTTTATGCTTTTTATTTTTTTGTTTTGCAAATCACTCTTCTTTTATAAAAAAAAATTATGTCGAGCAAGTGTAGTGCATTGTTGGCTATAGAATAACAAATAGGATTTTCGCTTTTTGTTTCGGATCAGAAGTTAAAATCTCAGTTTGTCTGTGAAATATATAGATATGGTTCTTATAATTGTATGACGATATCATTTTGTATATTGTTAGTTTATTGCTGACATGTGGTGAAATCGAATTAAATCATGTTCACGGAGGCACTTAAAACGCTCCGGGAAAAAACATACCAAAAATTGCCCTGTTTAATTGTCCACCCTCAACGTGGAGATGGGACATAGATAATAGGCATAAATCTGTCCGTTCAGCTTTCAGCGCTCTAAAACCTATCCTGTCATAGTATTATAATAATTAAAGAAAATGTTTTGTCAACAATATCTTGTACACATTCAAAATCAGCAATGATCGATAATTGTTTATGAGTTATGGTCCTTGGAAATGTAAATTATACGGAAAACTCCCTTCTGTAAGTGCTTACTTTTTTGTTATGTTTTTTTTATCATGTTAATTATATGTTTGATATTAGTAATTTTTGAAACAAATTCCAACACTAAAAATGCAAAAAACAACGGTCAATATTTTGAGGAAATAATTTTTTATTTCAAAGTATAATTTTTCGGATCTACAAAAGAAGCATAAGCTGGACCATACCATGTAAGCAGTTTTTATTTGTCAGGCAAAAACACCTCCACCAAATTACAGTGACATTGACTATAGACATCATTGTTTTAATAATTGCTGTTAAGTTATGCATGTTGCGGTTTACATGATAAAGCAACAAACCGAAGCTAATATTTCCTTAGAAGACATTTAGTCATAATGAGAAACCAAAACAACTAATATCCTTTATCATTACAAAGGCACTAACGACGCTTTGCCCTGAATTGTCATTCAAAAGAATAAACAAAACAAGTCACTACTGCTCTTGGCTAGAATTCAAAGCCTTAAAAATAATTAATATTCTATAATTTTCATAGAAAAACAAACACCATCACTGTCATGTACGAAAACACAAAAAACTGTTACTGACATTAGGAAACATACAGCTGCTTAAAGATAAATAAAACAATACTGTCCTACAAGTGGTATTAAGATAGATCATCAGTATACCGCGGCGCATGATAGTTACGCAATATATCTACTGTGAACAAAATGTTATGTTGCAAAATAAATATTACTTAAGTATGTAATACTTCTGTGCGTTATATGCTTCCAACTTGCATTATTTTGCTGCTAAGCATACATTTTGGCTTTAACAAACTCTATTCGAGTAATTTTACCCTGTCATACGACATATTTACGAACTGCGCGTCAACTTCCGTTTGGTCATTTTGGATTCGGTCGATCTTTAAACACGTTAATGTGCGAGTGTTGAATAGATTTTTAACACTGCTCATATAGCAGTGGTTTTAGGAATACATATACATTTTTAATTTTAGAAATAAAGTAAGTTTATTTAGATGAAATAGTTTCCAACCAACTTCGATTTTTCCTTGAGGCAAGGAAATTCAATTAAGCATAGGCGTACAAATTCGTCCTACAAGGCGGATAAAATCCCCTGTAAAATTTTCAAGGCGGACAAAGTTCTTCCTGAATCTGATTATGATAATACCGATAATTATTGTACATCTTGTTTGATAGTTTTGTTACCTGGGGCTGGAACTTGAAATGATGAATCATTGAATGAGATATTCGGCCATCTTGAATTACTCTATAAAGATTATTTTTAAAGTTAATATACTACAGGATTACCACTTTTCCTGTATTGTCGTTGTTGGGGGCTAAAATGTGTAGTTTTTGTTTAAATATTGTTTAAAACAAGCCTAGAAACATATATTCTGTATTACATTTTTGAAATGCGAATAGTCCGAAGAACGAAATGTCTAAAAATTAAAAAAAAATGTCATCGGCTGCATCTATTAGTGATGCTCTATATTAAGATAGTAATAAAATTCAATGCCACTACCAGATGGATATCAGAATAAAAAGCCTAACTCTAGGGTTGTATTTACATTAACAAACTAACATTCATAACTTTTCCATGGTATTTATCAGGATAGAGAAACCAATATTATTAGGGCCACAGAATGGTATCAAAAGCCTACATGCAAAGAACTAAGCCAAATAATTACTACAACGGAGAAAAATAGAGCAGGTTAGAGGAAACAGTCCACTATTCTCGAGTGGGATTTACAATCCCTGTCTTTCTAAACACAGATTTTTTGTAAAAATCTGATCGATAGTAATCCAAACATCTAGCAAAACGTGTGATATTTATTTGTATGACTTCATCCAAACGGATCTTTGTTTAACAGGTTCAGCTGAAGGTGATATTGGTTTATATCTGGTGATACGAATTGTATTCTAAAAATTAATTGTTTTGTGTCCGTTTCAGATTAAAAATATATTGGTCTTCTGGCAAATAAGCTGCAAAAAAAAAAAAAAAAACAAACAAACAAACTACAACACTTCCGGGTAGAGTGGCATTATGAAGTATTTAAAAAGTGTTACTGTTCTGGAGTGGTAATCATAATACCCACATAAAAATTACTGCAAACTGGCCTTTACTGAAAATAATGTTTTCCTACTGATGGTCGGCAGTTTTCTTCTGCTACTCCGGTTCCCTTTAAATAAAAACAGGACGCCACGATATAAATGTAATTTCTGAAAGTGGCGTTAAACACCATCCAAATAAAACAAAACAAAACAAACGGGATGGCAACCACTCCCCCCCCCCCCCCAAAAAAAAAAACGACAGCTGATAAGGAGCGG
Organism: Limnoperna fortunei; assembly: GCA_944474755.1. Classification (NCBI taxonomy): domain Eukaryota; kingdom Metazoa; phylum Mollusca; class Bivalvia; order Mytilida; family Modiolidae; genus Limnoperna; species Limnoperna fortunei. The sequence continues at coordinate 81,428,893 of OX104117.1, read as the reverse complement.
AATTAAAGAGAATAAACAGTGAACAACTGATGTCCTTGAGATGTATATAGCAGAACAAAGAAACTAAAACCCTTGCGCCTCATAAAGATTAGGTAATGTTATAAACTTCTAGTTATTTACAAAATTTCATTTTAGACATGTACCAAATGCTACTATTTAGCGTCACATTACGTCACTGGGCTTGATCAAACTGAAAACTAAAATGTGAGTTTCTACAAACAAACAGAAACCCAATAAGTTAACTAACCGTAGCAGAAATATTCAGAATGTAATAGGTTTGTCCAATAGCATTTAACTGCTCAAAATCCAGCGCACTTTTAATTACTACATTTCCTAACCTTGGTGTAGGAATACTAAATTTCTGTGACCCATCAGTCTGAAAATGAAAAAAAAATTATAACAAAGTAGTAAATTATTTTAATTAATAAATATTTGGGAATTGCACATGTTCACAAAAATCTAAAATCTAAAAGAATACAATAATGGTTTGTGATTGCTAAATTAATTTTCATTTTTATATATTAAAGCTGTCATAGATAGTCTTTTCTTTTTCTTGATTTGATTTTTGCCTAGACGTGACAATAAGTAACTCGACGGGTACTGCTTACTCGTCTGGGGAACCCGAGTGCAGCAATTACTTTTATAGGGTTTGGATTGCTCACTTTCTGTTTATAGTTTTTGGATTTTGCTTTGTGTTGTATATGTTTGTCTAAATCCGGATTTGTAATTGTCTCTGGTGACTTTCGGCTCTTTTTGTTAAATCTGTTTTCTTTCTGTTTTTTCTTTTCTGCAAAGCCATTCAGTTAATTATGTTTTCTATTATGAATTAACATTTCCTTACGAATTCGTCTACCAACATTTTACAGTCATTAATACATGTAAATTGCCTTATAGATTGTAACGAGTAAACATTTCACTATTTTAACATAGCTTTGCATTACTTATTTTATGTATTTTATTGTTTCAATAAAGTGTAGAAGTTCAATTATTTTGCAGTATTAAATTGTGTTGGTAAACACTATATTTTATAGTCATTAATAAGAAGGCAGAATCAAAAATCACTTACGATGTTAGAACCTCCTGCCACAATACCAAAATCAATGTCTTTATTAGCACCTGAATCGATATCAAAGGCTAGTATATCCCTAAAGACAGTGGTTCCTATTGGTGACAACTATAAGAAAAAACAAAATTAAGGATATTAACATTTAGCGTGGTGTTTTTTTTAGAGTTATCATTTAATTGTAGTACAATTACATATTATATACATTATATACAAGCTTATTATTTACCTCTAGTTTGAAAGCTCACTATAAATTAGATTACTAAATAACGATAAATTATAGCTTTCTATAGACGGGTGTCTAAATAGAGGCAGCCACCGCTTGCTCGTCTGGAGCAACAAATTGCACCCATAGTTTTGATTAGTTCGTGTTACTACCTTTTTAAGTGTTTTTGTTTTGCGTTGTATATGATATCTATATCCGGATGTATTATTTTGTAGTAACCTTTTATTTAAAAAAAATGCTCTTTACATATTTTTTTAAAATAAAAGTGGTATTCACTGCTCAAAATGTCACGTATCAAGATACTACACATCATCGGCACACTATGTAAATAGATGGTTGGTTGTTGGCTTTGGTTTAATGACACTTTCAGCAACCTTTAGGATATATGTTAAGCGATTATTTTTTATTAGGAGAGAAAACAATAGTACCTCACCTCACGAGACCCCCGAAATCTATATATTCTTAAGAATTAAGTCCGAGTCGAGCGAACTCAATATAATCTATTGAAAAATGTATATAAAAAATACATGTCCTTGTGGTCTTTCCATACCCAAGGACAGCGGTATATTTAAGTTTAGTACATATTTATGAGTTTTTGTTGAACAACATTATTTTTCTGATTCTGTAGATACATGAATTAATCAAGACAAGTATAAAATTTGAAATTTGGCACTGAAACAATTTATTGATGAAAAGTAATCTTGTGACAATTTTAAAAACAGTAAACTAATTCTTGCTAGAAACACAGGTATTATTAATAATCCCAGATAGTGTGCTATAGTCCTTGTGCCTGTTTGCTTCAGGCTTCACTATAATTATCTTCTTGTTCAGTTTAGTTTCCTTCCAATTAGCATGAAAATTGTTTGGTTTTGTTTGTTTGAATTGTGTTTAAACGCCACTTTCAGCAATTTTTCAGCTATATCGTGGCGTCCAGTTTTTATTAAGAGAGGAAGGCGGAGCACCCGAAGAAAACACTCGACCTTCCGTAGGAATGAAAAAAAAAAAGTTTTGTTTCTTGAACCATATAGAGTTTAATTTAAAGAAAATTACCCTCTATAATTATTTTGATGGGATCAATTTCAAATGGTTTAAGATCAAACAGGTCTCGATGAATCCTTTTCAGGAACTTGTATTCTATATTGAATAAGTACCTAATTTTATGAACAATCTAAAATTACAGAAAACGTTGGAAAATAAACCATGACACTCTTTCACCTGCCGCACTACATGTAACAAACCTTATTAACACTGATAACCTCATTTACATCGGTTTGGTATGGGCATCAGTAAACAGGGATTGTTCCCACTAGGATTTGGCAATCCAGGCCATCCAACAAGTCTTACAAACTTCATTAACCCTTTTAGGTAAACACTGGTTACAAACATCATTAACACTGGATTGTCATGGGTACCAGTATACAATAGATACAAATATCATTAACACTGGTGTTGTATGGGGTAGCAGTAAAAACTATTTACATATATTAACACTGATTAGGTAAGGCTGCCTGTGTATTATGGATACAAACCTCATTAACATTGGTTTGGTATTGTGTACCAGTAAATAATGGATACAAACCTCATTAAAGCTGGTGTTGTATAGGGTACCAGTAAATACTGGTTACATACATTGACACTGATTTGGTATTGGTACCAGAATATAATGGAAACAAACCTCATTAACACTGGTGTTGTATAGGGTACCAGTATATATGGATACAAACCTCATTTACACTAGTGTTGTATAGGGTACCAGTTTACAATGGAAACAAACCTCATTAATACTGGTGTTGTATAGGGTACCAGTATATACTGGATACAAACCTCGTTTACACTGGTGTTGTATAAGGTACCAGTAAAGACGGGTTTGGTATTGGGTACCAGTTTATACTGGATACAAACCTCATTTACACTGGTGTTGTATGGGGTACCAGTAAACACTGGACTGTTGTCATTAATATCCTGCACATTGACTGTCATCAGGAAAAATGTTGGTTGTGTTGACCCCTAAAACAATCAATTAAAAGAAATCTTGTTACTAAACTTAAGAATGAAACACTGTCATAATTTTCCATGATGAATGTTTATTTATTAGTTATCAGTTAGTTTTATCGTATTATAAAACCATTTTACGTTGTACTGGTCAGCTGTATACTCACAATTAGATTTTGTCACGAACTTTGACCTTTACTAACTCATCACTTTGCCTGAGTTTTAGAATATTTCTATATTCTATGATAATATTTTACATTAAAGTTATTAAAATCTTTACTATTATCATCAGTGACTGCTAATATGTTCAGGTGAGCTCAAACTATTAAATTTAAGACTCAAGATAAATGCAAAAATAATTTAGTCTGAATAAATTCCATTTTATTGAATATCAATTAAAAGAAAAAATATAAAGTTGACATAGAAAGTGTTCTATACCACTGGCTGGCACTGCACAGAAATGTCAATGACATTCAGGTCATCAAAGGTGGATGCTGAGTTACCCTGAAATCAGAAATAAGGTATATTCTTATATCAGATACGTGTAATTACAAGTTAATTATAAATAAAAATGCATCATAAGGCACTGGAGGCGATTTCACAAAAAGTCGTAAGTGTAAAATCTATCACAAGTGTCGGAAGATCAAAGGAAAATGCATTGTGACCTAAACACTAACGATGTATTTTACACTTACCACTTTTTGTGAAAAGCACCTCTGACCTTTGATAAGGTGTTGGAATGGTCACGTTAGACTCTGACCATGATATATGCATTCAGGTATTGTCTGTTACTTTTATCACTGGAGTGTTAAGGTAGTCTGTCTACTATTGATTAATGGGTCTATCAACACTGAGGTTTTGAATTCGAGTCTCACTACGGGCAGAGTGGGTTTAACTACAATCTTAATTGACAAGGTTGCCAGTTTTCACATCAAAGGTCTGGATTTTCTTCGAGTACTCCAGCTTCATACCCACCCCCCCCCCAATTAAAGCTAGATCCCATGACAAAGCTGAACATTTGCCGAAAGTGGCATCAAACAGCATTCAAACAAACAAAAACAAACAAATTATTCAATTACACAGGGACAGTCTATACTAACGGGACATGTCACTCCTAATTAAACCTATATTACAGTTCGATATTTCTGTGCCACGGCTGAAATTTGACGTATCCGTTCGGTTCCGTTTCAGGAATTAACATTCCGCTATTTTATTGATAGTCTTATCCAGATCCAGACAAATGGCGGACAGAGAACACTGATTCACAGAGCACTCCCAATTTTCTTGGATTTTTATCGTTTTATAGTTCACTTGATATTTTAATAACTGTACAGTAGCACCACTACCTCTTGTCTGTTAATGTATAGTCTTATTTTATTCCACTATTCGAAGTTTTATGAACTTTTTACCGAGATGTTACGCATCGTTGACTTTTAGCCAAAACTGTAAATATCGTCACCCACACAAACTCTCCATGTATATTGAGCAATTGCAAAGGATTTTTAATGACTATTTTTAGCGATTCATACTTTTTAGAGTGAACCTTTTAAACTTTTTACGAAACAATATAAACAAAAGTCAATAACCGGAAGTACGATTTCAAGATGGCGACCTCCATAGCATTAACGAAACCAACAAGACAGGTAAAACAAAAGAACATTTTCTCGCCTGATAGACAAGAAACACAAATGAACTACAAAATGAATGAGAAAAAAGCCTTAGAGAAAAAGATAGAGGCAGCAGAAAGGGAACAACAAGTCGAAATTACGTTCAAAAAAGGCACATTTGTGCTAGAATTTACTGCTGGGGCATACGAACTATACAAACAGGCAATATACAAATATTATGAACAACATCCAACAAAGCATATTGCAAACGTCAAAAGCAAATGGAGTCAGACTGATAAAAAATCTGTAAAAAAGGTGATACTTGAAGACTCCCTATCGATCAGAGAAAGAAGTACTCGATTGCAGCACTTTCGAATCAATCTTTTTCACACCAAAAGCAAATAAGATGTTAATGGTAGTAATTGTCATGACTTTATTTCAGTTGATCTCCCAGAAATAATTGAATCGACAGACCTGAATGGTGTAGATAAAATCAACAGGAAAATCGTAAGTTTCTGTGATGAAGTTTTACAGAATATGAGTACAAATACTAATGAGAACAACTCTATAGCACAGAACAAACAGCAACAGCATGGCAGATCTCAGGAAAATACGGTATGTAGATTAGACATTATACCTCAAAAAGAAAATGATATAAACAATGAGAATACAAAACAAGGTCTACTTGCCATTGACTATCAATGTAAAAAAGCTGACAACATAAAAGAAAGGAAGGACGAAACAATATCCACAATAACATGTCCAGTATGTGAAAGCACTGTCAAAGATGAAAACTCTATAGAATGTGAAAATTGTAAAGAATGGCTACACAAAGGGTGTGCAAATCTATCATATAAGCAATTCCAAAAGTATAGTAATGATGAGAATCTATCGTTTATATGTGCATCTTGTAAAACAAAAGACAGCCAACCAGATCCTTGCAATTCACTATATGATCTAATCCAAGATGAAAAATATGACAATCGTGAGGAAGCAAGCATACCTGAAACAGACACAAATCAGAGTTTGCAATGCATCGACAACAGAAACTTTCATATAGATGTTGATAAACAAATCTTGCATGCAACAACAAATATACATGACTCTTTTATAGAAGCTGAACACGAAATAGAGGAAGAGACAGGACTGAAAGTCACAGGAAATGGTGGTCATAGGAAAGAAGTCTTCAGTGCGGATATTGAAATCCAAACGAAAGAAGATCTGCAGAAAGTTAGAAAAACACGTAAGAAAGAAACTAGCTTTACAAATGAACAATTATCAGCCTGCAAAGCTCGAATTATTATGTTAGAAGAACAAAACAAAGATTATGAAAGAACAATAGATATGTTATGCAAAAAGCTACACAAATGTGAAAATCAGAACTTTGAGTACATAAATACAGCTCCGTCACAACATATGGAGTATGAAAAAAGCATGAAAGGGAGTTTAGAACAATTAGAAAACAATATGAACATGAAAATGGATAAACTTAACAATGAAATTAATCTCCGCATTCAAGTGCATGAAATAAAAATGAAGCATGAAATAGAAATGAGCCAAATGCAAACAAAATTACTATTGATGGAAAATCAACTTAACCAACAACATAGGTGCACATGTCAACAGAATGACAAGATACATAAATCAATAATCGAGCAGCCAATAAAACTAAGCAAAGAGGTTGCGACACAATCTGATCTACAAGAACAACTTTCATACCACACAAATCGTAATGCAGTAATAAATGAACAAGCAATTGCGGGGAAAAACATCTGCCCGCCACTACCGCAACATCAAAAGATTTTTGCCCAAACGACTACTAATGCCACCACCCAACAAAACTGTTATACTGTACAACCATCAACAGTACAACACATCAACAACAACCCAATGATAATTCAACCACAAACACAACTACATCAAGCTGCCAGTGCTTCTAGCATGACAAAGCCACAATTGATCTACCTGCCAATTTGTCAATCACAACAAGTGATACTTCACCGAGCTATGCAACCGCAACAAGTATTTCAGAATCAGGCACATGCAGTTTATGCCCCAGCACACCAGCCAACAAAACAATTACCAAGATTCACCCAAAATATAAATCCAAACACAAGGAGTAGGATAAGCAGCTCCACTAATACCCAATTCATGGGAAAGCCATCACAAGAACCATCAAGAAATCTTAGTGACAAGGAGGAAAATTGGAACCAAGCGAAAAACATTCCTCAAAGACAAAGCCGGGTAAATAAAAATTCAGGTAATGTGCCATTACAAGAACTGCCAAGTCATGAAATACAAAGAGATAAAACGAAAGACAGCGATTGTTCGAGACAAAATGATACAAATGAGCCACTTCAAACATCTCGAGAAACAGAAACAATTTTAATAAGTGAAAGACCGTCTTCCAAGAACAAAAATTCACCAACTGTGCAACTCAACAGTGAGAACGAAAGACTAAAAGATAGAAGCTGTTTTTTAGGACATGGCCGAGCATCAACGAATCAAGATCGGAAAAGAAGGAAATCTCAATAGGCACATTGAACGTTAAAAACGCAAGAACTAACCAACTCTATCTTAGATCTATTCTGAAACGTTGTGACATATTATGTATACAGGAGCATTGGCTCTACTCCTGCGATAAACACATCCTGAAAAGTTATTCAGGAGACCACAAATGTGAACCTAAGTCTGTGGATGATGATACTGACACTGAATGTTTTAATCTCAAAAGGGGATATGGAGGCATAGCAACCTTCTGGAGGAATGATCTTAATCATGTTTGCAAATTTGAAATTGATGGTAATGAGAGGATAATAGTAACTACTTTGAATACCAAAGAACATCCGTTGTGTATAATCAATATATATATGCCATCAACCAACAGCGATATAGATGAATATAAAGACATGCTTGCACAGTTGGAAGAAATTATCGAAAAATATAAAGAAAACTACCAACTGCTCTTATGTGGAGATTTCAATGCCTCACTCATCAGAGGAACTCAACGCCCACGAGACAAGCTACTTCATGAATTTGTGAAACAAAACAACCTTGAAGTGTCACAGGACTATGGAAATAAATCAACCTTTTTCCATCAAAGCATGGACAGTCAATCACAAATAGACTACCTCCTAAATAGTAAAAAGGGAGATGGTATAGAGTATAAGGTCGAAATATTAGACATGGAACCCTTAAATGTTTCTGACCACACATTAGTAATTGCGACCACAAAGATAAATGCAAAGATAGTAAAAGTACAACAACAAGTAGTTACAAAGAGAACAAACTGGAAAAAGTGTGACTATGATGCTTTCAAAATGTCAATAATAAAACAACTAGAGGATGGAAAAATGGATAAAAGCAATAACGATGAGAAAAGCTTTAGTCAGTGTAATGCATCAAGCAGGATCAGAAGCAATTCCACAATACAGAAAAAGTGTGAAAGCAAAAACAGTAGGGAAAGGAATATGGAACGAAGAAATCAGTGAGGCAAATAAAGCATCCAAGGAGGCGTTCTACGAATGCAAAATCAAAGACACTTATGAGAATAGAGAGAAAAAGAGAATAGCTCGAAAAAAACTGCGTAGTGCGCAAAGAAGGGCAGTAGCAAACTGTAAGAACACTCTGTTTGAGAAAATTATGAATGCCTCATCTAACGACAACAAGCTTTTCCACCAACTCGTACAAATACAAAGACACAGTACTGGAAATGGCACAAATGTGATGTACTTTAATGGAAAGGAAACCGAGTCTAATGAGGATATATTAAAAGGATGGAAAGAGTACTTTGAAAACCTATACAAAGACGAAAGCGAGTGTAATGCCTTGAATAGACTACAACTTGCTAAAATCCAAAATGAAATCATAGAAGAAATAGAGATATCCAAAAACGAGAAACTGAAGCATGTCAGTGTAGAAGAAATTACTAAAACCATACTAAAGCTCAAAACAGGAAAGAGTCCAGGACATGACGGACTTTCTGCCGAGCATTTTAAAAACATGCCACCAGAATTATTACCATATATCTGTGATATAATAAACACTATCATTGATACAAAGACCATTCCAAAGTCATTGAAAAAGGGAATATTAACACCGGTTCCTAAACCAGGAAAAGATGCAAAATACCCTGAAAACTACCGAGGAATAACAGTTACAACAACACTATCAACAATTCTAGAAGGCATCCTCAAAGACAGAATAGAACCTATATTGGTAAAAACACAAAATCAAATGCAGAGGGGCTTTACACAGCATTCATCTTCCTTAAATACAGCCTTCATTATTTCTCAAGCTATCGAGCACTACAAAGAACATCAAAACGATTTATTCCTTGTGACTTTAGACGCACAGAAAGCTTTTGATCGGGTAAACCATGACATCATGATGAACAAGTTATATCATGACGGTATTCAAGGTGATATGTGGCTTCTCCTAAAGAACCTATACACTGAGGTTTCAGTTAACGTAAAATGGAATGGAGATCTGACAAGTGAATTTTATCAGGAACAAGGTGTTAGGCAAGGATCAAAATTATCTACTGTACTCTATAAACGTTACAACAATGATATACTGAATGCGCTTGAAAGATCTAATCTCGGTGCTAGTATAGGAAACATCAGAGTGGTTGCACCAACCTGCGCAGACGACATTGCGATCCTGGCTCCCAATGAACATGAAGCCCAAGCTCTGCTAGACATAGTCAACGATTGTACCAAGAAGGACAATGTGAGAATTAATCCTTGCAAATCAGAAGTGGTACCACTAGTGAAAACATCTACTAAAATCAATGTTCAACTAGGGCATGAGAGTATTGACCAAAAAACATCTACTAAACATGTTGGAATCATTAGAGACGATATAAACAACTTTAACACAGACGAACGCCTAAAATCAGCTAGAAATACCTTATATGCCCTACTAGGACCGGGACTCAATGTACGAAATGGCATGTCACCATGTGTCATTACAAAGCTCTGGAAAACATATATTATTCCTAAATTAGTATATGGAATAGAAGTGTTGTCATATCAACAAAAGGACATTAAAAAGTTAGAAGCATTCCAGATGAAAACATTAAAACAAGTACAGAGTTTACCACAAAGAACCGCTAACATCGGTGTATATATCCTGCTAGGAATGGAACCAGTACAAAGTGTGATTGACAGACAAACTCTCACGTTCCTCGTAAACCAACTCCAAGACAACACCACTCTTGAGTACAAGATCATAGAGAGACAATCAGGAATGAGTGATGGAAAAATCCAAACATTCTTGAATCGAATTAGAGTACTACTAAAAAAATACAACCTCCCATCTGTAGAACAACTATTAAAAAACACACCAAAGAAAGAGGAGTGGAAAAGAACTGTCAAAAAAGCAATAAACGACAACTTAACAGCAACATTTACAGAAGAGAAAGCCTCGAAAAAAACACTAGAGGAACTAGACGTCCAAGATCCACCAGTTGGAAAGGTACACCCTATCTGGCAATTAACACCCAACAATACTCGAGAAATCCGAAAATCAGAAGTGAAAGCGAAACTCATAACAAAAACGTATACACTACAAAGTGATCGGGCCAAATTCACAAATGGAAAGGAAAGTAACATATGTCCTCTATGCAACAAAGAACCAGAAAACTCAGAGCATTTCATCCTCAAATGTGAAGCAACTTCCGAAGAAAGAGCGAAACATATAACAACACTGAAATTATACCTTGATGAAATAAAAGGAACTGATTGTTATCAAAACATTATACAGAACAATTTGTTAATGAAACTTGTGCTGGATCCATCCTCAACCAAACTGAATCCATTCCTCGGGCCTATTAAGAAGTCCAACTACCAAAAACTGGAAAGCATCACACGAACACTATGTTATAGTATCCATCTCAAAAGAGCGCTAATGCTGAATATGTAGAAACACTGAGATCATGCAGTATAAACCAGAAAGTCAGACTTAGATGTACATAAATGTACATATTGTAATATAGTTGGTTGAAACTCTCCGTTCTTAAACTTAGAGGTGACGGTGTTACTTTACAGTATAGTAAATGTTCTAATTTACTTAAATTTTATCCCCTATGGGAGTGGTCCTTCAATAGGACGAATCTACCTGATATGAGATATGAGATATGAGATAGTGTGCTTGGAATTTTTTCTCTCTCGAAATTAGTTATTTCACGAAAATATAGTAAAATAATAGTAAGTATTTATTTTTTATAGTTTATTATTCACTAATGAGTTTTGATTTCGTCAAATTACATGTTTTCATTCCACATTTAGCCAGAAAACAATACGAAAATGTTGTTGTCCAACATGTGCGTAATATCGTAGCGGTTTTTCCCTTCAGTCAAACCCATTTTAGATTATAATAACTTCATCACCCTTTGTGTGATCACAACAAACCTTGGTTTTTATGAAAATTTATAGATACTCCTGCGCATTAGACTGCTTAAAGTAGGTTTTATGTGTTTTTGCATGAATTTGTGTGATTGGAAATTTGTTTATATTTTGGAACACCGGTCCCTATCTTGGCTACATACACCGACCATACACCCATTTTAGAATGTAATAACTTCATCACCCTTTGTGTGATCACAACAAACCTTGGTTTTTATGAAAATTTATAGATAGTCCTATGCATTAGACTGCTTAAATGTAGGTTTTATGTGTTTTTTGCATGAATTTAGATGATTGGAATTTGTTTATATTTTGGAACACCGGTCCCCATCTTGGCTACATACACCCACTTGTACATGTAATAACTTATCATCTTTTGTGTGATCACAACTAACATTGGTTTTTTATGAAAATTTATAGATACTCCTGTGCATATCTAATATTAATTATTAATAATTTTGTTGTTTCAGATGCCTTCTCGAAAGAAGTCACGTCACCTAACACAGAGACAATTTTTTTTAATTAGTTTATTACTGTTATAACATCCTGTAATTCCTACTGTGTTTACCTGACAGGTTTATAATCATACAGATTGCCTTGGTTGCACCACATGGTGTGAGGCAGACAGACAATATTATTAATTAGTTTGTTAGTTAATTACTGTTTGCAATATCATCCTGTAATTTCTACTGTGTTTACATGACAGGTGTGTTTACCTGACAGGTTTATAATTATACAGAGTGGCTTGTGTTTTTGTTTATTTTCTTTTTCCTTATCATTATCAAAGAATTGTATTCTTTTTACCTTACAAATAAAGTAATTAAAGATATCTGTATGAAAACATTCAAAGCTGAAGAGAAATTCAATAAAATGTTAATTAGGAAAGTTGTTTTAGTTTAATAACATGATAAAGGTGAATAAAAATGTATAAAATTTATAATTATAATAATCCGATCTGACATGAATTTTTTTTATTGTATATAAATATAGATGAACGCACGGAAAAGCACTAGAAAATCGTAAATAATGTATTTAAAAAAACGGAAATCATATCATACTGTATCGAACACGATTACATTTTAACAAAGTTCGAAACTAAAGCTAGCTGTATGTGATTCAATTCTAGATACGAAAATTTCCGACCGAAGTGCTAGCTCTGCGTTCGTGTCCTAGAAATTTTGCCGAAAACGCCAGTGACATGTCCCGTCAGTATAGACTGTCCCTGAATTACATTATAATTAATGTTTTGCAGAGTTTCTTAAGTTTTTTTTAAATATTTGAACAATAAATTTAATTATTACATAATGTATATTTTTGCCTTTTTCCTATTAGCCTAAACCAATACACGTGACTTTCCATTTCTTATCACATTGGTTTTGCAAAAAACTCATTCTACTCAATAAAAAACCAAATTGCACTCTCGTGAGAAATTTATGAATGAAAATACCTAGCACGTGCCGTTTCCTTCAACGGAAATACAATATCCAATCAAATCCTCTTTCTTTAATCCCCTAAACCAATCAAAATTATCGTTCTGACTGATGTTCGGATTATGTTATCGTTTGTAAACATGGTAACGTCATCGAGTGAATGTAATACGGATAGTTCTGGTGCTAATAAGCGAAGATTTGCAGATATTACTAACTTGGAAATTAATGAAATCTTTAAGAAAAGAGATGTTGTCAACACTGGCAAATCGACAGAGGAAGCGATTAGGTTTTTTATGAAATATTTACATGAAACGGTTATGTCGGTTAGTTTGGAAAAGACGGACCCTCGGGAATTGGACTCAATTTTTTGTAAATTATATGCAAAAGCAAGGACTGAGGATGGGGCAATATACAAGAAATAAAAAACTGCAAACATTTCATCATGGATTATCTCGATATCTTACCGATTTTCGAGAAACAAACATTGTGAAAGACAGTCACTTTCGGGAATAAAAAAATCCTGTATATTCCATTTCATTACTCAATAAATTATGTAATAAACAATTACTACACTTGACCTTGATCAATATGAGGTTTTATGGAGCAGGGTAGAATAATTTTGAACTCGGTTTCGCCTCGTTCAATATTATTCTACCCTGCTCCATAAAACCTCACATTGATCTCGTTCAAGTGCAGTAATTGTATAATATTTGAAAATGTTTTGGAATTAAATGTTTATTATGGTATACATGTATAACTATATTTTTTGATAAACAGGATATGTTAAAGGATATGCCATTCCAGGAAACATAACTTCTTTTGACAATCATTATCAATTCTCTCCCTTTAAAACACACATTCAGTGCCATTTACATGTATAGCTATTTGAACTTTTCCTTATTAGGATGAGAAAGTCTAAACATTATCCACTACCCCACTCTAATCTACACGATCTTTTATTTAAGTATGTAGATGTTTAATAATTTTGTTTTGTCATCTATATACATACATGTAAAAATGACAATTTTAATTTAATGCAGATATGTAATTCTTCTGATAAAACAGAGCACGGCATATGTTGACAAAAAATGTTTTGGGTTAAATTTAGTTCAAAATTTCACAAAGAAGTTATCTTTCATCTTACATTTTACTAGTTTCTGTTATGTAAGGAAGCAAGCATAGGGTAATTATTACTATCTCAAATAAACAGTTCTATGTTGGAATAAAGTAATGCTATATTCATGTATAAAAAAATCTGATACAAGACGTTAACAACCACTTTCAGTCATTTTCTAGATGTATTATCAGTGAACAGTGCTTTGAGGAACCTCTTTTGGGAGGTAAACTGGCAATCCTTGTTAATTAAGGTTACTGAACAATGTCAGGTAAGAGCTCACAACCTATGTGATGTGCCATGTGTTCACTTTTGGCTTATACATGTGTTTGATACATGTGTATTACCTGTCCAGGTATAATTATACAAAATATTTCTGATAAAAAGCAATTCTCACAGACAAATATTGTTCTGATTGCAAAATTAAACAGTTTACAATGTACTTACATCTCTGTCTAATGGCAGTTTAAGCCTGATAAAAGCTCTCTGTGTCCAGCCATTGTCAAGAGATGGTAGATTACGCATTTCCAATGAGAAGTATGAGTTTACATTAACACTGGATGGCGTACTTGGAGCACTTGACAGTGTCAACGTTATACCAGTCGAGGAATCTGTTGATCCAGCAATGCCATTTATTCTTGTATCCTGTAGGTAATTGTCTGGGTTGGCAAGTAAATCTGAAAACAAAATGTAGTGAAATATGTGTTATGGTATACAAAATTATGACAGGTAACAAGTGCACGTAATCACTTGGATTAGACAGGAACTCAGAAAACAAGGAAAAGGGAAAACAATAAACTAAAAACATAAACCTGAATCCATCAGAACCAAGTACAATATACTTTACGGAAATCTCGAGGTAAAACAAAAGATATTGCACAATAGTTTCATTTTGAATTAAACAAAATCACAAGGAGACTTCCGATGAGACATTCTGTTGGTAGTTTCAATAGACTTTTATACGTCCGTCGAAGACGGTTCTACATTATGGGGATACCCATGGCGGGCGGGCCGCCCTGTAATTCAAACAGCTGTCGTCCGATCTTCATGGAACTTGGGGAAATTGTTAATGGGCATAATATATCGGCCAATTTTGATAACCAGCCAAATCACTTCAGCCACTTTAAAGTTATGTCCCTTCATACAAAAAATGGCAAAGTTCGCCTTTGCCGCTCTCTAACTCAAACAGTTGTTGTTCCATCTTCATTAAACTTGAGAAAAATGTTTATGGGCATAACATTTTGACCAAGATTGATTAACATCCAAATTGCTTCAGCCACTTCAGAGTTATGGCCCTTTACTTAAAAAAAAATGCAAAAAATGCTTGCGCAGTCCGTATGGCCGGGGGTATGGGGGACGCTCAAGGCCCCCAGAAGCTCTGGGGGTTTTGATGCAAAAATATGCATTCTGGCAGTATTCTGAGTGTACATTTCCATTCTGAAAAACACTATTTTTTGTCTGAATTTTTTGCAGTTTTGGTCTCACACTGATCATTCATGAAGTTCTTGTATACATCATACTATACCTAACAGTTTGTTATGAACATGTCATGTTTATCTGAGCAAAATTTCCAAAGAAAATAGAATAACATTACAATAAACCCAGAAATAACTCTTTTGTTCAGCACACTTCCACTTGGACAAAGTTGTGCTCATCAAAATTGCTTCATGGGACACCCATCTACAGAACTTATGATGTTTATTTCACAGGAAGCTAATTATTTCATTTAAATTGGAAGCTTTCCGATTGGTGTGATCAGATATTTAATTCGTTTCATTATCATATATCATTCATATATATTCGTCATTTCATATTGATTCTTGACTAATCAACCGTTTATTCAAGTCAAACACGCCTTTGCATGTTTTTCATACAAACCTAAAGTCAAACACACCTTTGCATGCTTTTCGCACCTGTCTAATTAATTAAAACACCTGTAGTCATTCCAACACTGTACGTGGGTCTGAGTGTACTATTTTGAAATAGTTCCCTGTTTATTTACAGGTCAGTTTGTATGTTATTGGATTGCTCAAATGAGATTTGAATGTTTATATTGAATTAAATTGTAATGTAAATAAATTACAATTGTTGTAATATTGTTTATTTACAGACAAATAAAATATTTGGGTAATAACTTATTATTTACGCCATACAAGGGACAATAACCCGGCGACAAAATGGAGGCTCCGGCGAGATTACCCATTGTCTGTTTGTCAGTTTAGATGAAATTCCATTTCCACGGTTTTGATAATTTCAGTTCTTCAAATGTTTGGCTCAACGACGATGTTCATTCAACGACTTGTCCAATTTTGACAACGTAGTTTTTGGCTCGACGACTTTTGTCAACGACACTTCGAATGATTTACTAGTCCGAACCAACTTCAGTTGTAGATCGACATATGGAGGGGTGCAGTCAATAGTCAGAATTTTGATAATGGCCGCCATTTCAAAATGGCCGCCACTTGACGACACCCACCCAAAAATGGCAAAATTTTCCCGTGGTCCGATTTCAACGAAATTTGGTATGGAGGTAGATGTTAGTATTTCGAGTGAAACGCTACCTTTAAATTTTTTCTCCGACGTCGGGTTTCAAAATGGCCGCCAAAAACGTGTATAATTTTCAACGTTATGCGATCTCGATGACATTTAACGTGCTCCGATTGCAACAAAATTTGGTGTGGAGGTGGATTTACGTGTGTCGAGTGAAAATCCAAATTCAGAATTTTTTTTTCCACCTGGCGTTTCAAAATGGCCACCAAAAACGCGTCAAATTTTAAACGTGGTCCGATTTGAATGAAATTTGATTTGTAGGTACATCCTAATGTCCTGAGTGGAACGCAATACTATCCATGGGGATTT
The DNA here is from genome assembly GCA_944474755.1 of Limnoperna fortunei. Classification (NCBI taxonomy): domain Eukaryota; kingdom Metazoa; phylum Mollusca; class Bivalvia; order Mytilida; family Modiolidae; genus Limnoperna; species Limnoperna fortunei. Next base: position 81,412,195 of record OX104117.1, on the reverse strand, counting down.
TGGGCGACTTCTGTGTTGGCATCCCAACACATTATTTTTAATTATTATGGCTCCCAAACGAAAGTTTGGGAGACATATTGTTTTTGCTCCGTTTCTTCTTATTATTATTATTATTATGGCTCCCAAACGAAAGTTTGGGAGACATATTGTTTTTGCTCCGTTTCTTATTATTATTATTATTATTATGGCTCCCAAACGAAAGTTTGGGAGACATATTGTTTTTGCTCCGTTTCTTATTATGGCTCCCAAACGAAAGTTTGGGAGACATATTGTTTTTGCTCTGTTTCTTATTATTATTAAGTCGCCGACCACGAAGTGTCGGGCGACTTATTGTTTTTACTCCGTTTCTTATTAAGTCGCCGACCACGAAGTGTCGGGCGACTTATTGTTTTTACTCCGTTTCTTATTAAGTCGCCGACCACGAAGTGTCGGGCGACTTATTGTTTTTACTCCGTTTCTTATTATTAAGTCGCCGACCACGAAGTGTCGGGCGACTTATTGTTTTTACTCCGTTTCTTATTATTATTATTTTCATATTTCTTATGTTTTCCCCTCGCAATGTTGTCCGCTCGTTTTCTCGCTCATCTTTTAACCGATCGAAATGAAACTTTGGGAACATGTTAAGGGTGACCTGAAGTTGTGCAATCCACTTTTGAAATTTTCAAAATGGCCGCCGTTGAAAAAAATGACGGCCGTTGTCAGATCTCAGTAATTGCCAAAGCAATTTCAATGAAAATTGGTATACTGGTACAGCTAACTATCCCGAGCATTTTTGCAAAAAAAAATTTGACGCGGCCGACATTTCAAAATGGCCGCCATCCGAACACCACCCCCCTAAAAATGTAAAAATTTAAACGTCATCCGATTTAGACGAAATTTGGTATACAGGTAGCTTATGATACCCTAAGTGTGCCACTATTTAAAAATGTTTTGTCGGACTTCCGGTTTCAAAATGGCGGCCGTTTTAAAGTTTTACAAAATGGCGGCCGTTGTCAGATCTCAGTTATGGCCAGAGCAATTTCAATGAAAATTGGTATACTGATACAGCTAACTATCCTGAGCATTTTTGCAAAAAAAATTTTTTGTCCGACTTCCGGTTTCAAAATGGCGGCCGTTTTAAAGTTTGCTCGTTTTCTCGCTCATCTTTTAACCGATCGAAATGAAACTTGGCCAACTGAAAGCTCATGTTATGAAGTTGTGCTCTTGACTTTTAGTTCCCTCTACTCGGTCAAAAGTGCGGAACGGGAGGCGACTTCAACGTTTCGGGAAACGTAAATTTTAATTATTATGTCTCCCAAACGAAGTTTTGGGAGACATATTGTTTTTGTCCGGTTTCTTATTATTAAGTCGCCGACCACGAAGTGTCGGGCGACTTATTGTTTTTACTCCGTTTCTTATTATTATTATTATGTTTTCCTTTTTCCCCTCGCAATGTTGTCCGCTCGTTTTCTCGCTCATCTTTTAACCGATCGAAATGAAACTTTGGGAACATGTTAAGGGTGACCTGAAGTTGTGCAATCCACTTTTGAAATTTTCAAAATGGCCGCCATTTTCAAAATGGCCGCCGTTGAAAAAAAATGACGGCCGTTGTCAGATCTCAGTAATTGCCAAAGCAATTTCAATGAAAATTGGTATACTGGTACAGCTAACTATTTCGAGCATTTTTGCAAAAAAAAATTTGACGCGGCCGACATTTCAAAATGGCCGCCATCCGAACACCACCCCCCTAAAACTGTAAAAATTTAAACATTATCCGATTTAAACGAAATTTGGTATACAGGTAGCTTATGATACCCTGAGTGTGCCACTATTTTCAAAATTTTTGTCCGACTTCCGGTTTCAAAATGGCGGCCGTTTTAAAGTTTTACAAAATGGCGGCCGTTGTCAGATCTCAGTTATGGCCAGAGCAATTTCAATGAAAATTGGTATACTGATACAGCTAACTATCCTGAGCATTTTTGCAAAAAAAAATTTTTGTCCGACTTCCGGTTTCAAAATGGCGGCCGTTTTAAAGTTTGCTCGTTTTCTCGCTCATCTTTTAACCGATCGAAATGAAACTTGGCCAACTGAAAGCTCATGTTATGAAGTTGTGCTCTTGACTTTTAGTTCCCTCTACTCGGTCAAAAGTGCGGAACGGGAGGCGACTTCAACGTTTCGGGAAACGTAAATTTTAATTATTCTTCTTCTTTCTTTTTTCTTTCCGTTCAATCTTGTCCGCACATTTTCTCAGAGATGCAATGTCCAATCAAGATGAAACTTTGGGAACATGTTAAGGGTGACCTGAAGTTGTGCAATCCACTTTTGAAATTTTCAAAATGGCCGCCATTTTCAAAATGGCCGCCGCTGAAAAAAAATGACGGCCGTTGTCAGATCTCAGTAATTGCCAAAGCAATTTCAATGAAAATTGGCATACTGATACAGCTAACTATCCTGAGCATTTTTGCAAAAAAAAATTTGACGCGACCGACATTTCAAAATGGCCGCCATCCGAACACCACCCCCCTAAAAATGCAAAAAATTTAAACATCATCCGATTTCGACGAAATTTGGTACAAAGGTAGATTATGGTACCCTGAGTGTGCCACTACTTTCAAAATGTTTGTCAGACTTCCGGTTTCAAAATGGCGGCCGTTTTAAAGTTTTACAAAATGACGGCCGTTGTCAGATCTCAGTAATTGCCAAAGCAATTTCAATGAAAATTGGTATACTGGTACAGCTAACTATCCCGAGCATTTTTGCAAAAAAAAATTTGACGCGGCCGACATTTCAAAATGGCCGCCATCCGAACACCACCCCCCTAAAAATGTAAAAATTTAAACGTCATCCGATTTAGACGAAATTTGGTATACAGGTAGCTTATGATACCCTAAGTGTGCCATTATTTAAAAATGTTTTGTCCGACTTCCGGTTTCAAAAAGGCGGCCATTTTACTGCAGGAAAAAGTCAACTTTGTCCGATTTCAACAAAATTTGATTTCTAGGCATATTTTAATGTACTGATTTGAATGAAATACTATCCATGGGGATTATAGTGGCAATGGGGGTTCGTTTGGGAGACATTCTGTGTTGGCATCCCAACACAATCAGCACTAGTTATTATTATTTTCATATTTCTTATGTTTTCCCCTCGCAATGTTGTCCGCTCGTTTTCTCGCTCATCTTTTAACCGATCGAAATGAAACTTTGGGAACATGTTAAGGGTGACCTGAAGTTGTGCAATCCACTTTTGAAATTTCCAAAATGGCCGCCATTTTCAAAATGGCCGCCGTTGAAAAAAATGACGGCCGTTGTCAGATCTCAGTAATTGCCAAAGCAATTTCAATGAAAATTGGTATACTGGTACAGCTAACTATCCCGAGCATTTTTGCAAAAAAAAATTTGACGCGGCCGACATTTCAAAATGGCCGCCATCCGAACACCACCCCCCTAAAAATGTAAAAATTTAAACGTCATCCGATTTAGACGAAATTTGGTATACAGGTAGCTTATGATACCCTAAGTGTGCCACTATTTAAAAATGTTTTGTCCGACTTCCGGTTTCAAAATGGCGGCCGTTTTAAAGTTTTACAAAATGGCGGCCGTTGTCAGATCTCAGTTATGGCCAGAGCAATTTCAATGAAAATTGGTATACTGATACAGCTAACTATCCTGAGCATTTTTGCAAAAAAAATTTTTTGTCCGACTTCCGGTTTCAAAATGGCGGCCGTTTTAAAGTTTGCTCGTTTTCTCGCTCATCTTTTAACCGATCGAAATGAAACTTGGCCAACTGAAAGCTCATGTTATGAAGTTGTGCTCTTGACTTTTAGTTCCCTCTACTCGGTCAAAAGTGCGGAACGGGAGGCGACTTCAACGTTTCGGGAAACGTAAATTTTAATTAAGTCGCCTACCACGAAGTGTCGGGCGACTTATTGTTTTTACTCCGTTTCTTATTATGGCTCCCAAACGAAAGTTTGTGAGACATATTGTTTTTGCTCTGTTTCTTATTATTAAGTCGCCGACCACGAAGTGTCGGGCGACTTATTGTTTTTACTCCGTTTCTTATTATTATTATTTTCATATTTCTTATGTTTTCCCCTCGCAATGTTGTCCGCTCGTTTTCTCGCTCATCTTTTAACCGATCGAAATGAAACTTTGGGAACATGTTAAGGGTGACCTGAAGTTGTGCAATCCACTTTTGAAATTTTCAAAATGGCCGCCGTTGAAAAAAATGACGGCCGTTGTCAGATCTCAGTAATTGCCAAAGCAATTTCAATGAAAATTGGTATACTGGTACAGCTAACTATCCCGAGCATTTTTGCAACAAAAAATTTGACGCGGCCGACATTTCAATATGGCCGCCATCCGAACACCACCCCCCTAAAAATGTAAAAATTTAAACGTCATCCGATTTAGACGAAATTTGGTATACAGGTAGCTTATGATACCCTTAGTGTGCCACTATTTAAAAATGTTTTGTCCGACTTCCGGTTTCAAAATGGCGGCCGTTTTAAAGTTTTACAAAATGGCGGCCGTTGTCAGATCTCAGTTATGGCCAGAGCAATTTCAATGAAAATTGGTATACTGATACAGCTAACTATCCTGAGCATTTTTGCAAAAAAAAATTTTTGTCCGACTTCCGGTTTCAAAATGGCGGCCGTTTTAAAGTTTGCTCGTTTTCTCGCTCATCTTTTAACCGATCGAAATGAAACTTGGCCAACTGAAAGCTCATGTTATGAAGTTGTGCTCTTGACTTTTAGTTCCCTCTATTCGGTCAAAAGTGCGGAACGGGAGGCGACTTCAACGTTTCGGGAAACGTAAATTTTAATTATTAAGTCGCCGACCACGAAGTGTCGGGCGACTTATTGTTTTTACTCCGTTTCTTATTATTATTAAGTCGCCGACCACGAAGTGTCGGGCGACTTATTGTTTTTACTCCGTTTCTTATTATTATTATTATGTTTTCCTTTTTCCCCTCGCAATGTTGTCCGCTCGTTTTCTCGCTCATCTTTTAACCGATCGAAATGAAACTTTGGTAACATGTTAAGGGTGACCTGAAGTTGTGCAATCCACTTTTGAAATTTTCAAAATGGCCGCCATTTTCAAAATGGCCGCCGTTGAAAAAAAATGACGGCCGTTGTCAGATCTCAGTAATTGCCAAAGCAATTTCAATGAAAATTGGTATACTGGTACAGCTAACTATCCCGAGCATTTTTGCAAAAAAAAAATTTGACGCGGCCGACATTTCAAAATGGCCGCCATCCGAACACCACCCCCCTAAAAATGTAAAAATTTAAACGTCATCCGATTTAGACGAAATTTGGTATACAGGTAGCTTATGATACCCTAAGTGTGCCACTATTAAAAATGTTTTGTCCGACTTCCGGTTTCAAAATGGCGGCCGTTTTAAAGTTTTTCAAAATGGCGGCCGTTGTCAGATCTCAGTTATGGCCAGAGCAATTTCAATGAAAATTGGTATACTGATACAGCTAACTATCCTGAGCATTTTTGCAAAAAAAATTTTTTGTCCGACTTCCGGTTTCAAAATGGCGGCCTTTTTAAAGTTTGCTCGTTTTCTCGCTCATCTTTTAACCGATCGAAATGAAACTTGGCCAACTGAAAGCTCATGTTATGAAGTTGTGCTCTTGACTTTTAGTTCCCTCTACTCGGTCAAAAGTGCGGAACGGGAGGCGACTTCAACGTTTCGGGAAACGTAAATTTTATTATTATTATTATTATTTTCATATTTCTTATGTTTTCCTTTTTCCCCTCGCAATGTTGTCCGCTCGTTTTCTCGCTCATCTTTTAACCGATCGAAATGAAACTTTGGGAACATAATAAGGGTGACCTGAAGTTGTGCAATCCACTTTTGAAATTTTCAAAATAGCCGCCATTTTCAAAATGGCCGCCGTTGAAAAAAAATGACGGCCGTTGTCAGATCTCAGTAATTGCCAAAGCAATTTCAATGAAAATTGGTATACTGATACAGCTCCCTATCCCGAGCATTTTTGCAAAAAAAAATTTGACGCGGCCGACATTTCAAAATGGCCGCCATCCGAACACCACCCCCCTAAAACTGTAAAAATTTAAACGTCATCCGATTTAAACGAAATTTGGTATACAGGTACCTTATGATACCCTGAGTGTGCCACTATTTTCAAAATTTTTGTCCGACTTCCGGTTTCAAAATGGCGGCCGTTTTAAAGTTTTACAAAATGGCGGCCGTTGTCAGATCTCAGTTATGGCCAGAGCAATTTCAATGAAAATTGGTATACTGATACAGCTAACTATCCTGAGCATTTTTGCAAAAAAAAATTTTTGTCCGACTTCCGGTTTCAAAATGGCGGCCGTTTTAAAGTTTGCTCGTTTTCTCGCTCATCTTTTAACCGATCGAAATGAAACTTGGCCAACTGAAAGCTCATGTTATGAAGTTGTGCTCTTGACTTTTAGTTCCCTCTACTCGGTCAAAAGTGCGGAACGGGAGGCGACTTCAACGTTTCGGGAAACGTAAATTTTAATTATTATTATTATTATTATTTTCATATTTCTTATGTTTTCCCCTCGCAATGTTGTCCGCTCGTTTTCTCGCTCATCTTTTAACCGATCGAAATGAAACTTTGGGAACATGTTAAGGGTGACCTGAAGTTGTGCAATCAACTTTTGAAATTTTCAAAATGGCCGCCATTTTCAAAATGGCCGCCGTTGAAAAAAATGATGGCCGTTGTCAGATCTCAGTAATTGCCAAAGCAATTTCAATGAAAATTGGTATACTGGTACAGCTAACTATCCCGAGCATTTTTGCAAAAAAAAATTTGACGCGGCCGACATTTCAAAATGGCCGCCATCCGAACACCACCCCCCTAAAAATGTAAAAATTTAAACGTCATCCGATTTAGACGAAATTTGGTATACAGGTAGCTTATGATACCCTAAGTGTGCCACTATTTAAAAATGTTTTGTCCGACTTCCGGTTTCAAAATGGCGGCCGTTTTAAAGTTTTACAAAATGGCGGCCGTTGTCAGATCTCAGTTATGGCCAGAGCAATTTCAATGAAAATTGGTATACTGATACAGCTAACTATCCTGAGCATTTTTGCAAAAAAATTTTTTTGTCCGACTTCCGGTTTCAAAATGGCGGCCGTTTTAAAGTGTGCTCGTTTTCTCGCTCATCTTTTAACCGATCGAAATGAAACTTGGCCAACTGAAAGCTCATGTTATGAAGTTGTGCTCTTGACTTTTAGTTCCCTCTACTCGGTCAAAAGTGCGGAACGGGAGGCGACTTCAACGTTTCGGGAAACGTAAATTTTAATTAAGTCGCCGACCACGAAGTGTCGGGCGACTTATTGTTTTTACTCCGTTTCTTATTATTATTATTAAGTCGCCGACCACGAAGTGTCGGGCGACTTATTGTTTTTACTCCGTTTCTTATTATTAAGTCGCCGACCACGAAGTGTCGGGCGACTTATTGTTTTTACTCCGTTTCTTATTATTATTATTATTATTATTTTCATATTTCTTATGTTTTCCCCTCGCAATGTTGTCCGCTCGTTTTCTCGCTCATCTTTTAACCGATCGAAATGAAACTTTGGGAACATGTTAAGGGTGATCTGAAGTTGTGCAATCCACTTTTGAAATTTTCAAAATGGCCGCCATTTTCAAAATGGCCGCCGTTGAAAAAAATGACGGCCGTTGTCAGATCTCAGTAATTGCCAAAGCAATTTCAATGAAAATTGGTATACTGGTACAGCTAACTATCCCGAGCATTTTTGCAAAAAAAAATTTGACGCGGCCGACATTTCAAAATGGCCGCCATCCGAACACCACCCCCCTAAAAATGTAAAAATTTAAACGTCATCCGATTTAGACGAAATTTGGTATACAGGTAGCTTATGATACCCTAAGTGTGCCACTATTTAAAAATGTTTTGTCCGACTTCCGGTTTCAAAATGGCGGCCGTTTTAAAGTTTTACAAAATGGCGGCCGTTGTCAGATCTCAGTTATGGCCAGAGCAATTTCAATGAAAATTGGTATACTGATACAGCTAACTATCCTGAGCATTTTTGCAAAAAAAATTTTTTGTCCGACTTCCGGTTTCAAAATGGCGGCCGTTTTAAAGTTTGCTCGTTTTCTCGCTCATATTTTAACCGATCGAAATGAAACTTGGCCAACTGAAAGCTCATGTTATGAAGTTGTGCTCTTGACTTTTAGTTCCCTCTACTCGGTCAAAAGTGCGGAACGGGAGGCGACTTCAACGTTTCGGGAAACGTAAATTTTAATTATTATTATTATTATTATTTTCATATTTCTTATGTTTTCCCCTCGCAATGTTGTCCGCTCGTTTTCTCGCTCATCTTTTAACCGATCGAAATGAAACTTTGGGAACATGTTAAGGGTGACCTGAAGTTGTGCAATCAACTTTTGAAATTTTCAAAATGGCCGCCATTTTCAAAATGGCCGCCGTTGAAAAAAATGATGGCCGTTGTCAGATCTCAGTAATTGCCAAAGCAATTTCAATGAAAATTGGTATACTGGTACAGCTAACTATCCCGAGCATTTTTGCAAAAAAAAATTTGACGCGGCCGACATTTCAAAATGGCCGCCATCCGAACACCACCCCCCTAAAAATGTAAAAATTTAAACGTCATCCGATTTAGACGAAATTTGGTATACAGGTAGCTTATGATACCCTAAGTGTGCCACTATTTAAAAATGTTTTGTCCGACTTCCGGTTTCAAAATGGCGGCCGTTTTAAAGTTTTACAAAATGGCGGCCGTTGTCAGATCTCAGTTATGGCCAGAGCAATTTCAATGAAAATTGGTATACTGATACAGCTAACTATCCTGAGCATTTTTGCAAAAAAATTTTTTTGTCCGACTTCCGGTTTCAAAATGGCGGCCGTTTTAAAGTGTGCTCGTTTTCTCGCTCATCTTTTAACCGATCGAAATGAAACTTGGCCAACTGAAAGCTCATGTTATGAAGTTGTGCTCTTGACTTTTAGTTCCCTCTACTCGGTCAAAAGTGCGGAACGGGAGGCGACTTCAACGTTTCGGGAAACGTAAATTTTAATTAAGTCGCCGACCACGAAGTGTCGGGCGACTTATTGTTTTTACTCCGTTTCTTATTATTATTATTAAGTCGCCGACCACGAAGTGTCGGGCGACTTATTGTTTTTACTCCGTTTCTTATTATTAAGTCGCCGACCACGAAGTGTCGGGCGACTTATTGTTTTTACTCCGTTTCTTATTATTATTATTATTATTATTTTCATATTTCTTATGTTTTCCCCTCGCAATGTTGTCCGCTCGTTTTCTCGCTCATCTTTTAACCGATCGAAATGAAACTTTGGGAACATGTTAAGGGTGATCTGAAGTTGTGCAATCCACTTTTGAAATTTTCAAAATGGCCGCCATTTTCAAAATGGCCGCCGTTGAAAAAAATGACGGCCGTTGTCAGATCTCAGTAATTGCCAAAGCAATTTCAATGAAAATTGGTATACTGGTACAGCTAACTATCCCGAGCATTTTTGCAAAAAAAAATTTGACGCGGCCGACATTTCAAAATGGCCGCCATCCGAACACCACCCCCCTAAAAATGTAAAAATTTAAACGTCATCCGATTTAGACGAAATTTGGTATACAGGTAGCTTATGATACCCTAAGTGTGCCACTATTTAAAAATGTTTTGTCCGACTTCCGGTTTCAAAATGGCGGCCGTTTTAAAGTTTTACAAAATGGCGGCCGTTGTCAGATCTCAGTTATGGCCAGAGCAATTTCAATGAAAATTGGTATACTGATACAGCTAACTATCCTGAGCATTTTTGCAAAAAAAATTTTTTGTCCGACTTCCGGTTTCAAAATGGCGGCCGTTTTAAAGTTTGCTCGTTTTCTCGCTCATATTTTAACCGATCGAAATGAAACTTGGCCAACTGAAAGCTCATGTTATGAAGTTGTGCTCTTGACTTTTAGTTCCCTCTACTCGGTCAAAAGTGCGGAACGGGAGGCGACTTCAACGTTTCGGGAAACGTAAATTTTAATTATTATTATTATTATTATTTTCATATTTCTTATGTTTTCCCCTCGCAATGTTGTCCGCTCGTTTTCTCGCTCATCTTTTAACCGATCGAAATGAAACTTTGGGAACATGTTAAGGGTGACCTGAAGTTGTGCAATCAACTTTTGAAATTTTCAAAATGGCCGCCATTTTCAAAATGGCCGCCGTTGAAAAAAATGATGGCCGTTGTCAGATCTCAGTAATTGCCAAAGCAATTTCAATGAAAATTGGTATACTGGTACAGCTAACTATCCCGAGCATTTTTGCAAAAAAAAATTTGACGCGGCCGACATTTCAAAATGGCCGCCATCCGAACACCACCCCCCTAAAAATGTAAAAATTTAAACGTCATCCGATTTAGACGAAATTTGGTATACAGGTAGCTTATGATACCCTAAGTGAGCCACTATTTAAAAATGTTTTGTCCGACTTCCGGTTTCAAAATGGCGGCCGTTTTAAAGTTTTACAAAATGGCGGCCGTTGTCAGATCTCAGTTATGGCCAGAGCAATTTCAATGAAAATTGGTATACTGATACAGCTAACTATCCTGAGCATTTTTGCAAAAAAATTTTTTTGTCCGACTTCCGGTTTCAAAATGGCGGCCGTTTTAAAGTGTGCTCGTTTTCTCGCTCATCTTTTAACCGATCGAAATGAAACTTGGCCAACTGAAAGCTCATGTTATGAAGTTGTGCTCTTGACTTTTAGTTCCCTCTACTCGGTCAAAAGTGCGGAACGGGAGGCGACTTCAACGTTTCGGGAAACGTAAATTTTAATTAAGTCGCCGACCACGAAGTGTCGGGCGACTTATTGTTTTTACTCCGTTTCTTATTATTATTATTAAGTCGCCGACCACGAAGTGTCGGGCGACTTATTGTTTTTACTCCGTTTCTTATTATTAAGTCGCCGACCACGAAGTGTCGGGCGACTTATTGTTTTTACTCCGTTTCTTATTATTATTATTATTATTATTTTCATATTTCTTATGTTTTCCCCTCGCAATGTTGTCCGCTCGTTTTCTCGCTCATCTTTTAACCGATCGAAATGAAACTTTGGGAACATGTTAAGGGTGATCTGAAGTTGTGCAATCCACTTTTGAAATTTTCAAAATGGCCGCCATTTTCAAAATGGCCGCCGTTGAAAAAAATGACGGCCGTTGTCAGATCTCAGTAATTGCCAAAGCAATTTCAATGAAAATTGGTATACTGGTACAGCTAACTATCCCGAGCATTTTTGCAAAAAAAAATTTGACGCGGCCGACATTTCAAAATGGCCGCCATCCGAACACCACCCCCCTAAAAATGTAAAAATTTAAACGTCATCCGATTTAGACGAAATTTGGTATACAGGTAGCTTATGATACCCTAAGTGTGCCACTATTTAAAAATGTTTTGTCCGACTTCCGGTTTCAAAATGGCGGCCGTTTTAAAGTTTTACAAAATGGCGGCCGTTGTCAGATCTCAGTTATGGCCAGAGCAATTTCAATGAAAATTGGTATACTGATACAGCTAACTATCCTGAGCATTTTTGCAAAAAAAATTTTTTGTCCGACTTCCGGTTTCAAAATGGCGGCCGTTTTAAAGTTTGCTCGTTTTCTCGCTCATATTTTAACCGATCGAAATGAAACTTGGCCAACTGAAAGCTCATGTTATGAAGTTGTGCTCTTGACTTTTAGTTCCCTCTACTCGGTCAAAAGTGCGGAACGGGAGGCGACTTCAACGTTTCGGGAAACGTAAATTTTAATTATTATTATTATTATTATTTTCATATTTCTTATGTTTTCCCCTCGCAATGTTGTCCGCTCGTTTTCTCGCTCATCTTTTAACCGATCGAAATGAAACTTTGGGAACATGTTAAGGGTGACCTGAAGTTGTGCAATCAACTTTTGAAATTTTCAAAATGGCCGCCATTTTCAAAATGGCCGCCGTTGAAAAAAATGATGGCCGTTGTCAGATCTCAGTAATTGCCAAAGCAATTTCAATGAAAATTGGTATACTGGTACAGCTAACTATCCCGAGCATTTTTGCAAAAAAAAATTTGACGCGGCCGACATTTCAAAATGGCCGCCATCCGAACACCACCCCCCTAAAAATGTAAAAATTTAAACGTCATCCGATTTAGACGAAATTTGGTATACAGGTAGCTTATGATACCCTAAGTGTGCCACTATTTAAAAATGTTTTGTCCGACTTCCGGTTTCAAAATGGCGGCCGTTTTAAAGTTTTACAAAATGGCGGCCGTTGTCAGATCTCAGTTATGGCCAGAGCAATTTCAATGAAAATTGGTATACTGATACAGCTAACTATCCTGAGCATTTTTGCAAAAAATTTTTTTGTCCGACTTCCGGTTTCAAAATGGCGGCCGTTTTAAAGTGTGCTCGTTTTCTCGCTCATCTTTTAACCGATCGAAATGAAACTTGGCCAACTGAAAGCTCATGTTATGAAGTTGTGCTCTTGACTTTTAGTTCCCTCTACTCGGTCAAAAGTGCGGAACGGGAGGCGACTTCAACGTTTCGGGAAACGTAAATTTTAATTAAGTCGCCGACCACGAAGTGTCGGGCGACTTATTGTTTTTACTCCGTTTCTTATTATTATTATTAAGTCGCCGACCACGAAGTGTCGGGCGACTTATTGTTTTTACTCCGTTTCTTATTATTAAGTCGCCGACCACGAAGTGTCGGGCGACTTATTGTTTTTACTCCGTTTCTTATTATTATTATTATTATTATTTTCATATTTCTTATGTTTTCCCCTCGCAATGTTGTCCGCTCGTTTTCTCGCTCATCTTTTAACCGATCGAAATGAAACTTTGGGAACATGTTAAGGGTGATCTGAAGTTGTGCAATCCACTTTTGAAATTTTCAAAATGGCCGCCGTTGAAAAAAATGACGGCCGTTGTCAGATCTCAGTAATTGCCAAAGCAATTTCAATGAAAATTGGTATACTGGTACAGCTAACTATCCCGAGCATTTTTGCAAAAAAAAAATTTGACGCGGCCGACATTTCAAAATGGCCGCCATCCGAACACCACCCCCCTAAAAATGTAAAAATTTAAACGTCATCCGATTTAGACGAAATTTGGTATACAGGTAGCTTATGATACCCTAAGTGTGCCACTATTTAAAAATGTTTTGTCCGACTTCCGGTTTCAAAATGGCGGCCGTTTTAAAGTTTTACAAAATGGCGGCCGTTGTCAGATCTCAGTTATGGCCAGAGCAATTTCAATGAAAATTGGTATACTGATACAGCTAACTATCCTGAGCATTTTTGCAAAAAAATTTTTTTGTCCGACTTCCGGTTTCAAAATGGCGGCCGTTTTAAAGTGTGCTCGTTTTCTCGCTCATCTTTTAACCGATCGAAATGAAACTTGGCCAACTGAAAGCTCATGTTATGAAGTTGTGCTCTTGACTTTTAGTTCCCTCTACTCGGTCAAAAGTGCGGAACGGGAGGCGACTTCAACGTTTCGGGAAACGTAAATTTTAATTAAGTCGCCGACCACGAAGTGTCGGGCGACTTATTGTTTTTACTCCGTTTCTTATTATTATTATTAAGTCGCCGACCACGAAGTGTCGGGCGACTTATTGTTTTTACTCCGTTTCTTATTATTAAGTCGCCGACCACGAAGTGTCGGGCGACTTATTGTTTTTACTCCGTTTCTTATTATTATTATTATTATTATTTTCATATTTCTTATGTTTTCCCCTCGCAATGTTGTCCGCTCGTTTTCTCGCTCATCTTTTAACCGATCGAAATGAAACTTTGGGAACATGTTAAGGGTGATCTGAAGTTGTGCAATCCACTTTTGAAATTTTCAAAATGGCCGCCGTTGAAAAAAATGACGGCCGTTGTCAGATCTCAGTAATTGCCAAAGCAATTTCAATGAAAATTGGTATACTGGTACAGCTAACTATCCCGAGCATTTTTGCAAAAAAAAAATTTGACGCGGCCGACATTTCAAAATGGCCGCCATCCGAACACCACCCCCCTAAAAATGTAAAAATTTAAACGTCATCCGATTTAGACGAAATTTGGTATACAGGTAGCTTATGATACCCTAAGTGTGCCACTATTTAAAAATGTTTTGTCCGACTTCCGGTTTCAAAATGGCGGCCGTTTTAAAGTTTTACAAAATGGCGGCCGTTGTCAGATCTCAGTTATGGCCAGAGCAATTTCAATGAAAATTGGTATACTGATACAGCTAACTATCCTGAGCATTTTTGCAAAAAAAATTTTTTGTCCGACTTCCGGTTTCAAAATGGCGGCCGTTTTAAAGTTTGCTCGTTTTCTCGCTCATATTTTAACCGATCGAAATGAAACTTGGCCAACTGAAAGCTCATGTTATGAAGTTGTGCTCTTGACTTTTAGTTCCCTCTACTCGGTCAAAAGTGCGGAACGGGAGGCGACTTCAACGTTTCGGGAAACGTAAATTTTAATTATTATTATTATTATTATTTTCATATTTCTTATGTTTTCCCCTCGCAATGTTGTCCGCTCGTTTTCTCGCTCATCTTTTAACCGATCGAAATGAAACTTTGGGAACATGTTAAGGGTGACCTGAAGTTGTGCAATCAACTTTTGAAATTTTCAAAATGGCCGCCATTTTCAAAATGGCCGCCGTTGAAAAAAATGATGGCCGTTGTCAGATCTCAGTAATTGCCAAAGCAATTTCAATGAAAATTGGTATACTGGTACAGCTAACTATCCCGAGCATTTTTGCAAAAAAAAATTTGACGCGGCCGACATTTCAAAATGGCCGCCATCCGAACACCACCCCCCTAAAAATGTAAAAATTTAAACGTCATCCGATTTAGACGAAATTTGGTATACAGGTAGCTTATGATACCCTAAGTGTGCCACTATTTAAAAATGTTTTGTCCGACTTCCGGTTTCAAAATGGCGGCCGTTTTAAAGTTTTACAAAATGGCGGCCGTTGTCAGATCTCAGTTATGGCCAGAGCAATTTCAATGAAAATTGGTATACTGATACAGCTAACTATCCTGAGCATTTTTGCAAAAAAATTTTTTTGTCCGACTTCCGGTTTCAAAATGGCGGCCGTTTTAAAGTGTGCTCGTTTTCTCGCTCATCTTTTAACCGATCGAAATGAAACTTGGCCAACTGAAAGCTCATGTTATGAAGTTGTGCTCTTGACTTTTAGTTCCCTCTACTCGGTCAAAAGTGCGGAACGGGAGGCGACTTCAACGTTTCGGGAAACGTAAATTTTAATTAAGTCGCCGACCACGAAGTGTCGGGCGACTTATTGTTTTTACTCCGTTTCTTATTATTATTATTAAGTCGCCGACCACGAAGTGTCGGGCGACTTATTGTTTTTACTCCGTTTCTTATTATTAAGTCGCCGACCACGAAGTGTCGGGCGACTTATTGTTTTTACTCCGTTTCTTATTATTATTATTATTATTATTTTCATATTTCTTATGTTTTCCCCTCGCAATGTTGTCCGCTCGTTTTCTCGCTCATCTTTTAACCGATCGAAATGAAACTTTGGGAACATGTTAAGGGTGATCTGAAGTTGTGCAATCCACTTTTGAAATTTTCAAAATGGCCGCCATTTTCAAAATGGCCGCCGTTGAAAAAAATGACGGCCGTTGTCAGATCTCAGTAATTGCCAAAGCAATTTCAATGAAAATTGGTATACTGGTACAGCTAACTATCCCGAGCATTTTTGCAAAAAAAAATTTGACGCGGCCGACATTTCAAAATGGCCGCCATCCGAACACCACCCCCCTAAAAATGTAAAAATTTAAACGTCATCCGATTTAGACGAAATTTGGTATACAGGTAGCTTATGATACCCTAAGTGTGCCACTATTTAAAAATGTTTTGTCCGACTTCCGGTTTCAAAATGGCGGCCGTTTTAAAGTTTTACAAAATGGCGGCCGTTGTCAGATCTCAGTTATGGCCAGAGCAATTTCAATGAAAATTGGTATACTGATACAGCTAACTATCCTGAGCATTTTTGCAAAAAAAATTTTTTGTCCGACTTCCGGTTTCAAAATGGCGGCCGTTTTAAAGTTTGCTCGTTTTCTCGCTCATATTTTAACCGATCGAAATGAAACTTGGCCAACTGAAAGCTCATGTTATGAAGTTGTGCTCTTGACTTTTAGTTCCCTCTACTCGGTCAAAAGTGCGGAACGGGAGGCGACTTCAACGTTTCGGGAAACGTAAATTTTAATTATTATTATTATTATTATTTTCATATTTCTTATGTTTTCCCCTCGCAATGTTGTCCGCTCGTTTTCTCGCTCATCTTTTAACCGATCGAAATGAAACTTTGGGAACATGTTAAGGGTGACCTGAAGTTGTGCAATCAACTTTTGAAATTTTCAAAATGGCCGCCATTTTCAAAATGGCCGCCGTTGAAAAAAATGATGGCCGTTGTCAGATCTCAGTAATTGCCAAAGCAATTTCAATGAAAATTGGTATACTGGTACAGCTAACTATCCCGAGCATTTTTGCAAAAAAAAATTTGACGCGGCCGACATTTCAAAATGGCCGCCATCCGAACACCACCCCCTAAAAATGTAAAAATTTAAACGTCATCCGATTTAGACGAAATTTGGTATACAGGTAGCTTATGATACCCTAAGTGTGCCACTATTTAAAAATGTTTTGTCCGACTTCCGGTTTCAAAATGGCGGCCGTTTTAAAGTTTTACAAAATGGCGGCCGTTGTCAGATCTCAGTTATGGCCAGAGCAATTTCAATGAAAATTGGTATACTGATACAGCTAACTATCCTGAGCATTTTTGCAAAAAAATTTTTTTGTCCGACTTCCGGTTTCAAAATGGCGGCCGTTTTAAAGTGTGCTCGTTTTCTCGCTCATCTTTTAACCGATCGAAATGAAACTTGGCCAACTGAAAGCTCATGTTATGAAGTTGTGCTCTTGACTTTTAGTTCCCTCTACTCGGTCAAAAGTGCGGAACGGGAGGCGACTTCAACGTTTCGGGAAACGTAAATTTTAATTAAGTCGCCGACCACGAAGTGTCGGGCGACTTATTGTTTTTACTCCGTTTCTTATTATTATTATTAAGTCGCCGACCACGAAGTGTCGGGCGACTTATTGTTTTTACTCCGTTTCTTATTATTAAGTCGCCGACCACGAAGTGTCGGGCGACTTATTGTTTTTACTCCGTTTCTTATTATTATTAAGTCGCCGACCACGAAGTGTCGGGCGACTTATTGTTTTTACTCCGTTTCTTATTATTATTATTATTTTCATATTTCTTATGTTTTCCCCTCGCAATGTTGTCCGCTCGTTTTCTCGCTCATCTTTTAACCGATCGAAATGAAACTTTGGGAACCTGTTAAGGGTGACCTGAAATTGTGCAATCCACTTTTGAAATTTTCAAAATGGCCGCCATTTTCAAAATGGCCGCCGTTAAAAAAAATGACGGCCGTTGTCAGATCTCAGTAATTGCCAAAGCAATTTCAATGAAAATTGGTATACTGGTACAGCTAACTATCCCGAGCATTTTTGCAAAAAAAAATTTGACGCGGCCGACATTTCAAAATGGCCGCCATCCGAACACCACCCCCCTAAAAATGTAAAAATTTAAACGTCATCCGATTTAGACGAAATTTGGTATACAGGTAGCTTATGATACCCTAAGTGTGCCACTATTTAAAAATGTTTTGTCCGACTTCCGGTTTCAAAATGGCGGCCGTTTTAAAGTTTTACAAAATGGCGGCCGTTGTCAGATCTCAGTTATGGCCAGAGCAATTTCAATGAAAATTGGTATACTGATACAGCTAACTATCCTGAGCATTTTTGCAAAAAAAATTTTTTGTCCGACTTCCGGTTTCAAAATGGCGGCCGTTTTAAAGTTTGCTCGTTTTCTCGCTCATATTTTAACCGATCGAAATGAAACTTGGCCAACTGAAAGCTCATGTTATGAAGTTGTGCTCTTGACTTTTAGTTCCCTCTACTCGGTCAAAAGTGCGGAACGGGAGGCGACTTCAACGTTTCGGGAAACGTAAATTTTAATTATTATTATTATTATTATTTTCATATTTCTTATGTTTTCCCCTCGCAATGTTGTCCGCTCGTTTTCTCGCTCATCTTTTAACCGATCGAAATGAAACTTTGGGAACATGTTAAGGGTGACCTGAAGTTGTGCAATCAACTTTTGAAATTTTCAAAATGGCCGCCATTTTCAAAATGGCCGCCGTTGAAAAAAATGATGGCCGTTGTCAGATCTCAGTAATTGCCAAAGCAATTTCAATGAAAATTGGTATACTGGTACAGCTAACTATCCCGAGCATTGTTGCAAAAAAAAATTTGACGCGGCCGACATTTCAAAATGGCCGCCATCCGAACACCACCCCCCTAAAAATGTAAAAATTTAAACGTCATCCGATTTAGACGAAATTTGGTATACAGGTAGCTTATGATACCCTAAGTGTGCCACTATTTAAAAATGTTTTGTCCGACTTCCGGTTTCAAAATGGCGGCCGTTTTAAAGTTTTACAAAATGGCGGCCGTTGTCAGATCTCAGTTATGGCCAGAGCAATTTCAATGAAAATTGGTATACTGATACAGCTAACTATCCTGAGCATTTTTGCAAAAAAATTTTTTTGTCCGACTTCCGGTTTCAAAATGGCGGCCGTTTTAAAGTGTGCTCGTTTTCTCGCTCATCTTTTAACCGATCGAAATGAAACTTGGCCAACTGAAAGCTCATGTTATGAAGTTGTGCTCTTGACTTTTAGTTCCCTCTACTCGGTCAAAAGTGCGGAACGGGAGGCGACTTCAACGTTTCGGGAAACGTAAATTTTAATTAAGTCGCCGACCACGAAGTGTCGGGCGACTTATTGTTTTTACTCCGTTTCTTATTATTATTATTAAGTCGCCGACCACGAAGTGTCGGGCGACTTATTGTTTTTACCCCGTTTCTTATTATTAAGTCGCCGACCACGAAGTGTCGGGCGACTTATTGTTTTTACTCCGTTTCTTATTATTATTAAGTCGCCGACCACGAAGTGTCGGGCGACTTATTGTTTTTACTCCGTTTCTTATTATTATTATTATTATTTTCATATTTCTTATGTTTTCCCCTCGCAATGTTGTCCGCTCGTTTTCTCGCTCATCTTTTAACCGATCGAAATGAAACTTTGGGAACATGTTAAGGGTGACCTGAAATTGTGCAATCCACTTTTGAAATTTTCAAAATGGCCGCCATTTTCAAAATGGCCGCCGTTAAAAAAAATGACGGCCGTTGTCAGATCTCAGTAATTGCCAAAGCAATTTCAATGAAAATTGGTATACTGGTACAGCTAACTATCCCGAGCATTTTTGCAAAAAAAAATTTGACGCGGCCGACATTTCAAAATGGCCGCCATCCGAACACCACCCCCCTAAAAATGTAAAAATTTAAACGTCATCCGATTTAGACGAAATTTGGTATACAGGTAGCTTATGATACCCTAAGTGTGCCACTATTTAAAAATGTTTTGTCCGACTTCCGGTTTCAAAATGGCGGCCGTTTTAAAGTTTTACAAAATGGCGGCCGTTGTCAGATCTCAGTTATGGCCAGAGCAATTTCAATGAAAATTGGTATACTGATACAGCTAACTATCCTGAGCATTTTTGCAAAAAAAATTTTTTGTCCGACTTCCGGTTTCAAAATGGCGGCCGTTTTAAAGTTTGCTCGTTTTCTCGCTCATCTTTTAACCGATCGAAATGAAACTTGGCCAACTGAAAGCTCATGTTATGAAGTTGTGCTCTTGACTTTTAGTTCCCTCTACTCGGTCAAAAGTGCGGAACGGGAGGCGACTTCAACGTTTCGGGAAACGTAAATTTTAATTATTATTATTATTTTCATATTTCTTATGTTTTCCCCTCGCAATGTTGTCCGCTCGTTTTCTCGCTCATCTTTTAACCGATCGAAATGAAACTTTGGGAACATGTTAAGGGTGACCTGAAGTTGTGCAATCCACTTTTGAAATTTTCAAAATGGCCGCCATTTTCAAAATGGCCGCCGTTGAAAAAAATGACGGCCGTTGTCAGATCTCAGTAATTGCCAAAGCAATTTCAATGAAAATTGGTATACTGGTACAGCTAACTATCCCGAGCATTTTTGCAAAAAAAAATTTGACGCGGCCGACATTTCAAAATGGCCGCCATCCGAACACCACCCCCTAAAAATGTAAAAATTTAAACGTCATCCGATTTAGACGAAATTTGGTATACAGGTAGCTTATGATACCCTAAGTGTGCCACTATTTAAAAATGTTTTGTCCGACTTCCGGTTTCAAAATGGCGGCCGTTTTAAAGTTTTACAAAATGGCGGCCGTTGTCAGATCTCAGTTATGGCCAGAGCAATTTCAATGAAAATTGGTATACTGATACAGCTATCTATCCTGAGCATTTTTGCAAAAAAAATTTTTTGTCCGACTTCCGGTTTCAAAATGGCGGCCGTTTTAAAGTTTGCTCGTTTTCTCGCTCATATTTTAACCGATCGAAATGAAACTTGGCCAACTGAAAGCTCATGTTATGAAGTTGTGCTCTTGACTTTTAGTTCCCTCTACTCGGTCAAAAGTGCGGAACGGGAGGCGACTTCAACGTTTCGGGAAACGTAAATTTTAATTATTAAGTCGCCGACCACGAAGTGTCGGGCGACTTATTGTTTTTACTCCGTTTCTTATTATTATTATTATTATGTTTTCCTTTTTCCCCTCGCAATGTTGTCCGCTCGTTTTCTCGCTCATCTTTTAACCGATCGAAATGAAACTTTGGGAACATGTTAAGGGTGACCTGAAGTTGTGCAATCCACTTTTGAAATTTTCAAAATGGCCGCCATTTTCAAAATGGCCGCCGTTGAAAAAAAATGACGGCCGTTGTCAGATCTCAGTAATTGCCAAAGCAATTTCAATGAAAATTGGTATACTGGTACAGCTAACTATCCCGAGCATTTTTGCAAAAAAAAATTTGACGCGGCCGACATTTCAAAATGGCCGCCATCCGAACACCACCCCCCTAAAAATGTAAAAATTTAAACGTCATCCGATTTAGACGAAATTTGGTATACAGGTAGCTTGTGATACCCTAAGTGTGCCACTATTTAAAAATGTTTTGTCCGACTTCCGGTTTCAAAATGGCGGCCGTTTTAAAGTTTTACAAAATGGCGGCCGTTGTCAGATCTCAGTTATGGCCAGAGCAATTTCAATGAAAATTGGTATACTGATACAGCTAACTATCCTGAGCATTTTTGCAAAAAAAATTTTTTGTCCGACTTCCGGTTTCAAAATGGCGGCCGTTTTAAAGTTTGCTCGTTTTCTCGCTCATCTTTTAACCGATCGAAATGAAACTTGGCCAACTGAAAGCTCATGTTATGAAGTTGTGCTCTTGACTTTTAGTTCCCTCTACTCGGTCAAAAGTGCGGAACGGGAGGCGACTTCAACGTTTCGGGAAACGTAAATTTTAATTATTATTATTATTATTTTCATATTTCTTATGTTTTCCCCTCGCAATGTTGTCCGCTCGTTTTCTCGCTCATCTTTTAACCGATCGAAATGAAACTTTGGGAACATGTTAAGGGTGACCTGAAGTTGTGCAATCAACTTTTGAAATTTTCAAAATGGCCGCCATTTTCAAAATGGCCGCCGTTGAAAAAAATGATGGCCGTTGTCAGATCTCAGTAATTGCCAAAGCAATTTCAATGAAAATTGGTATACTGGTACAGCTAACTATCCCGAGCATTTTTGCAAAAAAAAATTTGACGCGGCCGACATTTCAAAATGGCCGCCATCCGAACACCACCCCCCTAAAAATGTAAAAATTTAAACGTCATCCGATTTAGACGAAATTTGGTATACAGGTAGCTTATGATACCCTAAGTGTGCCACTATTTAAAAATGTTTTGTCCGACTTCCGGTTTCAAAATGGCGGCCGTTTTAAAGTTTTACAAAATGGCGGCCGTTGTCAGATCTCAGTTATGGCCAGAGCAATTTCAATGAAAATTGGTATACTGATACAGCTAACTATCCTGAGCATTTTTGCAAAAAAATTTTTTTGTCCGACTTCCGGTTTCAAAATGGCGGCCGTTTTAAAGTGTGCTCGTTTTCTCGCTCATCTTTTAACCGATCGAAATGAAACTTGGCCAACTGAAAGCTCATGTTATGAAGTTGTGCTCTTGACTTTTAGTTCCCTCTACTCGGTCAAAAGTGCGGAACGGGAGGCGACTTCAACGTTTCGGGAAACGTAAATTTTAATTAAGTCGCCGACCACGAAGTGTCGGGCGACTTATTGTTTTTACTCCGTTTCTTATTATTATTATTAAGTCGCCGACCACGAAGTGTCGGGCGACTTATTGTTTTTACTCCGTTTCTTATTATTAAGTCGCCGACCACGAAGTGTCGGGCGACTTATTGTTTTTACTCCGTTTCTTATTATTATTATTATTATTATTTTCATATTTCTTATGTTTTCCCCTCGCAATGTTGTCCGCTCGTTTTCTCGCTCATCTTTTAACCGATCGAAATGAAACTTTGGGAACATGTTAAGGGTGACCTGAAGTTGTGCAATCCACTTTTGAAATTTTCAAAATGGCCGCCATTTTCAAAATGGCCGCCGTTGAAAAAATGACGGCCGTTGTCAGATCTCAGTAATTGCCAAAGCAATTTCAATGAAAATTGGTATACTGGTACAGCTAAATATCCCGAGCATTTTTGCAAAAAAAAATTTGACGCGGCCGACATTTCAAAATGGCCGCCATCCGAACACCACCCCCCTAAAAATGTAAAAATTTAAACGTCATCCGATTTAGACGAAATTTGGTATACAGGTAGCTTATGATACCCTAAGTGTGCCACTATTAAAAATGTTTTGTCCGACTTCCCGTTTCAAAATGGCGGCCGTTTTAAAGTTTTACAAAATGGCGGCCGTTGTCAGATCTCAGTTATGGCCAGAGCAATTTCAATGAAAATTGGTATACTGATAAAGCTAACTATCCTGAGCATTTTTGCAAAAAAAAATTTTTGTCCGACTTCCGGTTTCAAAATGGCGGCCGTTTTAAAGTTTGCTCGTTTTCTCGCTCATCTTTTAACCGATCGAAATGAAACTTGGCCAACTGAAAGCTCATGTTATGAAGTTGTGCTCTTGACTTTTAGTTCCCTCTACTCGGTCAAAAGTGCGGAACGGGAGGCGACTTCAACGTTTCGGGAAACGTAAATTTTAATTATTAAGTCTCCCAAACGAAGTTTGGAGACTTATTGTTTTTACTCTGTTTCTTATTATTATTATTATTATTCTTCTTCTGGTTTCCCCGTAGAGATTTCCGACACTTTTCTCAGAAACCGTAAATGGGATCAATTTGAAACTTGGTAGGATGTTAGACCCTATTGGCTAGATGTGCAATCATCTTTCGGAATTTCCAAGATGGCCGCCACTTTCAAAATGGCCGCCATTTAAGTTTTCCCGCCAAAATGCAGTTCCCGGAGAACCGCCAGATGGATTTCGATGAAACTTGGTATGTAGGTTCAGCATAGTGGTCTTGATTTATTTTTGGCAGAAAATCGCGCGCGAACCGGCCGCCATTTTCAAAATGGCCGCCGAATCGCCAAAAATTCAAGTTTGTCGGATTTCAACGAAAATGGGTTTTAACAGTAAATTTGGTATGCCGAGTCCAATGGTCAACTCAGAATTTTTATAAGACGCGCCATTTTTTGTAAAATGGCCGCCAAAGTTGCCAAATGGGCAAAAATTCAACATTGTCATAATTCAACGAAAATAGGTTCTAAAAGTAAATTTGGTATGCCGAGTTCAACGGTACACTCAGATTTTTTATACGACCCGCCATTTTTTTAAAAATGGCCACCAAAGTCGCCAAATCGGCAAAAATTCAACATTGTCGGAACTCAATGAAAATTGGTTCCTAAAGTAAATTTAGTATGTCGAGTTCAATGGTCAACTCAGAATTTTTATATGACGCGCTATTTTTTGTAAAATGGCTGCACAGGACTATCAGTAACTTCGTTTGGGAGACTTCACGTTTCGCGAAACGTAAATTTTAATTATTATTAAGTCGCCGACCACGAAGTGTCGGGCGACTTATTGTTTTTACTCCGTTTCTTATTATTATTATTATTATTATTATTATTATTATTATTTTCATATTTCTTATGTTTTCCCCTCGCAATGTTGTCCGCTCGTTTTCTCGCTCATCTTTTAACCGATCGAAATGAAACTTTAGGAACATGTTAAGGGTGACCTGAAGTTGTGCAATCCACTTTTGAAATTTTCAAAATGGCCGCCATTTTCAAAATGGCCGCCGTTGAAAAAAATGACGGCCGTTGTCAGATCTCAGTAATTGCCAAAGCAATTTCAATGAAAATTGGTATACTGGTACAGCTAACTATTCCGAGCATTTTTGCAAAAAAAAATTTGACGCGGCCGACATTTCAAAATGGCCGCCATCCGAACACCACCCCCCTAAAAATGTAAAAATTTAAACGTCATCCGATTTAGACGAAATTTGGTATACAGGTAGCTTATGATACCCTAAGTGTGCCACTATTAAAAATGTTTTGTCCGACTTCCGGTTTCGAAATGGCGGCCGTTTTAAAGTTTTACAAAATGGCGGCCGTTGTCAGATCTCAGTTATGGCCAGAGCAATTTCAATGAAAATTGGTATACTGATACAGCTAACTATCCTGAGCATTTTTGCAAAAAAAATTTTTTGTCCGACTTCCGGTTTCAAAATGGCGGCCGTTTTAAAGTTTGCTCGTTTTCTCGCTCATCTTTTAACCGATCGAAATGAAACTTGGCCAACTGAAAGCTCATGTTATGAAGTTGTGCTCTTGACTTTTAGTTCCCTCTACTCGGTCAAAAGTGCGGAACGGGAGGCGACTTCAACGTTTCGGGAAACGTAAATTTTATTATTATTATTATTTTCATATTTCTTATGTTTTCCCCTCGCAATGTTGTCCGCTCGTTTTCTCGCTCATCTTTTAACCGATCGAAATGAAACTTTGGGAACATGTTAAGGGTGACCTGAAGTTGTGCAATCCACTTTTGAAATTTTCAAAATGGCCGCCATTTTCAAAATGGCCGCCGTTGAAAAAAATGACGGTCGTTGTCAGATCTCAGTAATTGCCAAAGCAATTTCAATGAAAATTGGTATACTGGTACAGCTAACTATCCCGAGCATTTTTGCAAAAAAAAATTTGACGCGGCCGACATTTCAAAATGGCCGCCATCCGAACACCACCCCCCTAAAAATGTAAAAATTTAAACGTCATCCGATTTAGACGAAGTTTGGTATACAGGTAGCTTATGATACCCTAAGTGTGCCACTATTTAAAAATGTTTTGTCCGACTTCCGGTTTCAAAATGGCGGCCGTTTTAAAGTTTTACAAAATGGCGGCCGTTGTCAGATCTCAGTTATGGCCAGAGCAATTTCAATGAAAATTGGTATACTGATAAAGCTAACTATCCTGAGCATTTTTGCCAAAAAATTTTTTGTCCGACTTCCGGTTTCAAAATGGCGGCCGTTTTAAAGTTTGCTCGTTTTCTCGCTCATCTTTTAACCGATCGAAATGAAACTTGGCCAACTGAAAGCTCATGTTATGAAGTTGTGCTCTTGACTTTTAGTTCCCTCTACTCGGTCAAAAGTGTGGAACGGGAGGCGACTTCAACGTTTCGGGAAACGTAAATTTTAATTATTATTATTATTATTTTCATATTTCTTATGTTTTCCCCTCGCAATGTTGTCCGCTCGTTTTCTCGCTCATCTTTTAACCGATCGAAATGAAACTTTAGGAACATGTTAAGGGTGACCTGAAGTTGTGCAATCCACTTTTGAAATTTTCAAAATGGCCGCCATTTTCAAAATGGCCGCCGTTGAAAAAAATAACGGCCGTTGTCAGATCTCAGTAATTGCCAAAGCAATTTCAATGAAAATTGGTATACTGGTACAGCTAACTATCCCGAGCATTTTTGCAAAAAAAAATTTGACGCGGCCGACATTTCAAAATGGCCGCCATCCGAACACCACCCCCCTAAAAATGTAAAAATTTAAACGTCATCCGATTTAGACGAAATTTGGTATACAGGTAGCTTATGATACCCTAAGTGTGCCACTATTAAAAATGTTTTGTCCGACTTCCGGTTTCAAAATGGCGGCCGTTTTAAAGTTTTACAAAATGGCGGCCGTTGTCAGATCTCAGTTATGGCCAGAGCAATTTCAATGAAAATTGGTATACTGATACAGCTAACTATCCTGAGCATTTTTGCAAAAAATTTTTTTTGTCCGACTTCCGGTTTCAAAATGGCGGCCGTTTTAAAGTTTGCTCGTTTTCTCGCTCATCTTTTAACCGATCGAAATGAAACTTGGCCAACTGAAAGCTCATGTTATGAAGTTGTGCTCTTGACTTTTAGTTCCCTCTACTCGGTCAAAAGTGCGGAACGGGAGGCGACTTCAACGTTTCGGGAAACGTAAATTTTAATTAAGTCGCCGACCACGAAGTGTCGGGCGACTTATTGTTTTTACTCCGTTTCTTATTAAGTCGCCGACCACGAAGTGTCGGGCGACTTATTGTTTTTACTCCGTTTCTTATTATTATTATTATTATTATTATTTTCATATTTCTTATGTTTTCCTTTTTCCCCTCGCAATGTTGTCCGCTCGTTTTCTCGCTCATCTTTTAACCGATCGAAATGAAACTTTGGGAACATAATAAGGGTGACCTGAAGTTGTGCAATCCACTTTTGAAATTTTCAAAATGGCCGCCATTTTCAAAATGGCCGCCGTTGAAAAAAAATGACGGCCGTTGTCAGATCTCAGTAATTGCCAAAGCAATTTCAATGAAAATTGGTATACTGGTACAGCTAACTATTCCGAGCATTTTTGCAAAAAAAAATTTGACGCGGCCGACATTTCAAAATGGCCGCCATCCGAACACCACCCCCCTAAAAATGTAAAAATTTAAACGTCATCCGATTTAGACGAAATTTGGTATACAGGTAGCTTATGATACCCTAAGTGTGCCACTATTAAAAATGTTTTGTCCGACTTCCGGTTTCAAAATGGCGGCCGTTTTAAAGTTTTACAAAATGGCGGCCGTTGTCAGATCTCAGTTATGGCCAGAGCAATTTCAATGAAAATTGGTATACTGATACAGCTAACTATCCTGAGCATTTTTGCAAAAAAAATTTTTTGTCCGACTTCCGGTTTCAAAATGGCGGCCGTTTTAAAGTTTGCTCGTTTTCTCGCTCATCTTTTAACCGATCGAAATGAAACTTGGCCAACTGAAAGCTCATGTTATGAAGTTGTGCTCTTGACTTTTAGTTCCCTCTACTCGGTCAAAAGTGCGGAACGGGAGGCGACTTCAACGTTTCGGGAAACGTAAATTTTATTATTATTATTATTTTCATATTTCTTATGTTTTCCCCTCGCAATGTTGTCCGCTCGTTTTCTCGCTCATCTTTTAACCGATCGAAATGAAACTTTGGGAACATGTTAAGGGTGACCTGAAGTTGTGCAATCCACTTTTGAAATTTTCAAAATGGCCGCCATTTTCAAAATGGCCGCCGTTGAAAAAAATGACGGTCGTTGTCAGATCTCAGTAATTGCCAAAGCAATTTCAATGAAAATTGGTATACTGGTACAGCTAACTATCCCGAGCATTTTTGCAAAAAAAAATTTGACGCGGCCGACATTTCAAAATGGCCGCCATCCGAACACCACCCCCCTAAAAATGTAAAAATTTAAACGTCATCCGATTTAGACGAAGTTTGGTATACAGGTAGCTTATGATACCCTAAGTGTGCCACTATTTAAAAATGTTTTGTCCGACTTCCGGTTTCAAAATGGCGGCCGTTTTAAAGTTTTACAAAATGGCGGCCGTTGTCAGATCTCAGTTATGGCCAGAGCAATTTCAATGAAAATTGGTATACTGATAAAGCTAACTATCCTGAGCATTTTTGCCAAAAAATTTTTTGTCCGACTTCCGGTTTCAAAATGGCGGCCGTTTTAAAGTTTGCTCGTTTTCTCGCTCATCTTTTAACCGATCGAAATGAAACTTGGCCAACTGAAAGCTCATGTTATGAAGTTGTGCTCTTGACTTTTAGTTCCCTCTACTCGGTCAAAAGTGTGGAACGGGAGGCGACTTCAACGTTTCGGGAAACGTAAATTTTAATTATTATTATTATTATTTTCATATTTCTTATGTTTTCCCCTCGCAATGTTGTCCGCTCGTTTTCTCGCTCATCTTTTAACCGATCGAAATGAAACTTTAGGAACATGTTAAGGGTGACCTGAAGTTGTGCAATCCACTTTTGAAATTTTCAAAATGGCCGCCATTTTCAAAATGGCCGCCGTTGAAAAAAATAACGGCCGTTGTCAGATCTCAGTAATTGCCAAAGCAATTTCAATGAAAATTGGTATACTGGTACAGCTAACTATCCCGAGCATTTTTGCAAAAAAAAATTTGACGCGGCCGACATTTCAAAATGGCCGCCATCCGAACACCACCCCCCTAAAAATGTAAAAATTTAAACGTCATCCGATTTAGACGAAATTTGGTATACAGGTAGCTTATGATACCCTAAGTGTGCCACTATTAAAAATGTTTTGTCCGACTTCCGGTTTCAAAATGGCGGCCGTTTTAAAGTTTTACAAAATGGCGGCCGTTGTCAGATCTCAGTTATGGCCAGAGCAATTTCAATGAAAATTGGTATACTGATACAGCTAACTATCCTGAGCATTTTTGCAAAAAAATTTTTTTGTCCGACTTCCGGTTTCAAAATGGCGGCCGTTTTAAAGTTTGCTCGTTTTCTCGCTCATCTTTTAACCGATCGAAATGAAACTTGGCCAACTGAAAGCTCATGTTATGAAGTTGTGCTCTTGACTTTTAGTTCCCTCTACTCGGTCAAAAGTGCGGAACGGGAGGCGACTTCAACGTTTCGGGAAACGTAAATTTTAATTAAGTCGCCGACCACGAAGTGTCGGGCGACTTATTGTTTTTACTCCGTTTCTTATTAAGTCGCCGACCACGAAGTGTCGGGCGACTTATTGTTTTTACTCCGTTTCTTATTATTATTATTATTATTATTATTTTCATATTTCTTATGTTTTCCTTTTTCCCCTCGCAATGTTGTCCGCTCGTTTTCTCGCTCATCTTTTAACCGATCGAAATGAAACTTTGGGAACATAATAAGGGTGACCTGAAGTTGTGCAATCCACTTTTGAAATTTTCAAAATGGCCGCCATTTTCAAAATGGCCGCCGTTGAAAAAAAATGACGGCCGTTGTCAGATCTCATTAATTGCCAAAGCAATTTCAATGGAAATTGGTATACTGATACAGCTCCCTATCCCGATCATTTCTCCAAAAAAAAATTTGACGCGGCCGACATTTCAAAATGGCCGCCATCCGAACACCACCCCCCTAAAACTGTAAAAATTTAAACGTCATCCGATTTAAACGAAATTTAGTATACAGGTAGCTTATGATACCCTGAGTGTGCCACTATTTTCAAAATTTTTGTCCAACTTCCGGTTTCAAAATGGCGGCCGTTTTAAAGTTTTACAAAATGGCGGCCGTTGTCAGATCTCAGTTATGGCCAGAGCAATTTCAATGAAAATTGGTATACTGATACAGCTAACTATCCTGAGCATTTTTGCAAAAAAAAATTTTTTCCGACTTCCGGTTTCAAAATGGCGGCCGTTTTAAAGTTTGCTCGTTTTCTCGCTCATCTTTTAACCGATCGAAATGAAACTTGGCCAACTGAAAGCTCATGTTATGAAGTTGTGCTCTTGACTTTTAGTTCCCTCTACTCGGTCAAAAGTGCGGAACGGGAGGCGACTTCAACGTTTCGGGAAACGTAAATTTTAATTATTATTATTTTCATATTTCTTATGTTTTCCTTTTTCCCCTCGCAATGTTGTCCGCTCGTTTTCTCGCTCATCTTTTAACCGATCGAAATGAAACTTTGGGAACATAATAAGGGTGACCTGAAGTTGTGCAATCCACTTTTGAAATTTTCAAAATGGCCGCCATTTTCAAAATGGCCGCCGTTGAAAAAAAATGACGGCCGTTGTCAGATCTCAGTAATTGCCAAAGCAATTTCAATGAAAAATGGTATACTGATACAGCTCCCTATCCCGAGCATTTCTGCAAAAAAAAATTTGACGCGGCCGACATTTCAAAATGGCCGCCATCCGAACACCACCCCCCTAAAACTGTAAAAATTTAAACGTCATCCGATTTAAACGAAATTTGGTATACAGGTAGCTTATGATACCCTGAGTGTGCCACTATTTTCAAAATTTTTGTCCGACTTCCGGTTTCAAAATGGCGGCCGTTTTAAAGTTTTACAAAATGGCGGCCGTTGTCAGATCTCAGTTATGGCCAGAGCAATTTCAATGAAAATTGGTATACCGATACAGCTAACTATCCTGAGCATTTTTGCAAAAAAAATTTTTTGTCCGACTTCCGGTTTCAAAATGGCGGCCGTTTTAAAGTTTGCTCGTTTTCTCGCTCATCTTTTAACCGATCGAAATGAAACTTGGCCAACTGAAAGCTCATGTTATGAAGATGTGCTCTTGACTTTTAGTTCCCTCTACTCGGTCAAAAGTGCGGAACGGGAGGCGACTTCAACGTTTCGGGAAACGTAAATTTTAATTATTAAGTCTCCCAAACGAAGTTTGGAGACTTATTGTTTTTACTCTGTTTCTTATTATTATTATTATTATTCTTCTTCTGGTTTCCCCGTAGAGATTTCCGACACTTTTCTCAGAAACCGTAAATGGGATCAATTTGAAACTTGGTAGGATGTTAGACCCTATTGGCTAGATGTGCAATCATCTTTCGGAATTTCCAAGATGGCCGCCACTTTCAAAATGGCCGCCATTTAAGTTTTCCCGCCAAAATGCAGTTCCCGGAGAACCGCCAGATGGATTTCGATGAAACTTGGTATGTAGGTTCAGCATAGTGGTCTTGATTTATTTTTGGCAGAAAATCGCGCGCGAACCGGCCGCCATTTTCAAAATGGCCGCCGAATCGCCAAAAATTCAAGTTTGTCGGATTTCAACGAAAATGGGTTTTAACAGTAAATTTGGTATGCCGAGTCCAATGGTCAACTCAGAATTTTTATAAGACGCGCCATTTTTTGTAAAATGGCCGCCAAAGTTGCCAAATGGGCAAAAATTCAACATTGTCATAATTCAACGAAAATAGGTTCTAAAAGTAAATTTGGTATGCCGAGTTCAACGGTACACTCAGATTTTTTACACGACCCGCCATTTTTTTAAAAATGGCCACCAAAGTCGCCAAATCGGCAAAAATTCAACATTGTCGGAACTCAATGAAAATTGGTTCCTAAAGTAAATTTAGTATGTCGAGTTCAATGGTCAACTCAGAATTTTTATATGACGCGCTATTTTTTGTAAAATGGCTGCACAGGACTATCAGTAACTTCGTTTGGGAGACTTCACGTTTCGCGAAACGTAAATTTTAATTATTATTAAGTCGCCGACCACGAAGTGTCGGGCGACTTATTGTTTTTACTCCGTTTCTTATTATTATTATTATTATTATTATTATTATTATTTTCATATTTCTTATGTTTTCCCCTCGCAATGTTGTCCGCTCGTTTTCTCGCTCATCTTTTAACCGATCGAAATGAAACTTTAGGAACATGTTAAGGGTGACCTGAAGTTGTGCAATCCACTTTTGAAATTTTCAAAATGGCCGCCATTTTCAAAATGGCCGCCGTTGAAAAAAATGACGGCCGTTGTCAGATCTCAGTAATTGCCAAAGCAATTTCAATGAAAATTGGTATACTGGTACAGCTAACTATCCCGAGCATTTTTGCAAAAAAAAATTTGACGCGGCCGACATTTCAAAATGGCCGCCATCCGAACACCACCCCCCTAAAAATGTAAAAATTTAAACGTCATCCGATTTAGACGAAATTTGGTATACAGGTAGCTTATGATACCCTAAGTGTGCCACTATTAAAAATGTTTTGTCCGACTTCCGGTTTCAAAATGGCGGCCGTTTTAAAGTTTTACAAAATGGCGGCCGTTGTCAGATCTCAGTTATGGCCAGAGCAATTTCAATGAAAATTGGTATACTGATACAGCTAACTATCCTGAGCATTTTTGCAAAAAAAATTTTTTGTCCGACTTCCGGTTTCAAAATGGCGGCCGTTTTAAAGTTTGCTCGTTTTCTCGCTCATCTTTTAACCGATCGAAATGAAACTTGGCCAACTGAAAGCTCATGTTATGAAGTTGTGCTCTTGACTTTTAGTTCCCTCTACTCGGTCAAAAGTGCGGAACGGGAGGCGACTTCAACGTTTCGGGAAACGTAAATTTTATTAAGTCGCCGACCACGAAGTGTCGGGCGACTTATTGTTTTTACTCCGTTTCTTATTATTATTATTATTATTTTCATATTTCTTATGTTTTCCCCTCGCAATGTTGTCCGCTCGTTTTCTCGCTCATCTTTTAACCGATCGAAATGAAACTTTATGAACATGTTAAGGGTGACCTGAAGTTGTGCAATCCACTTTTTAAATTTTCAAAATGGCCGCCATTTTCAAAATGGCCGCCGTTGAAAAAAATGACGGCCGTTGTCAGATCTCAGTAATTGCCAAAGCAATTTCAATGAAAATTGGTATACTGGTACAGCTAACTATCCCGAGCATTTTTGCAAAAAAAAATTTGACGCGGCCGACATTTCAAAATGGCCGCCATCCGAACACCACCCCCCTAAAAATGTAAAAATTTAAACGTCATCCGATTTAGACGAAATTTGGTATACAGGTAGCTTATGATACCCTAAGTGTGCCACTTTTTAAAAATGTTTTGTCCGACTTCCGGTTTCAAAATGGCGGCCGTTTTAAAGTTTTACAAAATGGCGGCCGTTGTCAGATCTCAGTTATGGCCAGAGCAATTTCAATGAAAATTGGTATACTGATACAGCTAACTATCCTGAGCATTTTTGCAAAAAAAATTTTTTGTCCGACTTCCGGTTTCAAAATGGCGGCCGTTTTAAAGTTTGCTCGTTTTCTCGCTCATCTTTTAACCGATCGAAATGAAACTTGGCCAACTGAAAGCTCATGTTATGAAGTTGTGCTCTTGACTTTTAGTTCCCTCTACTCGGTCAAAAGTGCGGAACGGGAGGCGACTTC
Organism: Limnoperna fortunei; assembly: GCA_944474755.1. Lineage (NCBI taxonomy): Eukaryota > Metazoa > Mollusca > Bivalvia > Mytilida > Modiolidae > Limnoperna > Limnoperna fortunei. The sequence goes on along the minus strand of OX104117.1, from coordinate 81,379,029 downwards.
AACGTTTCGGGAAACGTAAATTTTAATTATTATTATTATTTTCATATTTCTTATGTTTTCCCCTCGCAATGTTGTCCGCTCGTTTTCTCGCTCATCTTTTAACCGATCGAAATGAAACTTTGGGAACATGTTAAGGGTGACCTGAAGTTGTGCAATCCACTTTTGAAATTTTCAAAATGGCCGCCATTTTCAAAATGGCCGCCGTTGAAAAAAATGACGGCCGTTGTCAGATCTCAGTAATTGCCAAAGCAATTTCAATGAAAATTGGTATACTGGTACAGCTAACTATCCCGAGCATTTTTGCAAAAAAAAATTTGACGCGGCCGACATTTCAAAATGGCCGCCATCCGAACACCACCCCCCTAAAAATGTAAAAATTTAAACGTCATCCGATTTAGACGAAGTTTGGTATACAGGTAGCTTATGATACCCTAAGTGTGCCACTATTTAAAAATGTTTTGTCCGACTTCCGGTTTCAAAATGGCGGCCGTTTTAAAGTTTTACAAAATGGCGGCCGTTGTCAGCTCTCAGTTATGGCCAGAGCAATTTCAATGAAAATTGGTATACTGATACAGCTAACTATCCTGAGCATTTTTGCAAAAAAATTTTTTTGTCCGACTTCCGGTTTCAAAATGGCGGCCGTTTTAAAGTTTGCTCGTTTTCTCGCTCATCTTTTAACCGATCGAAATGAAACTTGGCCAACTGAAAGCTCATGTTATGAAGTTGTGCTCTTGACTTTTAGTTCCCTCTACTCGGTCAAAAGTGCGGAACGGGAGGCGACTTCAACGTTTCGGGAAACGTAAATTTTAATTAAGTCGCCGACCACGAAGTGTCGGGCGACTTATTGTTTTTACTCCGTTTCTTATTAAGTCGCCGACCACGAAGTGTCGGGCGACTTATTGTTTTTACTCCGTTTCTTCTTCTTATTATTATTATTATTATTTTCATATTTCTTATGTTTTCCTTTTTCCCCTCGCAATGTTGTCCGCTCGTTTTCTCGCTCATCTTTTAACCGATCGAAATGAAACTTTGGGAACATAATAAGGGTGACCTGAAGTTGTGCAATCCACTTTTGAAATTTTCAAAATGGCCGCCATTTTCAAAATGGCCGCCGTTGAAAAAAAATGACGGCCGTTGTCAGATCTCATTAATTGCCAAAGCAATTTCAATGGAAATTGGTATACTGATACAGCTCCCTATCCCGAGCATTTTTGCAAAAAAAAATTTGACGCGGCCGACATTTCAAAATGGCCGCCATCCGAACACCACCCCCCTAAAACTGTAAAAATTTAAACGTCATCCGATTTAAACGAAATTTAGTATACAGGTAGCTTATGATACCCTGAGTGTGCCACTATTTTCAAAATTTTTGTCCGACTTCCTGTTTCAAAATGGCGGCCGTTTTAAAGTTTTACAAAATGGCGGCCGTTGTCAGATCTCAGTTATGGCCAGAGCAATTTCAATGAAAATTGGTATACTGATACAGCTAACTATCCTGAGCATTTTTGCAAAAAAAAATTTTTTCCGACTTCCGGTTTCAAAATGGCGGCCGTTTTAAAGTTTGCTCGTTTTCTCGCTCATCTTTTAACCGATCGAAATGAAACTTGGCCAACTGAAAGCTCATGTTATGAAGTTGTGCTCTTGACTTTTAGTTCCCTCTACTCGGTCAAAAGTGCGGAACGGGAGGCGACTTCAACGTTTCGGGAAACGTAAATTTTAATTATTATTATTTTCATATTTCTTATGTTTTCCTTTTTCCCCTCGCAATGTTGTCCGCTCGTTTTCTCGCTCATCTTTTAACCGATCGAAATGAAACTTTGGGAACATAATAAGGGTGACCTGAAGTTGTGCAATCCACTTTTGAAATTTTCAAAATGGCCGCCATTTTCAAAATGGCCGCCGTTGAAAAAAAATGACGGCCGTTGTCAGATCTCAGTAATTGCCAAAGCAATTTCAATGAAAATTGGTATACTGATACAGCTCCCTATCCCGAGCATTTCTGCAAAAAAAAATTTGACGCGGCCGACATTTCAAAATGGCCGCCATCCGAACACCACCCCCTAAAACTGTAAAAATTTAAACGTCATCCGATTTAAACGAAATTTGGTATACAGGTAGCTTATGATACCCTGAGTGTGCCACTATTTTCAAAATTTTTGTCCGACTTCCTGTTTCAAAATGGCGGCCGTTTTAAAGTTTTACAAAATGGCGGCCGTTGTCAGATCTCAGTTATGGCCAGAGCAATTTCAATGAAAATTGGTATACTGATACAGCTAACTATCCTGAGCATTTTTGCCAAAAAAATTTTTTGTCCGACTTCCGGTTTCAAAATGGCGGCCGTTTTAAAGTTTGCTCGTTTTCTCGCTCATCTTTTAACCGATCGAAATGAAACTTGGCCAACTGAAAGCTCATGTTATGAAGATGTGCTCTTGACTTTTAGTTCCCTCTACTCGGTCAAAAGTGCGGAACGGGAGGCGACTTCAACGTTTCGGGAAACGTAAATTTTAATTATTATTATTATTTTCATATTTCTTATGTTTTCCCCTCGCAATGTTGTCCGCTCGTTTTCTCGCTCATCTTTTAACCGATCGAAATGAAACTTTGGGAACATGTTAAGGGTGACCTGAAGTTGTGCAATCCACTTTTGAAATTTTCAAAATGGCCGCCGTTGAAAAAAATGACGGCCGTTGTCAGATCTCAGTAATTGCCAAAGCAATTTCAATGAAAATTGGTATACTGGTACAGCTAACTATCCCGAGCATTTTTGCAAAAAAAAATTTGACGCGGCCGACATTTCAAAATGGCCGCCATCCGAACACCACCCCCTTAAAAATGTAAAAATTTAAACGTCATCCGATTTAGACGAAATTTGGTATACAGGTAGCTTATGATACCCTAAGTGTGCCACTATTTAAAAATGTTTTGTCCGACTTCCGGTTTCAAAATGGCGGCCGTTTTAAAGTTTTACAAAATGGCGGCCGTTGTCAGATCTCAGTTATGGCCAGAGCAATTTCAATGAAAATTGGTATACTGATACAGCTAACTATCCTGAGCATTTTTGCAAAAAAAATTTTTTGTCCGACTTCCGGTTTCAAAATGGCGGCCGTTTTAAAGTTTGCTCGTTTTCTCGCTCATCTTTTAACCGATCGAAATGAAACTTGGCCAACTGAAAGCTCATGTTATGAAGTTGTGCTCTTGACTTTTAGTTCCCTCTACTCGGTCAAAAGTGCGGAACGGGAGGCGACTTCAACGTTTCGGGAAACGTAAATTTTATTATTATTATTATTTTTCTTCCGGTTTCCGCCAAAAATTTGTCCGACCATTTTCTCGGAGACCGTAAATTGGATCACTATGAAACTTCACCCAAAAATAGGTCATGGCTTGAAGTGGTGCCTTCAAGTTTTAAAATTTTGAAATTGGCGGCCATCTTGAAATGGCGGCCATTATGAAAATGAAAAAAATCCTTAAAAATCCAAAAGTTAACGGATTTTGACGAAAATTGAAAAATAAGTAGAGTATGTTATACCGCACCATATGACGCACATGTTGACTTTTTTGGCGGCCATTTTGAATCCAAGATGGCCACCAAAAATTCAAAATGGTCGGAATCGCACGAATCTTGATTTTTAGGTAGATTACCATGTTGCGATCTGATGTTATTCATCAAAATTTGAATTTGATCATGGCGGCCATCTTAAAATGGCAGCCATTTTGAAAATAATAATAAATCCTTAAAAATCTAAAAGTTAACGGATTTTGATGAAAATTGGAATATAAGTAGGGTATGTTATACCGCACCATATGCCCCACATGTCGACCTTTTTGGCGGCCATTTTGAATCCAAGATGGCCGCCAAAAATGCAAAATGCTCGGAATCACACGAAACTTGGTGTTTAGATAGATTACCATGTTGCGATCAGATGTTAGTCATCAAAATATGAATTTGGTCATGGCGGCCATCTTAAAATGGCGGCCGTTTTGAAAATGAAAATAAATCCTTAAAAGTCCAAAAGTTAACGGATTTCGCTGAAAATTGGAATATAAGTAGAGTATGTTATACCGCACCATATGACGCACATATTGACTTCTTATGGCAGCCATTTTGAATCCAAGATGGCCGACAAAAGTGGAAAATGCTCCGATTTGCACGAAGCTTGGTTTCCTTTTAGATAAAGTTGCTGTGAATGGATGTCTGAACTCCAGTGTCCACGGGGGTCGTTTGGGAGCCAGTTATGATCCATAAGATCATAATCATGTTTAATTATTATTATGGCTCCCAAACGAAAGTTTGGGAGACATATTGTTTTTGCTCTGTTTCTTATTATTATTATTAGTTTTTTTTTTCTTCCGGTTTCCGCCAAAATTTTGTCCGACCATTTTCTCGGAGACCGTAAATTGGATCACTATGAAACTTCACCCAAAAATAGGTCATGGCTTGAAGTGGTGCCTTCAAGTTTTAAAATTTTGAAATTGGCGGCCATCTTGAAATGGCGGCCATTTTGAAAATGAAAAAAATCCTTAAAAATCCAAAAGTTACCGGATTTCGATGAAAATTGGAATATAAGTAGAGTATGTTATACCGCACCATATGACGCACATGTTGACTTTTTATGGCGGCCATTTTGAATCCAAGATGGCCGCCAAAAATTCAAAATGATCGGAATCGCACGAAACTTGGTTTTTTTTGTAGAACACCATGTTGCGATCTGATGTTAGTCATCAAAATTTGAATTTGATCATGGTGGCCATCTTAAAATGGCGGCCATTTTGAAAATTATAATAAATCCTTAACAATCCAAAAGTTAACGGATTTCGATGAAAATTGGAATATAAGTAGAGTATGTTATACCGCACCATATGACGCACATGTTGTCTTTTTATGGCGGCCATTTTGAATCCAAGATGGCCACCAAAAATTCAAAATGATCGGAATTGCATGAAACTTGGTTTTTAGGTAGATTACCATGTTGCGATCAGATGTTAGTCATCAAAATTTGAATTTGAACACGGCGGCCATCTTAAAAATGGCGGCCATTTTGAAAATGAAAAAAATCCTTAAAAATACAAAAGTTAACGAATTTCCATGAAAATTGAAATATAAGTAGGGTATGTTATACCGCACCATATGACGCACATGTTGACCTTTTTTGGCGGCCATTTTGAATCCAAGATGGCCGCCAAAAATTCAAAATGATCGGAATCGCACGAAACTTGGTTTTTAGGTAGATAACCATGTTGCAATCAGATGTTAGTCATCGAAATTTGAATTTGAACATGGCGGCCATCTTAAAATGGTGGCCATTTTGAAAATGAAAATGAATCCTTAAAAATCCAAAACTTAACGGATTTCAATGAAAATTGGAATATAAGTAAAGTATGTTATATCAAACCATATGACGCACATGTGGACTTTCTATGGTAGCCATTTTGAATCCAAGATGGCCGACAAAATTGAAAAATGCTCCGATTTGCACGAAACTTGGTTTCCTAATAGATAAAGTTGCCTTGAATGGATGTCTGAACTCCAGTGTCCACGGGGGTCGTTTGGGAGCCAGTTATGATCCATAAGATCATAATCATGTTTACTTATTATGTCGCCCCAGACTTTGTCGGGGCGACATATTGTTATTCTACTGTTTCTTTTTCACTATTATTATTATTATTAAGTCGCCGACCACGAAGTGTCGGGCGACTTATTGTTTTTACTCCGTTTCTTATTATTATTATTATTAAGTCGCCGACCACGAAGTGTCGGGCGACTTATTGTTTTTACTCCGTTTCTTATTATTATTAAGTCGCCGACCACGAAGTGTCGGGCGACTTATTGTTTTTACTCCGTATCTTATTATTATTATTAAGTCGCCGACCACGAAGTGTCGGGCGACTTATTGTTTTTACTCCGTTTCTTATTATTATTATTATTATTATTTTCATATTTCTTATGTTTTCCTTTTTCCCCTCGCAATGTTGTCCGCTCGTTTTCTCGCTCATCTTTTAACCGATCGAAATGAAACTTTGGGAACATAATAAGGGTGACCTGAAGTTGTGCAATCCACTTTTGAAATTTTCAAAATGGCCGCCGTTGAAAAAAAATGACGGCCGTTGTCAGATCTCAGTAATTGCCAAAGCAATTTCAATGAAAATTGGTATACTGATACAGCTCCCTATCCCGAGCATTTTTGCAAAAAAAAATTTGACGCGGCCGACATTTCAAAATGGCCGCCATCCGAACACCACCCCCCTAAAAATGTAAAAATTTAAACGTCATCCGATTTAGACGAAATTTGGTATACAGGTAGCTTATGATACCCTAAGTGTGCCACTATTTAAAAATGTTTTGTCCGACTTCCGGTTTCAAAATGGCGGCCGTTTTAAAGTTTTACAAAATGGCGGCCGTTGTCAGATCTCAGTTATGGCCAGAGCAATTTCAATGAAAATTGGTATACTGATACAGCTAACTATCCTGAGCATTTTTGCAAAAAAATTTTTTTGTCCGACTTCCGGTTTCAAAATGGCGGCCGTTTTAAAGTGTGCTCGTTTTCTCGCTCATCTTTTAACCGATCGAAATGAAACTTGGCCAACTGAAAGCTCATGTTATGAAGTTGTGCTCTTGACTTTTAGTTCCCTCTACTCGGTCAAAAGTGCGGAACGGGAGGCGACTTCAACGTTTCGGGAAACGTAAATTTTAATTAAGTCGCCGACCACGAAGTGTCGGGCGACTTATTGTTTTTACTCCGTTTCTTATTATTATTATTAAGTCGCCGACCACGAAGTGTCGGGCGACTTATTGTTTTTACTCCGTTTCTTATTATTAAGTCGCCGACCACGAAGTGTCGGGCGACTTATTGTTTTTACTCCGTTTCTTATTATTATTAAGTCGCCGACCACGAAGTGTCGGGCGACTTATTGTTTTTACTCCGTTTCTTATTATTAAGTCGCCGACCACGAAGTGTCGGGCGACTTATTGTTTTTACTCCGTTTCTTATTATTATTATTATTATTATTATTTTCATATTTCTTATGTTTTCCCCTCGCAATGTTGTCCGCTCGTTTTCTCGCTCATCTTTTAACCGATCGAAATGAAACTTTGGGAACCTGTTAAGGGTGACCTGAAGTTGTGCAATCCACTTTTGAAATTTTCAAAATGGCCGCCATTTTCAAAATGGCCGCCGTTGAAAAAAATGACGGCCGTTGTCAGATCTCAGTAATTGCCAAAGCAATTTCAATGAAAATTGGTATACTGGTACAGCTAACTATCCCGAGCATTTTTGCAAAAAAAAAAATTTGACGCGGCCGACATTTCAAAATGGCCGCCATCCGAACACCACCCCCCTAAAAATGTAAAAATTTAAACGTCATCCGATTTAGACGAAATTTGGTATACAGGTAGATTATGATACCCTAAGTGTGCCACTATTTAAAAATGTTTTGTCCGACTTCCGGTTTCAAAATGGCTGCCATTTTACTGCAGGAAAAAGTCAACTTTGTCCGATTTCAACAAAATTTGATTTCTAGGCATATTTTATGTACTGATTTGAATGAAATACTATCCATGGGATCAACGGGAGGCGACTTCAACGTTTCGGGAAACGTAAATTTTAATTATTATTATTATTTTCATATTTCTTATGTTTTCCCCTCGCAATGTTGTCCGCTCGTTTTCTCGCTCATCTTTTAACCGATCGAAATGAAACTTTGGGAACATGTTAAGGGTGACCTGAAGTTGTGCAATCCACTTTTGAAATTTTCAAAATGGCCGCCGTTGAAAAAAATGATGGCCGTTGTCAGATCTCAGTAATTGCCAAAGCAATTTCAATGAAAATTGGTATACTGGTACAGCTAACTATCCCGAGCATTTTTGCAAAAAAAAATTTGACGCGGCCGACATTTCAAAATGGCCGCCATCCGAACACCAACCCCCTAAAAATGTAAAAATTTAAACGTCATCCGATTTAGACGAAATTTGGTATACAGGTAGCTTATGATACCCTAAGTGTGCCACTATTTAAAAATGTTTTGTCCGACTTCCGGTTTCAAAATGGCGGCCGTTTTAAAGTTTTACAAAATGGCGGCCGTTGTCAGATCTCAGTTATGGCCAGAGCAATTTCAATGAAAATTGGTATACTGATACAGCTAACTATCCTGAGCATTTTTGCAAAAAAAATTTTTTGTCCGACTTCCGGTTTCAAAATGGCGGCCGTTTTAAAGTTTGCTCGTTTTCTCGCTCATCTTTTAACCGATCGAAATGAAACTTGGCCAACTGAAAGCTCATGTTATGAAGTTGTGCTCTTGACTTTTAGTTCCCTCTACTCGGTCAAAAGTGCGGAACGGGAGGCGACTTCAACGTTTCGGGAAACGTAAATTTTAATTAAGTCGCCGACCACGAAGTGTCGGGCGACTTATTGTTTTTACTCCGTTTCTTATTATTATTATTAAGTCGCCGACCACGAAGTGTCGGGCGACTTATTGTTTTTACTCCGTTTCTTATTATTATTATTTTCATATTTCTTATGTTTTCCCCTCGCAATGTTGTCCGCTCGTTTTCTCGCTCATCTTTTAACCGATCGAAATGAAACTTTGGGAACATGTTAAGGGTGACCTGAAGTTGTGCAATCAACTTTTTAAATTTTCAAAATGGCCGCCATTTTCAAAATGGCCGCCGTTGAAAAAAATGACGGCCGTTGTTAGATCTCAGTAATTGCCAAAGCAATTTCAATGAAAATTGGTATACTGGTACAGCTAACTATCCCGAGCATATTTGCAAAAAAAAATTTGACGCGGCCGACATTTCAAAATGGCCGCCATCCGAACACCACCCCCCTAAAAATGTAAAAATTTAAACGTCATCCGATTTAGACGAAATTTGGTATACAGGTAGCTTATGATACCCTTAGTGTGCCACTATTTAAAAATGTTTTGTCCGACTTCCGGTTTCAAAATGGCGGCCGTTTTAAAGTTTTACAAAATGGCGGCCGTTGTCAGATCTCAGTTATGGCCAGAGCAATTTCAATGAAAATTGGTATACTGATACAGCTAACTATCCTGAGCATTTTTGCAAAAAAAATTTTTTGTCCGACTTCCGGTTTCAAAATGGCGGCCGTATTAAAGTTTGCTCGTTTTCTCGCTCATCTTTTAACCGATCGAAATGAAACTTGGCCAACTGAAAGCTCATGTTATGAAGTTGTGCTCTTGACTTTTAGTTCCCTCTACTCGGTCAAAAGTGCGGAACGGGAGGCGACTTCAACGTTTCGGGAAACGTAAATTTTAATTAAGTCGCCGACCACGAAGTGTCGGGCGACTTATTGTTTTTACTCCGTTTCTTATTATTATTATTTTCATATTTCTTATGTTTTCCCCTCGCAATGTTGTCCGCTCGTTTTCTCGCTCATCTTTTAACCGATCGAAATGAAACTTTAGGAACATGTTAAGGGTGACCTGAAGTTGTGCAATCCACTTTTGAAATTTTCAAAATGGCCGCCATTTTCAAAATGGCCGCCGTTGAAAAAAATGATGGCCGTTGTCAGATCTCAGTAATTGCCAAAGCAATTTCAATGAAAATTGGTATACTGGTACAGCTAACTATCCCGAGCATTTTTGCAAAAAAAAATTTGACGCGGCCGACATTTCAAAATGGCCGCCATCCGAACACCACCCCCCTAAAAATGTAAAAATTTAAACGTCATCCGATTTAGACGAAATTTGGTATACAGGTAGCTTATGATACCCTAAGTGTGCCACTATTAAAAATGTTTTGTCCGACTTCCGGTTTCAAAATGGCGGCCGTTTTAAAGTTTTACAAAATGGCGGCCGTTGTCAGATCTCAGTTATGGCCAGAGCAATTTCAATGAAAATTGGTATACTGATACAGCTAACTATCCTGAGCATTTTTGCAAAAAAAATTTTTTGTCCGACTTCCGGTTTCAAAATGGCGGCCGTTTTAAAGTTTGCTCGTTTTCTCGCTCATCTTTTAACCGATCGAAATGAAACTTGGCCAACTGAAAGCTCATGTTATGAAGTTGTGCTCTTGACTTTTAGTTCCCTCTACTCGGTCAAAAGTGCGGAACGGGAGGCGACTTCAACGTTTCGGGAAACGTAAATTTTAATTATTATTATTATTATTTTCATATTTCTTATGTTTTCCCCTCGCAATGTTGTCCGCTCGTTTTCTCGCTCATCTTTTAACCGATCGAAATGAAACTTTGGGAACATGTTAAGGGTGACCTGAAGTTGTGCAATCCACTTTTGAAATTTTCAAAATGGCCGCCATTTTCAAAATGGCCGCCGTTGAAAAAAATGACGGCCGTTGTCAGATCTCAGTAATTGCCAAAGCAATTTCAATGAAAATTGGTATACTGGTACAGCTAACTATCCCGAGCATTTTTGCAAAAAAAAATTTGACGCGGCCGACATTTCAAAATGGCCGCCATCCGAACACCACCCCCCTAAAAATGTAAAAATTTAAACGTCATCCGATTTAGACGAAATTTGGTATACAGGTAGCTTATGATACCCTAAGTGTGCCACTATTTAAAAATGTTTTGTCCGACTTCCGGTTTCAAAATGGCGGCCGTTTTAAAGTTTTACAAAATGGCGGCCGTTGTCAGATCTCAGTTATGGCCAGAGCAATTTCAATGAAAATTGGTATACTGATACAGCTAACTATCCTGAGCATTTTTGCAAAAAAAATTTTTTGTCCGATTCCGGTTTCAAAATGGCGGCCGTTTTAAAGTTTGCTCGTTTTCTCGCTCATCTTTTAACCGATCGAAATGAAACTTGGCCAACTGAAAGCTCATGTTATGAAGTTGTGCTCTTGACTTTTAGTTCCCTCTACTCGGTCAAAAGTGCGGAACGGGAGGCGACTTCAACGTTTCGGGAAACGTAAATTTTAATTAAGTCGCCGACCACGAAGTGTCGGGCGACTTATTGTTTTTACTCCGTTTCTTATTATTATTAAATCCCCGACCACGAAGTGTCGGGGATTTATTGTTTTTGCACCGTTTCTTATTATTAAATCCCCGACCACGAAGTGTCGGGGATTTATTGTTTTTGCACCGTTTCTTATTATTATTCTTCTTCTTCTTCTTCTTCTTCTTCTTCTTCTTCTTCTTCTTCTTCTTCTGGACCTAACTTTGTCCGTAGGATTTCTCGAAGACGAAAAGACATAGGTCAATGAAACTTACCAGAAAGATAGGTCACCACTAGGAAATGTTGTTTCCGATTTCGGAATTTTGAAAATGGCGGCCATCTTGGATTGGCGGCCATTTTGAATTTGAAAAAAATACAAAATTAATCATAAAAAATCACAAACAATATGGATATGAACCAAAATAGGTTTATAGGTCAATATTAAGGTCCCGGACAATATGGGACCATTTTCCGAAAAATCCAAGATGGCCACCATATTCAAAATGGCCGCCAAAGTGCGAAAATTGAAAAGTTGTCCGATTTCAACGAAAATTGGCATTTAGGTCAATATTGATATTACGAACAACATGGTGACATGTTCGAACAAATCAAAGATGGCCGCCAAAGTCCAAGATGGCCGCCATATTCAAAATGGCCTCCAAAGTGCGAAAATTGAAAAGTTGTCCGATTTCAACGAAAATTGGCATTTAGGTGAATATTGATATTACGAACAACATGGTGACATGTTTGAACAAATCCAAGATGGCCGCCAAAGTCCAAGATGGCCGCCATATTCAAAATGGCCGCCAAAGTGCGAAAATTGAAAAGTTGTCCGATTTCAACGAAAATTGGCATTTAGGTCAATATTGATATTACGAACAACATGGCGACACTTTCGAACAAATCCAAGATGGCTGTCATATTCAAAATGGCTGCCAAAGTGCGAATATTGAAAAGTTGTCTGATTTCAACAAAAATTGGCATTTAGGTCAATATTGATATTACGAACAACATGTCGAACAAATCCAAGATGGCTGCCAAAGTCCAAGATGGCCGCCATATTCAAAATGGCCGCCAAAGTGCGAAAATTGAAAAGTTGTCCGAATTGTGACAAAAGTGGGCACGGGAGGGGATTTTTTTGTGACTTGCTTGCAATCACAATCAGCACTTGTTATTATTATTCTTCTTCTTCTTCTTCTTCTGGACCTAACTTTGTCCGTAGGATTTCTCGAAGACGAAAAGACATAGGTCAATGAAACTTACCAGAAAGATAGGTCACCACTAGGAAATGTTGTTTCCGATTTCGAAATTTTGAAAATGGCGGCCATCTTGGATTGGCGGCCATTTTGAATTTGAAAAAAATACAAAATTAATCATAAAAAATCACAAACAATATGGATATGAACCAAAATAGGTTTATAGGTCAATATTAAGGTCCCGGACAATATGGGACCATTTTCCGAAAAATCCAAGATGGCCACCATATTCAAAATGGCCGCCAAAGTGCGAAAATTGAAAAGTTGTCCGATTTCAACGAAAATTGGCATTTAGGTCAATATTGATATTACGAACAACATGGTGACATGTTCGAACAAATCAAAGATGGCCGCCAAAGTCCAAGATGGCCGCCATATTCAAAATGGCCTCCAAAGTGCGAAAATTGAAAAGTTGTCCGATTTCAACGAAAATTGGCATTTAGGTGAATATTGATATTACGAACAACATGGTGACATGTTTGAACAAATCCAAGATGGCCGCCAAAGTCCAAGATGGCCGCCATATTCAAAATGGCCGCCAAAGTGCGAAAATTGAAAAGTTGTCCGATTTCAACGAAAATTGGCATTTAGGTCAATATTGATATTACGAACAACATGGCGACACTTTCGAACAAATCCAAGATGGCTGTCATATTCAAAATGGCTGCCAAAGTGCGAATATTGAAAAGTTGTCTGATTTCAACAAAAATTGGCATTTAGGTCAATATTGATATTACGAACAACATGTCGAACAAATCCAAGATGGCTGCCAAAGTCCAAGATGGCCGCCATATTCAAAATGGCCGCCAAAGTGCGAAAATTGAAAAGTTGTCCGAATTGTGACAAAAGTGGGCACGGGAGGGGATTTTTTTGTGACTTGCTTGCAATCACAATCAGCACTTGTTATTATTATTATTATTTTCATATTTCTTATGTTTTCCCCTCGCAATGTTGTCCGCTCGTTTTCTCGCTCATCTTTTAACCGATCGAAATGAAACTTTAGGAACATGTTAAGGGTGACCTGAAGTTGTGCAATCCACTTTTGAAATTTTCAAAATGGCCGCCATTTTCAAAATGGCCGCCGTTGAAAAAAATAACGGCCGTTGTCAGATCTCAGTAATTGCCAAAGCAATTTCAATGAAAATTGGTATACTGGTACAGCTAACTATCCCGAGCATTTTTGCAAAAAAAAATTTGACGCGGCCGACATTTCAAAATGGCCGCCATCCGAACACCACCCCCCTAAAAATGTAAAAATTTAAACGTCATCCGATTTAGACGAAATTTGGTATACAGGTAGCTTATGATACCCTAAGTGTGCCACTATTAAAAATGTTTTGTCCGACTTCCGGTTTCAAAATGGCGGCCGTTTTAAAGTTTTACAAAATGGCGGCCGTTGTCAGATCTCAGTTATGGCCAGAGCAATTTCAATGAAAATTGGTATACTGATACAGCTAACTATCCTGAGCATTTTTGCAAAAAAAATTTTTTGTCCGACTTCCGGTTTCAAAATGGCGGCCGTTTTAAAGTTTGCTCGTTTTCTCGCTCATCTTTTAACCGATCGAAATGAAACTTGGCCAACTGAAAGCTCATGTTATGAAGTTGTGCTCTTGACTTTTAGTTCCCTCTACTCGGTCAAAAGTGCGGAACGGGAGGCGACTTCAACGTTTCGGGAAACGTAAATTTTAATTAAGTCGCCGACCACGAAGTGTCGGGCGACTTATTGTTTTTACTCCGTTTCTTATTATTATTATTATTATTTTCATATTTCTTATGTTTTCCCCTCGCAATGTTGTCCGCTCGTTTTCTCGCTCATCTTTTAACCGATCGAAATGAAACTTTAGGAACATGTTAAGGGTGACCTGAAGTTGTGCAATCCACTTTTGAAATTTTCAAAATGGCCGCCATTTTCAAAATGGCCGCCGTTGAAAAAAATGATGGCCGTTGTCAGATCTCAGTAATTGCCAAAGCAATTTCAATGAAAATTGGTATACTGGTACAGCTAACTATCCCGAGCATTTTTGCAAAAAAAAATTTGACGCGGCCGACATTTCAAAATGGCCGCCATCCGAACACCACCCCCCTAAAAATGTAAAAATTTAAACGTCATCCGATTTAGACGAAATTTGGTATACAGGTAGCTTATGATACCCTAAGTGTGCCACTATTAAAAATGTTTTGTCCGACTTCCGGTTTCAAAATGGCGGCCGTTTTAAAGTTTTACAAAATGGCGGCCGTTGTCAGATCTCAGTTATGGCCAGAGCAATTTCAATGAAAATTGGTATACTGATACAGCTAACTATCCTGAGCATTTTTGCAAAAAAAATTTTTTGTCCGACTTCCGGTTTCAAAATGGCGGCCGTTTTAAAGTTTGCTCGTTTTCTCGCTCATCTTTTAACCGATCGAAATGAAACTTGGCCAACTGAAAGCTCATGTTATGAAGTTGTGCTCTTGACTTTTAGTTCCCTCTACTCGGTCAAAAGTGCGGAACGGGAGGCGACTTCAACGTTTCGGGAAACGTAAATTTTTATTATTATTATTATTTTCATATTTCTTATGTTTTCCCCTCGCAATGTTGTCCGCTCGTTTTCTCGCTCATCTTTTAACCGATCGAAATGAAACTTTAGGAACATGTTAAGGGTGACCTGAAGTTGTGCAATCCACTTTTGAAATTTTCAAAATGGCCGCCATTTTCAAAATGGCCGCCGTTGAAAAAAATAACGGCCGTTGTCAGATCTCAGTAATTGCCAAAGCAATTTCAATGAAAATTGGTATACTGGTACAGCTAACTATCCCGAGCATTTTTGCAAAAAAAAATTTGACGCGGCCGACATTTCGAAATGGCCGCCATCCGAACACCACCCCCTTAAAAATGTAAAAATTTAAACGTCATCCGATTTAGACGAAATTTGGTATACAGGTAGCTTATGATACCCTAAGTGTGCCACTATTTAAAAATGTTTTGTCCGACTTCCGGTTTCAAAATGGCGGCCGTTTTAAAGTTTTACAAAATGGCGGCCGTTGTCAGATCTCAGTTATGGCCAGAGCAATTTCAATGAAAATTGGTATACTGATACAGCTAACTATCCTGAGCATTTTTGCAAAAAAAATTTTTTGTCCGACTTCCGGTTTCAAAATGGCGGCCGTTTTAAAGTTTGCTCGTTTTCTCGCTCATCTTTTAACCGATCGAAATGAAACTTGGCCAACTGAAAGCTCATGTTATGAAGTTGTGCTCTTGACTTTTAGTTCCCTCTACTCGGTCAAAAGTGCGGAACGGGAGGCGACTTCAACGTTTCGGGAAACGTAAATTTTAATTATTATTATTATTATTATTATTAAGTCGCCGACCACGAAGTGTCGGGCGACTTATTGTTTTTACTCCGTTTCTTATTATTATTATTATTATTTTCATATTTCTTATGTTTTCCCCTCGCAATGTTGTCCGCTCGTTTTCTCGCTCATCTTTTAACCGATCGAAATGAAACTTTAGGAACATGTTAAGGGTGACCTGAAGTTGTGCAATCCACTTTTGAAATTTTCAAAATGGCCGCCATTTTCAAAATGGCCGCCGTTGAAAAAAATGACGGCCGTTGTCAGATCTCAGTAATTGCCAAAGCAATTTCAATGAAAATTGGTATACTGGTACAGCTAACTATCCCGAGCATTTTTGCAAAAAAAAATTTGACGCGGCCGACATTTCAAAATGGCCGCCATCCGAACACCACCCCCTTAAAAATGTAAAAATTTAAACGTCATCCGATTTAGACGAAATTTGGTATACAGGTAGCTTATGATACCCTAAGTGTGCCACTATTTAAAAATGTTTTGTCCGACTTCCGGTTTCAAAATGGCGGCCGTTTTAAAGTTTTACAAAATGGCGGCCGTTGTCAGATCTCAGTTATGGCCAGAGCAATTTCAATGAAAATTGGTATACTGATACAGCTAACTATCCTGAGCATTTTTGCAAAAAAAATTTTTTGTCCGACTTCCGGTTTCAAAATGGCGGCCGTTTTAAAGTTTGCTCGTTTTCTCGCTCATCTTTTAACCGATCGAAATGAAACTTGGCCAACTGAAAGCTCATGTTATGAAGTTGTGCTCTTGACTTTTAGTTCCCTCTACTCGGTCAAAAGTGCGGAACGGGAGGCGACTTCAACGTTTCGGGAAACGTAAATTTTAATTATTATTATTATTATTATTATTATTCCTCACTTTTTGTCCGGCTGATAACTCAGAGATGGCTGATTGGATTAGAACATCACATGGCATAAAGTAGAACCACTATCTGAAGTTGTGCAATCAACTTTAAAAATGGTGATATGTGGAACCATCTCCATGGAAACCAGAAAGTTATGCATGAGTGATTTTGGGCATTTTCCTTAATTTTTCGGAAACCTAGAAGCACAAAGGGACCAAACTTGGTATGATGGAAGACCATAATGAGATACAGGTTTGAGATGATTTTGGGGCGGAACGGAAAAACAAGATGGCCGCCATGGCTAAAAATAGATTTAACATGGGGCCTATGGGAAAATGATTTTTCTACAATAGCTTCACCATGGTTTGAGATATTCCAAAGTTTTTTTATAGGAAGTTGGACCTCATCAACCTTAAGAAGACAGGAAAGTTTGAAAAAAAAATTTCACACCGTGTGGCCGCAGCCACAACCGTTACGTTTGCATAGAAGCCTATGGGGAAATGGAGGTTTTTTGTCACCTCCATTTCTCTGCTATGCATTGATGGATTCCAATCAAACTTTACACAAAGCACCATCATCATTACATCTTGGAATTCACATATCAAAAAATTCCAAAATGGCCACCTTTTCCAAGATGGTTGCCACGTTACATTTGCATAGAAGCCTATGGGGAAATAAAGGTTTTTTGTCGCCTCCATTTCTCTGCTATGCATTGATGGATTCCAATCAAACTTTACACAAAGCACCGTCACCATTACATGTTGGAATTCATATTACGAAAAATTTCAAAATGGTGGCCATTTTTAAGATGGCTACCGAGTTACGTTAAAAAATACAACATTGTCGGAATTCAATGAAAATCAACTTCTAGAGATAATTTGATGTGGGGAACAACATGGAATCATCGATTTTGGAATTCACATGACGAAAAATTGCATCAAAAGTCCAACATTGTCTGATTTTAAAGAAAACTATTTTCCTGTGGTATTTTGACATGAAATCATAAAAAAATGTCAGGGCGACATCTGCTATTGCTCGCAATGGCAATTCTAGTTATTAAATCCCCGACCACGAAGTGTCGGGGATTTATTGTTTTTGCACCGTTTCTTATTATTATTATTATTCTTCTTCTTCTTCTTCTTCTTCTTCTTCTTCTTCTTCTGGACCTAACTTTGTCCGTAGGATTTCTCGAAGACGAAAAGACATAGGTCAATGAAACTTACCAGAAAGATAGGTCACCACTAGGAAATGTTGTTTCCGATTTCGAAATTTTGAAAATGGCGGCCATCTTGGATTGGCGGCCATTTTGAATTTGAAAAAAATACAAAATTAATCATAAAAAATCACAAACAATATGGATATGAACCAAAATAGGTTTATAGGTCAATATTAAGGTCCCGGACAATATGGGACCATTTTCCGAAAAATCCAAGATGGCCACCATATTCAAAATGGCCGCCAAAGTGCGAAAATTGAAAAGTTGTCCGATTTCAACGAAAATTGGCATTTAGGTCAATATTGATATTACGAACAACATGGTGACATGTTCGAACAAATCAAAGATGGCCGCCAAAGTCCAAGATGGCCGCCATATTCAAAATGGCCTCCAAAGTGCGAAAATTGAAAAGTTGTCCGATTTCAACGAAAATTGGCATTTAGGTGAATATTGATATTACGAACAACATGGTGACATGTTTGAACAAATCCAAGATGGCCGCCAAAGTCCAAGATGGCCGCCATATTCAAAATGGCCGCCAAAGTGCGAAAATTGAAAAGTTGTCCGATTTCAACGAAATTGGCATTTAGGTCAATATTGATATTACGAACAACATGGCGACACTTTCGAACAAATCCAAGATGGCTGTCATATTCAAAATGGCTGCCAAAGTGCGAATATTGAAAAGTTGTCTGATTTCAACAAAAATTGGCATTTAGGTCAATATTGATATTACGAACAACATGTCGAACAAATCCAAGATGGCTGCCAAAGTCCAAGATGGCCGCCATATTCAAAATGGCCGCCAAAGTGCGAAAATTGAAAAGTTGTCCGAATTGTGACAAAAGTGGGCACGGGAGGGGATTTTTTTGTGACTTGCTTGCAATCACAATCAGCACTTGTTATTATTATTATTATTTTCATATTTCTTATGTTTTCCCCTCGCAATGTTGTCCGCTCGTTTTCTCGCTCATCTTTTAACCGATCGAAATGAAACTTTAGGAACATGTTAAGGGTGACCTGAAGTTGTGCAATCCACTTTTGAAATTTTCAAAATGGCCGCCATTTTCAAAATGGCCGCCGTTGAAAAAAATAACGGCCGTTGTCAGATCTCAGTAATTGCCAAAGCAATTTCAATGAAAATTGGTATACTGGTACAGGTAACTATCCCGAGCATTTTTGCAAAAAAAAATTTGACGCGGCCGACATTTCAAAATGGCCGCCATCCGAACACCACCCCCCTAAAAATGTAAAAATTTAAACGTCATCCGATTTAGACGAAATTTGGTATACAGGTAGCTTATGATACCCTAAGTGTGCCACTATTTAAAAATGTTTTGTCCGACTTCCGGTTTCAAAATGGCGGCCGTTTTAAAGTTTTACAAAATGGCGGCCGTTGTCAGATCTCAGTTATGGCCAGAGCAATTTCAATGAAAATTGGTATACTGATACAGCTAACTATCCTGAGCATTTTTGCAAAAAAAATTTTTTGTCCGATTCCGGTTTCAAAATGGCGGCCGTTTTAAAGTTTGCTCGTTTTCTCGCTCATCTTTTAACCGATCGAAATGAAACTTGGCCAACTGAAAGCTCATGTTATGAAGTTGTGCTCTTGACTTTTAGTTCCCTCTACTCGGTCAAAAGTGCGGAACGGGAGGCGACTTCAACGTTTCGGGAAACGTAAATTTTAATTATTATTATTATTTTCATATTTCTTATGTTTTCCCCTCGCAATGTTGTCCGCTCGTTTTCTCGCTCATCTTTTAACCGATCGAAATGAAACTTTAGGAACATGTTAAGGGTGACCTGAAGTTGTGCAATCCACTTTTGAAATTTTCAAAATGGCCGCCATTTTCAAAATGGCCGCCGTTGAAAAAAATGACGGCCGTTGTCAGATCTCAGTAATTGCCAAAGCAATTTCAATGAAAATTGGTATACTGGTACAGGTAACTATCCCGAGCATTTTTGCAAAAAAAAATTTGACGCGGCCGACATTTCAAAATGGCCGCCATCCGAACACCACCCCCCTAAAAATGTAAAAATTTAAACGTCATCCGATTTAGACGAAATTTGGTATACAGGTAGCTTATGATACCCTAAGTGTGCCACTATTAAAAATGTTTTGTCCGACTTCCGGTTTCAAAATGGCGGCCGTTTTAAAGTTTTACAAAATGGCGGCCGTTGTCAGATCTCAGTTATGGCCAGAGCAATTTCAATGAAAATTGGTATACTGATACAGCTAACTATCCTGAGCATTTTTGCAAAAAAAAATTTTTGTCCGACTTCCGGTTTCAAAATGGCGGCCGTTTTAAAGTTTGCTCGTTTTCTCGCTCATCTTTTAACCGATCGAAATGAAACTTGGCCAACTGAAAGCTCATGTTATGAAGTTGTGCTCTTGACTTTTAGTTCCCTCTACTCGGTCAAAAGTGCGGAACGGGAGGCGACTTCAACGTTTCGGGAAACGTAAATTTTAATTAAGTCGCCGACCACGAAGTGTCGGGCGACTTATTGTTTTTACTCCGTTTCTTATTATTAAATCCCCGACCACGAAGTGTCGGGGATTTATTGTTTTTGCACCGTTTCTTATTATTATTATTATTCTTCTTCTTCTTCTTCTTCTTCTTCTTCTTCTTCTTCTTCTGGACCTAACTTTGTCCGTAGGATTTCTCGAAGACGAAAAGACATAGGTCAATGAAACTTACCAGAAAGATAGGTCACCACTAGGAAAGGTTCTTTCCGATTTCGAAATTTTGAAAATGGCGGCCATCTTGGATTGGCGGCCATTTTGAATTTGAAAAAAATACAAAATTAATCATAAAAAATCACAAACAATATGGATATGAACCAAAATAGGTTTATAGGTCAATATTAAGGTCCCGGACAATATGGGACCATTTTCCGAAAAATCCAAGATGGCCACCATATTCAAAATGGCCGCCAAAGTGCGAAAATTGAAAAGTTGTCCGATTTCAACGAAAATTGGCATTTAGGTCAATATTGATATTACGAACAACATGGCGACACTTTCGAACAAATCCAAGATGGCTGTCATATTCAAAATGGCCGCCAAAGTGCGAAAATTGAAAAGTTGTCCGATTTCAACGAAAATTGGCATTTAGGTGAATATTGATATTACGAACAACATGGTGACATGTTTGAACAAATCCAAGATGGCCACAAAAGTCCAAGATGGCCGCCATATTCAAAATGGCCGCCAAAGTGCGAAAATTGAAAAGTTGTCCGATTTCAACGAAAATTGGCATTTAGGTCAATATTGATATTACGAACAACATGGCGACACTTTCGAACAAATCCAAGATGGCTGTCATATTCAAAATGGCTGCCAAAGTGCGAATATTGAAAAGTTGTCTGATTTCAACAAAAATTGGCATTTAGGTCAATATTGATATTACGAACAACATGTCGAACAAATCCAAGATGGCTGCCAAAGTCCAAGATGGCCGCCATATTCAAAATGGCCGCCAAAGTGCGAAAATTGAAAAGTTGTCCGAATTGTGACAAAAGTGGGCACGGGAGGGGATTTTTTTGTGACTTGCTTGCAATCACAATCAGCACTTGTTATTATTATTATTTTCATATTTCTTATGTTTTCCCCTCGCAATGTTGTCCGCTCGTTTTCTCGCTCATCTTTTAACCGATCGAAATGAAACTTTAGGAACATGTTAAGGGTGACCTGAAGTTGTGCAATCCACTTTTGAAATTTTCAAAATGGCCGCCATTTTCAAAATGGCCGCCGTTGAAAAAAATGACGGCCGTTGTCAGATCTCAGTAATTGCCAAAGCAATTTCAATGAAAATTGGTATACTGGTACAGCTAACTATCCCGAGCATTTTTGCAAAAAAAAATTTGACGCGGCCGACATTTCAAAATGGCCGCCATCCGAACACCACCCCCCTAAAAATGTAAAAATTTAAACGTCATCCGATTTAGACGAAATTTGGTATACAGGTAGCTTATGATACCCTAAGTGTGCCACTATTAAAAATGTTTTGTCCGACTTCCGGTTTCAAAATGGCGGCCGTTTTAAAGTTTTACAAAATGGCGGCCGTTGTCAGATCTCAGTTATGGCCAGAGCAATTTCAATGAAAATTGGTATACTGATACAGCTAACTATCCTGAGCATTTTTGCAAAAAAATTTTTTTGTCCGACTTCCGGTTTCAAAATGGCGGCCGTTTTAAAGTTTGCTCGTTTTCTCGCTCATCTTTTAACCGATCGAAATGAAACTTGGCCAACTGAAAGCTCATGTTATGAAGTTGTGCTCTTGACTTTTAGTTCCCTCTACTCGGTCAAAAGTGCGGAACGGGAGGCGACTTCAACGTTTCGGGAAACGTAAATTTTAATTATTATTATTATTTTCATATTTCTTATGTTTTCCCCTCGCAATGTTGTCCGCTCGTTTTCTCGCTCATCTTTTAACCGATCGAAATGAAACTTTAGGAACATGTTAAGGGTGACCTGAAGTTGTGCAATCCACTTTTGAAATTTTCAAAATGGCCGCCATTTTCAAAATGGCCGCCGTTGAAAAAAATAACGGCCGTTGTCAGATCTCAGTAATTGCCAAAGCAATTTCAATGAAAATTGGTATACTGGTACAGCTAACTATCCCGAGCATTTTTGCAAAAAAAAATTTGACGCGGCCGACATTTCGAAATGGCCGGCATCCGAACACCACACCCCTAAAAATGTAAAAATTTAAACGTCATCCGATTTAGACGAAATTTGGTATACAGGTAGCTTATGATACCCTAAGTGTGCCACTATTTAAAAATGTTTTGTCCGACTTCCGGTTTCAAAATGGCGGCCGTTTTAAAGTTTTACAAAATGGCGGCCGTTGTCAGATCTCAGTTATGGCCAGAGCAATTTCAATGAAAATTGGTATACTGATACAGCTAACTATCCTGAGCATTTTTGCAAAAAAAATTTTTTGTCCGACTTCCGGTTTCAAAATGGCGGCCGTTTTAAAGTTTGCTCGTTTTCTCGCTCATCTTTTAACCGATCGAAATGAAACTTGGCCAACTGAAAGCTCATGTTATGAAGTTGTGCTCTTGACTTTTAGTTCCCTCTACTCGGTCAAAAGTGCGGAACGGGAGGCGACTTCAACGTTTCGGGAAACGTAAATTTTAATTATTATTATTATTATTATTATTAAGTCGCCGACCACGAAGTGTCGGGCGACTTATTGTTTTTACTCCGTTTCTTATTATTATTATTATTATTTTCATATTTCTTATGTTTTCCCCTCGCAATGTTGTCCGCTCGTTTTCTCGCTCATCTTTTAACCGATCGAAATGAAACTTTAGGAACATGTTAAGGGTGACCTGAAGTTGTGCAATCCACTTTTGAAATTTTCAAAATGGCCGCCATTTTCAAAATGGCCGCCGTTGAAAAAAATGACGGCCGTTGTCAGATCTCAGTAATTGCCAAAGCAATTTCAATGAAAATTGGTATACTGGTACAGCTAACTATCCCGAGCATTTTTGCAAAAAAAAATTTGACGCGGCCGACATTTCAAAATGGCCGCCATCCGAACACCACCCCCTTAAAAATGTAAAAATTTAAACGTCATCCGATTTAGACGAAATTTGGTATACAGGTAGCTTATGATACCCTAAGTGTGCCACTATTAAAAATGTTTTGTCCGACTTCCGGTTTCAAAATGGCGGCCGTTTTAAAGTTTTACAAAATGGCGGCCGTTGTCAGATCTCAGTTATGGCCAGAGCAATTTCAATGAAAATTGGTATACTGATACAGCTAACTATCCTGAGCATTTTTGCAAAAAAAATTTTTTGTCCGACTTCCGGTTTCAAAATGGCGGCCGTTTTAAAGTTTGCTCGTTTTCTCGCTCATCTTTTAACCGATCGAAATGAAACTTGGCCAACTGAAAGCTCATGTTATGAAGTTGTGCTCTTGACTTTTAGTTCCCTCTACTCGGTCAAAAGTGCGGAACGGGAGGCGACTTCAACGTTTCGGGAAACGTAAATTTTAATTATTATTATTATTATTATTATTATTATTCCTCACTTTTTGTCCGGCTGATAACTCAGAGATGGCTGATTGGATTAGAACATCACATGGCATAAAGTAGAACCACTATCTGAAGTTGTGCAATCAACTTTAAAAATGGTGATATGTGGAACCATCTCCATGGAAACCAGAAAGTTATGCATGAGTGATTTTGGGCATTTTCCTTAATTTTTCGGAAACCTAGAAGCACAAAGGGACCAAACTTGGTATGATGGAAGACCATAATGAGATACAGGTTTGAGATGATTTTGGGGCGGAACGGAAAAACAAGATGGCCGCCATGGCTAAAAATAGATTTAACATGGGGCCTATGGGAAAATGATTTTTCTACAATAGCTTCACCATGGTTTGAGATATTCCAAAGTTTTTTTATAGGAAGTTGGACCTCATCAACCTTAAGAAGACAGAAAAGTTTGAAAAAAAAATTTCACACCGTGTGGCCGCAGCCACAACCGTTACGTTTGCATAGAAGCCTATGGGGAAATGGAGGTTTTTTGTCACCTCCATTTCTCTGCTATGCATTGATGGATTCCAATCAAACTTTACACAAAGCACCATCATCATTACATCTTGGAATTCACATATCAAAAAATTCCAAAATGGCCACCTTTTCCAAGATGGTTGCCACGTTACATTTGCATAGAAGCCTATGGGGAAATAAAGGTTTTTTGTCGCCTCCATTTCTCTGCTATGCATTGATGGATTCCAATCAAACTTTACACAAAGCACCGTCACCATTACATGTTGGAATTCATATTACGAAAAATTTCAAAATGATGGCCATTTTTAAGATGGCTACCGAGTTACGTTAAAAAATACAACATTGTCGGAATTCAATGAAAATCAACTTCTAGAGATAATTTGATGTGGGGAACAACATGGAATCATCGATTTTGGAATTCACATGACGAAAAATTGCATCAAAAGTCCAACATTGTCTGATTTTAAAGAAAACTATTTTCCTGTGGTATTTTGACATGAAATCATAAAAAAATGTCAGGGCGACATCTGCTATTGCTCGCAATGGCAATTCTAGTTATTAAATCCCCGACCACGAAGTGTCGGGGATTTATTGTTTTTGCACCGTTTCTTATTATTCTTCTTCTTCTTCTTCTTCTTCTTCTTCTTCTTCTTCTTCTTCTTCTTCTTCTTCTGGACCTAACTTTGTCCGTAGGATTTCTCGAAGACGAAAAGACATAGGTCAATGAAACTTACCAGAAAGATAGGTCACCACTAGGAAATGTTGTTTCCGATTTCGAAATTTTGAAAATGGCGGCCATCTTGGATTGGCGGCCATTTTGAATTTGAAAAAAATACAAAATTAATCATAAAAAATCACAAACAATATGGATATGAACCAAAATAGGTTTATAGGTCAATATTAAGGTCCCGGACAATATGGGACCATTTTCCGAAAAATCCAAGATGGCCACCATATTCAAAATGGCCGCCAAAGTGCGAAAATTGAAAAGTTGTCCGATTTCAACGAAAATTGGCATTTAGGTCAATATTGATATTACGAACAACATGGTGACATGTTCGAACAAATCAAAGATGGCCGCCAAAGTCCAAGATGGCCGCCATATTCAAAATGGCCTCCAAAGTGCGAAAATTGAAAAGTTGTCCGATTTCAACGAAAATTGGCATTTAGGTGAATATTGATATTACGAACAACATGGTGACATGTTTGAACAAATCCAAGATGGCCGCCAAAGTCCAAGATGGCCGCCATATTCAAAATGGCCGCCAAAGTGCGAAAATTGAAAAGTTGTCCGATTTCAACGAAAATTGGCATTTAGGTCAATATTGATATTACGAACAACATGGCGACACTTTCGAACAAATCCAAGATGGCTGTCATATTCAAAATGGCTGCCAAAGTGCGAATATTGAAAAGTTGTCTGATTTCAACAAAAATTGGCATTTAGGTCAATATTGATATTACGAACAACATGTCGAACAAATCCAAGATGGCTGCCAAAGTCCAAGATGGCCGCCATATTCAAAATGGCCGCCAAAGTGCGAAAATTGAAAAGTTGTCCGAATTGTGACAAAAGTGGGCACGGGAGGGGATTTTTTTGTGACTTGCTTGCAATCACAATCAGCACTTGTTAAGTCGCCGACCACGAAGTGTCGGGCGACTTATTGTTTTTACTCCGT
This sequence comes from Limnoperna fortunei, assembly GCA_944474755.1. Classification (NCBI taxonomy): domain Eukaryota; kingdom Metazoa; phylum Mollusca; class Bivalvia; order Mytilida; family Modiolidae; genus Limnoperna; species Limnoperna fortunei. The sequence continues at coordinate 81,353,254 of OX104117.1, read as the reverse complement.
TTCTTATTAAATCCCCGACCACGAAGTGTCGGGGATTTATTGTTTTTGCACCGTTTCTTATTATTATTATTATTCTTCTTCTTCTTCTTCTTCTTCTTCTTCTTCTTCTTCTGGACCTAACTTTGTCCGTAGGATTTCTCGAAGACGAAAAGACATAGGTCAATGAAACTTACCAGAAAGATAGGTCACCACTAGGAAATGTTGTTTCCGATTTCGAAATTTTGAAAATGGCGGCCATCTTGGATTGGCGGCCATTTTGAATTTGAAAAAAATACAAAAATTAATCATAAAAAATCACAAACAATATGGATATGAACCAAAATAGGTTTATAGGTCAATATTAAGGTCCCGGACAATATGGGACCATTTTCCGAAAAATCCAAGATGGCCACCATATTCAAAATGGCCGCCAAAGTGCGAAAATTGAAAAGTTGTCCGATTTCAACGAAAATTGCATTTAGGTCAATATTGATATTACGAACAACATGGTGACATGTTCGAACAAATCAAAGATGGCCGCCAAAGTCCAAGATGGCCGCCATATTCAAAATGGCCTCCAAAGTGCGAAAATTGAAAAGTTGTCCGATTTCAACGAAAATTGGCATTTAGGTGAATATTGATATTACGAACAACATGGTGACATGTTTGAACAAATCCAAGATGGCCGCCAAAGTCCAAGATGGCCGCCATATTCAAAATGGCCGCCAAAGTGCGAAAATTGAAAAGTTGTCCGATTTCAACGAAAATTGGCATTTAGGTCAATATTGATATTACGAACAACATGGCGACACTTTCGAACAAATCCAAGATGGCTGTCATATTCAAAATGGCTGCCAAAGTGCGAATATTGAAAAGTTGTCTGATTTCAACAAAAATTGGCATTTAGGTCAATATTGATATTACGAACAACATGTCGAACAAATCCAAGATGGCTGCCAAAGTCCAAGATGGCCGCCATATTCAAAATGGCCGCCAAAGTGCGAAAATTGAAAAGTTGTCCGAATTGTGACAAAAGTGGGCACGGGAGGGGATTTTTTTGTGACTTGCTTGCAATCACAATCAGCACTTGTTAAGTCGCCGACCACGAAGTGTCGGGCGACTTATTGTTTTTACTCCGTTTCTTATTATTATTATTATTTTCATATTTCTTATGTTTTCCCCTCGCAATGTTGTCCGCTCGTTTTCTCGCTCATCTTTTAACCGATCGAAATGAAACTTTGGGAACATGTTAAGGGTGACCTGAAGTTGTGCAATCCACTTTTTAAATTTTCAAAATGGCCGCCATTTTCAAAATGGCCGCCGTTGAAAAAAATGACGGCCGTTGTCAGATCTCAGTAATTGCCAAAGCAATTTCAATGAAAATTGGTATACTGGTACAGCTAACTATCCCGAGCATTTTTGCAAAAAAAAAATTTGACGCGGCCGACATTTCAAAATGGCCGCCATCCGAACACCACCCCCCTAAAAATGTAAAAATTTAAACGTCATCCGATTTAGACGAAATTTGGTATACTGGTAGCTTATGATACCCTAAGTGTGCCACTATTTAAAAATGTTTTGTCCGACTTCCGGTTTCAAAATGGCGGCCGTTTTAAAGTTTTACAAAATGGCGGCCGTTGTCAGATCTCAGTTATGGCCAGAGCAATTTCAATGAAAATTGGTATACTGATACAGCTAGCTATCCTGAGCATTTTTGCAAAAAAAATTTTTTGTCCGACTTCCGGTTTCAAAATGGCGGCCGTTTTAAAGTTTGCTCGTTTTCTCGCTCATCTTTTAACCGATCGAAATGAAACTTGGCCAACTGAAAGCTCATGTTATGAAGTTGTGCTCTTGACTTTTAGTTCCCTCTACTCGGTCAAAAGTGCGGAACGGGAGGCGACTTCAACGTTTCGGGAAACGTAAATTTTAATTATTATTATTATTTTCATATTTCTTATGTTTTCCCCTCGCAATGTTGTCCGCTCGTTTTCTCGCTCATCTTTTAACCGATCGAAATGAAACTTTGGGAACATGTTAAGGGTGAGCTGAAGTTGTGCAATCCACTTTTGAAATTTTCAAAATGGCCGCCATTTTCAAAATGGCCGCCGTTGAAAAAAATGACGGCCGTTGTCAGATCTCAGTAATTGCCAAAGCAATTTCAATGAAAATTGGTATACTGGTACAGCTAACTATCCCGAGCATTTTTGCAAAAAAAAATTTGACGCGGCCGACATTTCAAAATGGCCGCCATCCGAACACCACCCCCCTAAAAATGTAAAAATTTAAACGTCATCCGATTTAGACGAAATTTGGTATACAGGTAGCTTATGATACCCTAAGTGTGCCACTATTTAAAAATGTTTTGTCCGACTTCCGGTTTCAAAATGGCGGCCGTTTTAAAGTTTTACAAAATGGCGGCCGTTGTCAGATCTCAGTTATGGCCAGAGCAATTTGAATGAAAATTGGTATACTGATACAGCTAACTATCCTGAGCATTTTTGCAAAAAAAATTTTTTGTCCGACTTCCGGTTTCAAAATGGCGGCCGTTTTAAAGTTTGCTCGTTTTCTCGCTCATCTTTTAACCGATCGAAATGAAACTTGGCCAACTGAAAGCTCATGTTATGAAGTTGTGCTCTTGACTTTTAGTTCCCTCTACTCGGTCAAAAGTGCGGAACGGGAGGCGACTTCAACGTTTCGGGAAACGTAAATTTTAATTAAGTCGCCGACCACGAAGTGTCGGGCGACTTATTGTTTTTACTCCGTTTCTTATTATTATTATTATTATTTTCATATTTCTTATGTTTTCCCCCTCGCAATGTTGTCCGCTCGTTTTCTCGCTCATCTTTTAACCGATCGAAATGAAACTTTAGGAACATGTTAAGGGTGACCTGAAGTTGTGCAATCCACTTTTGAAATTTTCAAAATGGCCGCCATTTTCAAAATGGCCGCCGTTGAAAAAAATAACGGCCGTTGTCAGATCTCAGTAATTGCCAAAGCAATTTCAATGAAAATTGGTATACTGGTACAGCTAACTATCCCGAGCATTTTTGCAAAAAAAAATTTGACGCGGCCGACATTTCAAAATGGCCGCCATCCGAACACCACCCCCCTAAAAATGTAAAAATTTAAACGTCATCCGATTTAGACGAAATTTGGTATACAGGTAGCTTATGATACCCTAAGTGTGCCACTATTAAAAATGTTTTGTCCGACTTCCGGTTTCAAAATGGCGGCCGTTTTAAAGTTTTACAAAATGGCGGCCGTTGTCAGATCTCAGTTATGGCCAGAGCAATTTCAATGAAAATTGGTATACTGATACAGCTAACTATCCTGAGCATTTTTGCAAAAAAAATTTTTTGTCCGACTTCCGGTTTCAAAATGGCGGCCGTTTTAAAGTTTGCTCGTTTTCTCGCTCATCTTTTAACCGATCGAAATGAAACTTGGCCAACTGAAAGCTCATGTTATGAAGTTGTGCTCTTGACTTTTAGTTCCCTCTACTCGGTCAAAAGTGCGGAACGGGAGGCGACTTCAACGTTTCGGGAAACGTAAATTTTAATTATTATTATTTTTCTTCTCCTTTCCGCCAAAATTTTGTCCGACCGTTTTCTCGGAGACCGTAAATTGGATCATTATGAAACTTCACCCAAAAATAGGTCATGACTTGAAGTGGTGCCTTCAAGTTTTAAAATTTTGAAATTGGCGGCCATCTTGAAATGGCGGCCATTTTGAAAACGAAAAAAATCCTTAAAAATCCAAAAGTTAACGGATTTCAATGAAAATTAGTATATAAGTAGGGTATGTTATACCGCACAATACGACGCACATGTTGTCTTTTTGTGGCGGCCATTTTGAATCCAAGATGGCCGCCAAAAATTCAAAATGCTCGTAATCACACGAAACTTGGTTTTTAGGTAGATAACCATGATGCGGTCAGATGTTAGTCATCAAAATTGGAATTTGAACATGGCGGCCATCTTAAAATGGCGGCCATTTCGAAAATAAAAATAAATCCTTAAAAATCCAAAAGTTAACGGATTTCGCTGAAAATTGGAATATAAGTAGAGTATGTTATAACGCACCATATGACGCACATGTTGACTTTTTATGGCGGCCATTTTGAATCCAAGATGGCCGCCAAAAATGCAAAATGCTCGGAATTACACGAAACTTGGTTTTTAGATAGATTACCATGTTGCGATCAGATGTTAGTCATCAAAATATGAATTTGGTCATGGCGGCCATCTTAAAATGGCGGCCGTTTTGAAAATGAAAATAAATCCTTAAAAGTCCAAAAGTTAACGGATTTCGCTAAAAATTGTAATATAAGTAGAGTATGTTATATCGTACTATATGACGCACATGTTGACTTTATGGCAGCCATTTTGAATCCAAGATGGCTGACAAAATTGGAAAATGCTCCGATTTGCACGAAACTTGGTTTCCTGGTAGATAAAGTTGCTGTGAATGGATGTCTGAACTCCAGTGTCCTCGGGGGTCGTTTGGGAGCCAGTTATGATCCATAAGATCATAATCATGTTTAATTATTATTATTATTAAGTCGCCGACCACGAAGTGTCGGGCGACTTATTGTTTTTACTCCGTTTCTTATTATTAAGTCGCCGACCACGAAGTGTCGGGCGACTTATTGTTTTTACTCCGTTTCTTATTATTATTATTATGTCTCCAAAACGAAGTTTTGGGAGACATATTGTTTTTGTCCGGTTTCTTATTATTATTCTTCTTCTTTCTTTCTTTTTTCTTTCCGTTCAATCTTGTCCGCACATTTTCTCAGAGATGCAATGTCCAATCAAGATGAAACTTTGGGAACATGTTAAGGGTGACCTGAAGTTGTGCAATCCACTTTTGAAATTTTCAAAATGGCCGCCATTTTCAAAATGGCCGCCATTGAAAAAAAATGACGGCCGTTGTCAGATCTCAGTAATTGCCAAAGCAATTTCAATGAAAATTAGTATACTGATACAGCTAACTATCCTGAGCATTTTTGCAAAAAAAAATTTGACGCGACCGACATTTCAAAATGGCCGCCATCCGAACACCACCCCCCTAAAAATGAAAAAATTTAAACGTCATCCGATTTAGACGAAATTTGGTATACAGGTAGCTTATGATACCCTGAGTGTGCCACTATTTAAAATTTTTTTCTCCGACTTCCGGTTTCAAAATGGCGGCCATTTTACGGCAGGAAAAAGTCAACTTTGTCCGATTTCAACAAAATTTGATTTCTAGGTCCAATCAAGATGAAACTTTGGGAACATGTTAAGGGTGACCTGAAGTTGTGCAATCCACTTTTGAAAATTTCAAAATGGCCGCCATTTTCAAAATGGCCGCCGTTGAAAAAAAATGAAGGCCGTTGTCAGATCTCAGTAATTGCCAAAGCAATTTCAATGAAAATTGGTATACTGATACAGCTAACTATCCTGAGCATCTTTGCAAAAAAAAATTTGACGCGACCGACATTTCAAAATGGCCGCCATCCGAACACCACCCCCCTAAAAATGCAAAAATTTAAACGTCATCCGATTTAGACGAAATTTGGTATACAGGTAGCTTATGATACCCTGAGTGTGCCACTATTTACAAATTTTTGTCTGACTTCCGGTTTCAAAATGGCGGCCATTTTACTGCAGGAAAAAGTCAACTTTGTCCGATTTCAACAAAATTTGATTTCTAGGCATATTTTAATGTACTGATTTGAATGAAATACTATCCATAAGGATTATAGTGGCAATGGGGGTTCGTTTGGGAGACATTCTGTGTTGGCATCCCAACACAATCAGCACTAGTTATTATTATTATTATTTTCATATTTCTTATGTTTTCCCCTCGCAATGTTGTCCGCTCGTTTTCTCGCTCATCTTTTAACCGATCGAAATGAAACTTTAGGAACATGTTAAGGGTGACCTGAAGTTGTGCAATCCACTTTTGAAATTTTCAAAATGGCCGCCATTTTCAAAATGGCCGCCGTTGAAAAAAATGACGGCCGTTGTCAGATCTCAGTAATTGCCAAAGCAATTTCAATGAAAATTGGTATACTGGTACAGCTAACTATCCCGAGCATTTTTGCAAAAAAAAATTTGACGCGGCCGACATTTCAAAATGGCCGCCATCCGAACACCACCCCCCCTAAAAATGTAAAAATTTAAACGTCATCCGATTTAGACGAAATTTGGTATACAGGTAGCTTATGATACCCTAAGTGTGCCACTATTAAAAATGTTTTGTCCGACTTCCGGTTTCAAAATGGCGGCCGTTTTAAAGTTTTACAAAATGGCGGCCGTTGTCAGATCTCAGTTATGGCCAGAGCAATTTCAATGAAAATTGGTATACTGATACAGCTAACTATCCTGAGCATTTTTGCAAAAAAAATTTTTTGTCCGACTTCCGGTTTCAAAATGGCGGCCGTTTTAAAGTTTGCTCGTTTTCTCGCTCATCTTTTAACCGATCGAAATGAAACTTGGCCAACTGAAAGCTCATGTTATGAAGTTGTGCTCTTGACTTTTAGTTCCCTCTACTCGGTCAAAAGTGCGGAACGGGAGGCGACTTCAACGTTTCGGGAAACGTAAATTTTAATTATTATTATTATTATTTTCATATTTCTTATGTTTTCCCCTCGCAATGTTGTCCGCTCGTTTTCTCGCTCATCTTTTAACCGATCGAAATGAAACTTTGGGAACATGTTAAGGGTGACCTGAAGTTGTGCAATCCACTTTTGAAATTTTCAAAATGGCCGCCATTTTCAAAATGGCCGCCGTTGAAAAAAATGATGGCCGTTGTCAGATCTCAGTAATTGCCAAAGCAATTTCAATGAAAATTGGTATACTGGTACAGCTCCCTATCCCGAGCATTTTTGCAAAAAAAAATTTGACGCGGCCGACATTTCAAAATGGCCGCCATCCGAACACCACCCCCCTAAAACTGTAAAAATTTAAACGTCATCCGATTTAAACGAAATTTGGTATACAGGTAGTTTATGATACCCTGAGTGTGCCACTATTTTCAAAATTTTTGTCCGACTTCCGGTTTCAAAATGGCGGCCGTTTTAAAGTTTTACAAAATGGCGGCCGTTGTCAGATCTCAGTTATGGCCAGAGCAATTTCAATGAAAATTGGTATACTGATACAGCTAACTATCCTGAGCATTTTTGCAAAAAAAATTTTTTGTCCGACTTCCGGTTTCAAAATGGCGGCCGTTTTAAAGTTTGCTCGTTTTCTCGCTCATCTTTTAACCGATCGAAATGAAACTTGGCCAACTGAAAGCTCATGTTATGAAGTTGTGCTCTTGACTTTTAGTTCCCTCTACTCGGTCAAAAGTGCGGAACGGGAGGCGACTTCAACGTTTCGGGAAACGTAAATTTTAATTAAGTCGCCGACCACGAAGTGTCGGGCGACTTATTGTTTTTACTCCGTTTCTTATTATTATTAAGTCGCTGACCACGAAGTGTCGGGCGACTTATTGTTTTTACTCCGTTTCTTATTATTATTATTATGTTTTCCTTTTTCCCCTCGCAATGTTGTCCGCTCGTTTTCTCGCTCATCTTTTAACCGATCGAAATGAAACTTTGGGAACATGTTAAGGGTGACCTGAAGTTGTGCAATCCACTTTTGAAATTTTCAAAATGGCCGCCATTTTCAAAATGGCCGCCGTTGAAAAAAATGACGGCCGTTGTCAGATCTCAGTAATTGCCAAAGCAATTTCAATGAAAATTGGTATACTGGTACAGCTAACTATCCCGAGCATTTTTGCAAAAAAAAATTTGACGCGGCCGACATTTCAAAATGGCCGCCATCCGAACACCACCCCCGTAAAAATGTAAAATTTAAACGTCATCCGATTTAGACGAAATTTGGTATACAGGTAGCTTATGATACCCTAAGTGTGCCACTATTTAAAAATGTTTTGTCCGACTTCCGGTTTCAAAATGGCGGCCGTTTTAAAGTTTTACAAAATGGCGGCCGTTGTCAGATCTCAGTTATGGCCAGAGCAATTTCAATGAAAATTGGTATACTGATACAGCTAACTATCCTGAGCATTTTTGCAAAAAAAATTTTTTGTCCGACTTCCGGTTTCAAAATGGCGGCCGTTTTAAAGTTTGCTCGTTTTCTCGCTCATCTTTTAACCGATCGAAATGAAACTTGGCCAACTGAAAGCTCATGTTATGAAGTTGTGCTCTTGACTTTTAGTTCCCTCTACTCGGTCAAAAGTGCGGAACGGGAGGCGACTTCAACGTTTCGGGAAACGTAAATTTTAATTAAGTCTCCCAAACGAAGTTTGGAGACTTATTGTTTTTACTCTGTTTCTTATTATTATTATTATTCTTCTTCTGGTTTCCCCGTAGAGATTTCCGACACTTTTCTCAGAAACCGTAAATGGGATCAATTTGAAACTTGGTAGGATGTTAGACCCTATTGGCTAGATGTGCAATCATCTTTCGGAATTTCCAAGATGGCCGCCACTTTCAAAATGGCCGCCATTTAAGTTTTCCCGCCAAAATGCAGTTCCCGGAGAACCGCCAGATGGATTTCGATGAAACTTGGTATGTAGGTTCAGCATAGTGGTCTTGATTTATTTTTGGCAAAAAATCGCGCGCGAACCGGCCGCCATTTTCAAAATGGCCGCCGAATCGCCAAAAATTCAAGTTTGTCGGATTTCAACGAAAATGGGTTTTAACAGTAAATTTGGTATGCCGAGTCCAATGGTCTACTCAGAATTTTTATACGACGCGCCATTTTTTGTAAAATGGCCGCCAAAGTTGCCAAATGGGCAAAAATTCAACATTGTCATAATTCAACGAAAATAGGTTCTAAAAGTAAATTTGGTATGCCGAGTTCAACGGTACACTCAGATTTTTTATACGACCCGCCATTTTTTTAAAAATGCCCACCAAAGTCGCCAAATCGGCAAAAATTCAACATTGTCGGAACTCTATGAAAATTGGTTCCTAAAGTAAATTTAGTATGTCGAGTTCAATGGTCAACTCAGAATTTTTATATGACGCGCTATTTTTTGTAAAATGGCTGCACAGGACTATCAGTAACTTCGTTTGGGAGACTTATTGTTTTTGCACCGTTTCTTATTATTATTATTAAGTCGCCGACCACGAAGTGTCGGGCGACTTATTGTTTTTACTCCGTTTCTTATTATTATTATTTTCATATTTCTTATGTTTTCCTTGTTGTCCGCTCGTTTTCTCGCTCATCTTTTAACCGATCGAAATGAAACTTTGGGAACATAATAAGGGTGACCTGAAGTTGTGCAATCCACTTTTGAAATTTTCAAAATGGCCGCCATTTTCAAAATGGCCGCCGTTGAAAAAAAATGACGGCCGTTGTCAGATCTCAGTAATTGCCAAAGCAATTTCAATGAAAATTGGTATACTGATACAGCTCCCTATCCCGAGCATTTTTGCAAAAAAAAATTTGACGCGGCCGACATTTCAAAATGGCCGCCATCCGAACACCACACCCCTAAAAATGTAAAAATTTAAACGTCATCCGATTTAAACGAAATTTGGTATACAGGTAGCTTATGATACCCTGAGTGTGCCACTATTTTCAAAATTTTTGTCCGACTTCCGGTTTCAAAATGGCGGCCGTTTTAAAGTTTTACAAAATGGCGGCCGTTGTCAGATCTCAGTTATGGCCAGAGCAATTTCAATGAAAATTGGTATACTGATACAGCTAACTATCCTGAGCATTTTTGCAAAAAATATTTTTTGTCCGACTTCCGGTTTCAAAATGGCGGCCGTTTTAAAGTTTGCTCGTTTTCTCGCTCATCTTTTAACCGATCGAAATGAAACTTGGCCAACTGAAAGCTCATGTTATGAAGTTGTGCTCTTGACTTTTAGTTCCCTCTACTCGGTCAAAAGTGCGGAACGGGAGGCGACTTCAACGTTTCGGGAAACGTAAATTTTAATTATTATTATTATTATTTTCATATTTCTTATGTTTTCCCCTCGCAATGTTGTCCGCTCGTTTTCTCGCTCATCTTTTAACCGATCGAAATGAAACTTTAGGAACATGTTAAGGGTGACCTGAAGTTGTGCAATCCACTTTTGAAATTTTCAAAATGGCCGCCATTTTCAAAATGGCCGCCGTTGAAAAAAATAACGGCCGTTGTCAGATCTCAGTAATTGCCAAAGCAATTTCAATGAAAATTGGTATACTGGTACAGCTAACTATCCCGAGCATTTTTGCAAAAAAAAATTTGACGCGGCCGACATTTCAAAATGGCCGCCATCCGAACACCACCCCCCTAAAAATGTAAAAATTTAAACGTCATCCGATTTAGACGAAATTTGGTATACAGGTAGCTTATGATACCCTAAGTGTGCCACTATTAAAAATGTTTTGTCCGACTTCCGGTTTCAAAATGGCGGCCGTTTTAAAGTTTTACAAAATGGCGGCCGTTGTCAGATCTCAGTTATGGCCAGAGCAATTTCAATGAAAATTGGTATACTGATACAGCTAACTATCCTGAGCATTTTTGCAAAAAAATTTTTTTGTCCGACTTCCGGTTTCAAAATGGCGGCCGTTTTAAAGTTTGCTCGTTTTCTCGCTCATCTTTTAACCGATCGAAATGAAACTTGGCCAACTGAAAGCTCATGTTATGAAGTTGTGCTCTTGACTTTTAGTTCCCTCTACTCGGTCAAAAGTGCGGAACGGGAGGCGACTTCAACGTTTCGGGAAACGTAAATTTTAATTATTATTTTTTTTTTTTTTTCTTCCGCTTTCCGCCAAATTTTGTCCGACCATTTTCTCGGAGACCGTAAATTGGATCACTATGAAACTTCACCCAAAAATAGGTCATGACTTGAAGTGGTGCCTTCAACTTTTAAAATTTTGAAATTGGCGGCCATCTTGAAATGGCGGCCATTTTGAAAATGAAAAAAATCCTTAAAAATCCAAAATTTAACCGATTTTGATGAAAATTGGAATATAAGTAGAGTATGTTATACCGCACCATATGACTCACATGTTGACTTTCAATGGCGGCCATTTTGAATCCAAGATGGCCGCCAAATTAAAAATTATCGAAATCGCACGAAACTTGGTTTTTAGGTAGATAACCATGTTGCAATCAGATGTTAGTCATCGAAATTTGAATTTGAACATGGCGGCCATCTTAAAATGGCGGCCATTTTGAAAATGAAAATAAATCCTTAAAAATCCAAAACTTAACGGATTTCAATGAAAATTGGAATATAAGTAGAGTATGTTATACCGAACCATATGACGCACATGTGGCGTTCCTAGTGCGGCCATTTTGAATCCAAGATGGCCGACAAAATTGAAAAATGCTCCGATTTGCACGAAACTTGGTTTCCTGGTAGATAAAGTTGCTGTGAATGGATGTCTGAACTCCAGTGTCCATGGGGGTCGTTTGGGAGCCAGTTATGATCCATAAGATCATAATCATGTTTAATTATTATGGCTCCCAAACGAAAGTTTGGGAGACATATTGTTTTTGCTCCGTTTCTTATTATTATTATGTCTCCCAAACGAAGTTTTGGGAGACATATTGTTTTTGTCCGGTTTCTTATTATTATTCTTCTTCTTTCTTTCTTTTTTCTTTCCGTTCAATCTTGTCCGCACATTTTCTCAGAGATGCAATGTCCAATCAAGATGAAACTTTGGGAACATGTTAAGGGTGACCTGAAGTTGTGCAATCCACTTTTGAAATTTTCAAAATGGCCGCCATTGAAAAAAAATGACGGCCGTTGTCAGATCTCAGTAATTGCCAAAGCAATTTCAATGAAAATTAGTATACTGATACAGCTAACTATCCTGAGCATTTTTGCAAAAAAAAATTTGACGCGACCGACATTTCAAAATGGCCGCCATCCGAACACCACCCCCCTAAAAATGAAAAAATTTAAACGTCATCCGATTTAGACGAAATTTGGTATACAGGTAGCTTATGATACCCTGAGTGTGCCACTATTTAAAATTTTTTTCTCCGACTTCCGGTTTCAAAATGGCGGCCATTTTACGGCAGGAAAAAGTCAACTTTGTCCGATTTCAACAAAATTTGATTTCTAGGTCCAATCAAGATGAAACTTTGGGAACATGTTAAGGGTGACCTGAAGTTGTGCAATCCACTTTTGAAATTTTCAAAATGGCCGCCATTTTCAAAATGGCCGCCGTTGAAAAAAAATGAAGGCCGTTGTCAGATCTCAGTAATTGCCAAAGCAATTTCAATGAAAATTGGTATACTGATACAGCCAACTATCCTGAGCATCTTTGCAAAAAAAATTTTGACGCGACCGACATTTCAAAATGGCCGCCATCCGAACACCACCCCCCTAAAAATGCAAAAATTTAAACGTCATCCGATTTAGACGAAATTTGGTATACAGGTAGCTTATGATACCCTGAGTGTGCCACTATTTACAAATTTTTGTCTGACTTCCGGTTTCAAAATGGCGGCCATTTTACTGCAGGAAAAAGTCAACTTTGTCCGATTTCAACAAAATTTGATTTCTAGGCATATTTTAATGTACTGATTTGAATGAAATACTATCCATAAGGATTATAGTGGCAATGGGGGTTCGTTTGGGAGACATTCTGTGTTGGCATCCCAACACAATCAGCACTAGTTATTATTATTATTTTTCTTCCGGTTTCCGCCAAAATTTTGTCCGACCATTTTCTCGGAGACAGTAAATTGGATCACTATGAAACTTCACCCAAAAATAGGTCATGACTTGAAGTGGTGCCTTCAAGATTTAAAATTTTGAAATTGGTGGCCATCTTGAAATGGCGGCCATTTTGAAAATAAAAAAAATCCTTAAAAATCCAAAAGTTAACGGATTTCGACGAAAATTTTAATATAAGTAGAGTATGTTATACCGCACCATATGACACACATGTTGACTTTTTATGGCGGCCATTTTGAATCCAAGATGGCCGCCAAAATTTCAAAATGATTGAAATTGCACGAAACTTGTTTTTTTGGTAGATTACCATGTTGCGATCAGAAGTTAGTTATCAAAATCTCAATTTGATCATGGTGGCCATCTTAACATGGCTGCCCTTTTGAAAATGAAAATAAATCCTTAAAAATCCAAACGTTAACGGATTTCGCTGAAAATTGGAATATAAGTAGATTATGTTATACAGCACCATCTGACGCACATGTTGACTTTTTATGGCAGCCATTTTGAATTCAAGATGTCCGACAAAATTGGAAAATGCTAACATTTGCACGAAACTTGGTTTCCATGTAGATCAAGTTGCTGCGAATGGATGTCTGAACTCGTGTGTCCACGTGGGTCGTTTGGGAGCCAGTTATGATCCATAAGATCATAATCATGTTTAATTATTAAGTCTCCCAAACGAAGTTTGGAGACTTATTGTTTTTACTCTGTTTCTTATTAAATCCCCGACCACGAAGTGTCGGGGATTTATTGTTTTTGCACCGTTTCTTATTATTATTATTCTTCTTCTTCTTCTTCTTCTTCTTCTTCTTCTTCTTCTTCTTCTTCTTCTTCTTCTGGACCTAACTTTGTCCGTAGGATTTCTCGAAGACGAAAAGACATAGGTCAATGAAACTTACCAGAAAGATAGGTCACCACTAGGAAATGTTGTTTCCGATTTCGAAATTTTGAAAATGGCGGCCATCTTGGATTGGCGGCCATTTTGAATTTGAAAAAAATACAAAATTAATCATAAAAAATCACAAACAATATGGATATGAACCAAAATAGGTTTATAGGTCAATATTAAGGTCCCGGACAATATGGGACCATTTTCCGAAAAATCCAAGATGGCCACCATATTCAAAATGGCCGCCAAAGTGCGAAAATTGAAAAGTTGTCCGATTTCAACGAAAATTGGCATTTAGGTCAATATTGATATTACGAACAACATGGTGACATGTTCGAACAAATCAAAGATGGCCGCCAAAGTCCAAGATGGCCGCCATATTCAAAATGGCCTCCAAAGTGCGAAAATTGAAAAGTTGTCCGATTTCAACGAAAATTGGCATTTAGGTGAATATTGATATTACGAACAACATGGTGACATGTTTGAACAAATCCAAGATGGCCGCCAAAGTCCAAGATGGCCGCCATATTCAAAATGGCCGCCAAAGTGCGAAAATTGAAAAGTTGTCCGATTTCAACGAAAATTGGCATTTAGGTCAATATTGATATTACGAACAACATGGCGACACTTTCGAACAAATCCAAGATGGCTGTCATATTCAAAATGGCTGCCAAAGTGCGAATATTGAAAAGTTGTCTGATTTCAACAAAAATTGGCATTTAGGTCAATATTGATATTACGAACAACATGTCGAACAAATCCAAGATGGCTGCCAAAGTCCAAGATGGCCGCCATATTCAAAATGGCCGCCAAAGTGCGAAAATTGAAAAGTTGTCCGAATTGTGACAAAAGTGGGCACGGGAGGGGATTTTTTTGTGACTTGCTTGCAATCACAATCAGCACTTGTTATTATTATTATTCTTCTTCTGGTTTTTCCGTAGAGATTTCCGACACTTTTCTCAGAAACCGTAAATGGGATCAATTTGAAACTTGGTAGGATGTTAGACCCTATTGGCTAGATGTGCAATCATCTTTCGGAATTTCCAAGATGGCCGCCACTTTCAAAATGGCCGCCATTTAAGTTTTCCCGCCAAAATGCAGTTCCCGGAGAACCGCCAGATGGATTTCGATGAAACTTGGTATGTAGGTTCAGCATAGTGGTCTTGATTTATTTTTGGCAAAAAATCGCGCGCGAACCGGCCGCCATTTTCAAAATGGCCGCCGAATCGCCAAAAATTCAAGTTTGTCGGATTTCAACGAAAATGGGTTTTAACAGTAAATTTGGTATGCCGAGTCCAATGGTCAACTCAGAATTTTTATACGACGCGCCATTTTTTGTAAAATGGCCGCCAAAGTTGCCAAATGGGCAAAAATTCAACATTGTCATAATTCAACGAAAATAGGTTCTAAAAGTAAATTTGGTATGCCGAGTTCAACGGTACACTCAGATTTTTTATACGACCCGCCATTTTTTTAAAAATGGCCACCAAAGTCGCCAAATCGGCAAAAATTCAACATTGTCGGAACTCAATGAGAATTGGTTCCTAAAGTAAATTTAGTATGTCGAGTTCAATGGTCAACTCAGAATTTTTATATGACGCGCTATTTTTTGTACAGGACTATCAGTAACTTCGTTTGGGAGACTTCACGTTTCGCGAAACGTAATTTTTAATTATTATTATTATTTTTCTTCCGCTTTTCGTCAAATTTTGTCCGACCGTTTTCTCGGAGACCGTAAATTGGATCATTATGAAACTTCACCTAAAAATAGGTCATGACTTGAAGTGGTGCACGCCAGTTTTTAAATTTTGAAATTGGCGGCCATCTTGAAATGGCGACCATTTTGAAAATGAAAAAAATCCTTAAAAATCCAAAAGTTAACGGATTTCGATAAAAATTGGAATATAAGTAGGGTATGTTATACCGCACCATATAACACAATGTAAACTTTATGGCGGCCATTTTGAATCCAAGATGGCCGCCAAAAATTAAAAATGCTCGTAATCGCATGAAACTTGGTTTTTAGGTAGATTGCCATGTTGCGATCAGACGTTAGTCATCAAAATTTGAATTTGAACACGACGGCCATCTTAAAATGGTGGCCATTTTGAAAATGAAAATAAATCCTTAAAAATCCAAGAGTTAACGGATTTCAATAAAAATTGGAATATAAGTAGAGCATGTTATACCGCACCCTATAACGCACATATTGACTTTCAATGACGGCTATTTTGAATCCAAGATGGCCGACAAAACTGAAAAATGCTCCGATTTGCTTAAAACTTGGTTTCCTGGTAGATAAAGTTGCTGTGAATGGATGTTTGAAATCGAGTGTCCACGGGGGCGTTTGGGAGCCAGTTATGATCCATAAGATCATAATCATGTTTAATTAAGTCGCCGACCACGAAGTGTCGGGCGACTTATTGTTTTTACTCCGTTTCTTATTATTATTATTATTATTTTCATATTTCTTATGTTTTCCCCTCGCAATGTTGTCCGCTCGTTTTCTCGCTCATCTTTTAACCGATCGAAATGAAACTTTGGGAACATGTTAAGGGTGACCTGAAGTTGTGCAATCCACTTTTGAAATTTTCAAAATGGCCGCCATTTTCAAAATGGCCGCCGTTGAAAAAAATGACGGCCGTTGTCAGATCTCAGTAATTGCCAAAGCAATTTCAATGAAAATTGGTATACTGGTACAGCTAACTATCCCGAGCATTTTTGCAAAAAAAAATTTGACGCGGCCGACATTTCAAAATGGCCGCCATCCGAACACCACCCCCCTAAAAATGTAAAAATTTAAACGTCATCCGATTTAGACGAAATTTGGTATACAGGTAGCTTATGATACCCTAAGTGTGCCACTATTTAAAAATGTTTTGTCCGACTTCCGGTTTCAAAATGGCGGCCGTTTTAAAGTTTTACAAAATGGCGGCCGTTGTCAGATCTCAGTTATGGCCAGAGCAATTTCAATGAAAATTGGTATACTGATACAGCTAACTATCCTGAGCATTTTTGCAAAAAAAATTTTTTGTCCGACTTCCGGTTTCAAAATGGCGGCCGTTTTAAAGTTTGCTCGTTTTCTCGCTCATCTTTTAACCGATCGAAATGAAACTTGGCCAACTGAAAGCTCATGTTATGAAGTTGTGCTCTTGACTTTTAGTTCCCTCTACTCGGTCAAAAGTGCGGAACGGGAGGCGACTTCAACGTTTCGGGAAACGTAAATTTTAATTATTATTATTATTATTTCGGTTTACACTTTTTCTAGATCGTGAACTTGTCCGACACATTTCTCAGAGACGTCTTAATAGAATCAAATGAAACTTTGCATAGTTGTAGATCGACATATGGAGGGGTGCAGTCAATAGTCTGAATTTTGATAATGGCCGCCATTTCAAAATGGCCGCCACTTGACAACACCCACCCAAAAATGGCAAAAATTTTCCCGTGGTCCGATTTCAACGAAATTTGGTATGGAGGTAGATGTTAGTATTTCGAGTGAAACGCTACCTTTAAATTTTTTCTCCGACCTTGGCTTTTCAAAATGGCTGCCATAAACGTGTTTAATTTTCAATGTTATGCGATCTCGATGACATTTAACGTGCTCCGATTGCAACAAAATTTGGTGTGGAGGTGGATTGAAGTGTATCGAGTGGAAATCCAAATTCAGATTTTTTTCCACCTGGCATTTCAAAATGGCCGCCAAAAACGCGTCAAATTTTAAACGTGGTCCGATTTGAATGAAATTTGACATGTAGGTACATCTTAATGTCCTGGGTGCCGTTTCATAAAGCGATCGTTAGCTGAACGTGCACGTTATCCGATTTAAATTGCATGGGATAACGAGCACGTTAATTAGCGATCGCTTTATGAAACGGCACCCTGAGTTGAACGCAATACTATCCATGGGGATTTTGGGCGACTTATGTGTTGGCATCCCAACACATTATTTTTAATAATTATTTGAATTATCTGTATAACCACAGTTCAGCGTTGAATTTGATCTGATATGGTTTTCATCTTAATGTATATACAGAGTCGTAATTTACTAGTTTCGCTACTTCAAATTGTGCAATAGCGTAAAGGAAGCTCCGTTAATCACAACGTTGTGTGTATCAAGATGTCTTATTAGAACTGTATATTTAACTGTATAAAGGTGGGATTGATTCACGTCGACAGAAAAGAAATGTTTTCTTGAAGCGCATTCTGTTAATTTTTTTATTGTATGAATACTCATAGTAGTGAACCGAACTTTCATTTCGAGTTTGAGCTATTTCATGAAGCATACCGGCGAAGGAAAATATTTGCTGTTACCTGTATCCATGTGTAACTATTGAAATATTGACAATGAACAATTTTTGAAATATAATTGCATTGTATTTTGTTTTTACTTAAATTTATTTATATTTATATTTTTTGTCTGTATTTTGCAGTGCATGGTATTTTTACATGTATAGACTACAGATTGCATGTTGTCACATTAAACAATCTATTGCATGTGAACACTTGGCTGTATATATGGTAAGTTCGTCATTTCATTCATTTATTTTTCATTCATTATCATTTTTATAGAATTTTGAAAAATTTGCCATTCTAAGATGGCGACAGGGCATGATAGACCTGTTGAAAAACAGAATTTAGATTTTGAACTTTTAGACCAAAATGATATTAAGAGAATGATCGGTTATTTAAATGATCATACAGAATATAAAGTTGTCACCAGGGAGGAGTATGACCGATTCCAATTTAGTACTCCAAAGCCCAGGGTTGAAACCGAGAACGATCAGGCACCGCCTAGACCACCACCGCCCACTCCTAAGAGACAATATTCTTTGATACCTGTAGATCAGAGTGGGAACAACTCTAACAGTAACTGGCAAAGACCAAGAATTCCTACTTTTTCGGGTGATCATAAAGGGGAGGCTACTTTTGACGTCTGGAAATACGAGGTTAAGTGTATACTCAGAGAAGGGAATTTTGATGAAACTATAATAGTTCAATCGCTCAGAAGATCATTAAAAGGTCAAGCTAGATGCCTTTTATAAACTTTATCTGAAGATGTGGGTCCTGGGCAGATTCTAGAAAAGTTGGAGGGTGTTTATGGAAATGTTTACACTAGCGAAGCGTTACTACAAAAATTTTACACTGAGAAACAGCAGCCTAATCAAAGTGTGGCTGACTATGGTATGAAACTTGAGTCACTATTACAATCCGCTATTGAGCGAGGTCATGTAAATCCTGCATCTAAAGATGATATGCTTAGGTCAAAGTTTTGGTCTGGTCTTAGCGATCCCTTATTACGAAATGCATGCAGGCATAAGTACGATTCAATATCCAATTTTGATAAACTCATGCGCGAGATTCGGGCCATTGAGCTTGAACTAGCAAATTCAATTTCAAATGTTAAAACTAGCAATTTACAGCAAAGTTCTATTTCTGTCGAACTCCAAAAAATTACCGAGGTGTTAAAAAATTAGACACTTTCAGCCAAAGAATGGATTCTTTGGAATCAGAATTAAAAAGCTTAAAAATTGAAAAACCCAAAAATCCGCCAAATCCGGGTAATTATCGGGGAAACCAAAACAACCGGGGTTCAAATCGATTCCAAAAGGGTCGTGAAACAAACAAAACCGTGTTGGAGACTCAAACGGCAGTAATTTAAACGAATAGGAGTCTCTAACGCAGGGCAGGTTGGAGACTCGTGCAGAGAAAATGATGGCCCAATTGATAATAAATTACTTTCAAGGCTGGTTGGTACCTCAAATGAGACTGACGTCACCATAAATGGTAAATCTTGCAAAGCACTTTTAGACTGTGGTTCTATGGTATCGACGATTTCTGAATCGATGGTTAAACAAATGAAATCAGTTACAGAAATTAAAGAGATCGGCGATCTCATTACAATAAGTGTAGCTTCCGGTGATAAGTTACCATATTTAGGTAATGTTGAAGTTCACTTGAGAATACCTTTCGTGAATAACGAAACTTTTCCTGTTCTCATGTTGGTAGTTCCAAGAACTGAATATAACCAAAAGGTTCCTGTGATTATTGGTACAAATGTACTAAATGTTTTAAAAT
The DNA here is from genome assembly GCA_944474755.1 of Limnoperna fortunei. NCBI lineage: Eukaryota > Metazoa > Mollusca > Bivalvia > Mytilida > Modiolidae > Limnoperna > Limnoperna fortunei. The sequence continues at coordinate 81,333,632 of OX104117.1, read as the reverse complement.
CTTATACAGAAGAGAATGATAGCATTCCTCCTGAATGGAATGTAGCCTTTCAGTCACTAACAAACTCAATTCTTGTCCGTTCAACCAACAAAAAGCCCATTACTCTAATGCCAATGTCAAGTAAAACTATGTCAGATATAGTGTGTAATGGAAACGGTGCAGCTGTTACTGTCGTTACGGAAAGTGTCGATAGTCAGTTTTCGGACGGTGTAATGGTGTATCCAAGGGTTGTTCGAATGAATAAAGAGGGAAAATGTCGAATTCCTGTAAGGTTGTGTAACATGACGACAAGGGTAGTTAAGGCAAAACCAAAATCAATACTGTGCGGTGTTAGTGAAGTCAGAGTGTTACGTCACGTTGATCCTTTCAACGAGGACATCAAGGTTAAACCGACAGACATATTGTCCGTGACGATTTAGACACGTTTGGTTTTAAGTTAAACGCCGACTTATCGGAAGAAGTCAAGCAGCAGTTTTATAAACTTATCGGTAAGTGGAAGTCTAGTTTTTCAACGGGACCTACCGATTTAGGTTTTACGACACTTGTGGAACACGAGATAAAGTTGAGCGATGAAACTCCGTTTAAAGAACCTTATAGACGCATACCTCCGTCAATGTTTGACGAAGTCCGTGAACATTTGAAAGAGATGTTAGATGCGGGTGCAATTCGGAAGTCAAATAGTACGTTTTCGAGCAACATCGTTCTCGTTCGGAAGAAAGATAACTCTTTACGATTTTGCATCGATTTCCGAAAATTAAATTCTCGTACTATTAAGGATGCCTATCCGACCCCTAGAGTCGACGAGACAATCGATTGTTTGGCTGGCTCTCAGTTCTTTTCCAAAATCGACCTTAGATCGGCCTACTGGCAATGTGGAATAAAAGAGTCGATAAATACAAGACCGCCTTTTCAGCTAGTCCTTTGGGATTTTACGAGTGTAACCGGCTTCCTTTCGGGTTAACCAACGCGGTTGCATGTTTCCAGAGACTAATGGAGAAATGCATGGGCGAGATGCATTTACGAGAATGTCTTGTATTTCTCGATGATATCATTATATTTTCAAAAACCGCTGCCGAACATTTAGAACGTTTAGATGCCGTATTCAGTCATTTAAAAGAAAATGGTCTTAAGTTGAAAGGGAGCAAGTGTGAATTTTTCAAAACTGAAATTAAATATTTAGGATTTATTGTATCCGCGGACGGAATTAAACCGGATGACGAGAAGATCAAAACCGTCAAAAATTGGTCGGAAATAAAAAACGTGAAGGATTTGCGGAAGTTTCTAGGTTTTACGTCATATTATCGGAAGTTCATTAAAGACTTCGGCAAAATAGCTAAGCCGTTAAACGATCTCCTTGTCGGACACCCAACGAATAAATCAGGTGCTAAAAAGTCCAAGTCAAAACCTAAGTTTCCCTGGCGTTGGACAAGTATTGAACAACAAGCGAGAGATACTCTTATTGAAAAACTAACCTCTCCTCCTATTTTAGCGTATGCGGATTATAGTCTTCCTTTCGAAGTACACACTGACGCTAGTTCAGAAGCACTAGGGGCAATATTATATCAGCGTCAAGACGGTGTTGATAGAGTGGTAGCTTACGCAATTCGTGGTTTACGCGGATCGGAAAAACTTTACCCTGCACATAAAAGGGAATTTCTAGCTTTAAAATTTCATGATTATTTGTTTGGTAGCCGTTTTGAAGTTAAGACCGACAATAACCCGTTAACTTATGTGTTGGATAAAGCAAAACTAGACGCGACTACTCAGCGATGGGTAGCTTCGTTGGCTGACTATGACTTCATTATCACCTACCGGAGTGGTAAAACTAACGTTGATGATATTTTATCAAGATTTTCTCAACCAACTAAGTCAGTTGACAGAAATGTTATAAAAGCAGTTTGCACTTCGGCACTAGTTTCAGACAGTCCGAGGGTAGAATCTGTATTATTAGCTAAAGATACCGAAGGGTTGGAGTCGTTTTCACCTTTAGATCATACTATTAGTGATATAGTTTGGGCAGATGAACAGAACGCTGATTTAAACATTTCTCACGTTATTGATATATTTTTGTCTGGTCGAAAACCCTCGAAGAGGATTTTAGCAAAAAAATCTAAAGAGGTTCGAAGGATTTTGAACGAGTGGGGAAAATTGTCATTGAGAGAAGGAGTCTTGTATAGATCTTGTGAGTTGAATGGCGAGAAGGTACAACAGTTGGTTTTACCTGAGGTGTACCGAGATGTAGCTCTTACAGGCTTGCATGATGATGTCGGCCACCAGGGTCGTGACCGTACGTTGTATTTGGTCAAATCTCGATTTTATTGGCCAGGTTTAGATAAAGATGTTGAGAGGAAGGTATCGACATGTACTAATTGTATTATGAGGAAGTCGAAGGTTCAAAGGTCTGCTTGTTTAGTGAACATACAATCCAGTCAACCTCTCGAGTTGGTTTGTTTAGACATTTTAGGACTAGAGAGATCAAAGGGAGGCTATGAAAACATACTCGTTATTACCGATCATTTTACGCGATTTGCTCATGCTATTCCGACAAAAAACCAGTCCGCTCACACAACAGCAAGAGTTTTATGGGAGAATTTTATACAATACTATTCTTTTCCCGCTCGATTGCACAGCGATCAAGGAAGAAACTTTGAATCCAAAGTTATTAGGGAACTGTGCAACCTAGCTGGAATAAAGAAATCTCGTACAACCCCATATCATTCTCAAGGGAATGGGCAGTGTGAGAGGTTCAATCAAACGCTTCTTAATATGCTTGGTACATTGAATGATGACCAAAAGGCAGATTGGAAGAGTTTTGTTTCGCCTCTTGTACATGCCTACAACGCAACACGTCACGAGAGTACGGGGTATAGTCCTCATTTCTTGTTGTTTAGGTGGCATCCGAGGTTAGCGATTGACGCGTTTTTCGGTACTCAGACGGACTCGTTAGCCGATAGATCGAAAGATTCGTATGTTCAGAAACTTGGACGAAGACTTCAGTTTGCATATAAAGCCGCCGAGAAAGAAACAGAAAAGTCGAGTAAGCGACACTAAGCTAGATATGATTTGAGAGTTCGTAGTTCCGTTCTCAGTCCTGGTGATAGAGTTTTACTTAAAAACATAGGCCTCAGAGGGAAACACAAACTCGCAAATAAATGGGAACGTATCCCATATACAGTTAAGTCGCAACCCGATTCAAGTATACCAGTTTATGTCGTGAAACGTGAATATGGCCAAGGCAGTACAAAGACCGTGCATAGAAATTTGTTACTTCCGATCGGTTCTCTACCCCTGTATGAGAAAATTTCTAACAAATCCCGTTCCAAAGATCATTCGTCGTCAAACCGTTGGAAAAGCAAGAATGTTCTAACTTTTCTGACGATTCCAATTTACAGATACATGAAGAACCTGACTTATCAGAGGACGAAGAATGTTTTGTACCGTATAGAAATACCGTAAGATACGTGGTGTCAAGAAAAGAACTTTATCCTTTAGCGGCTGAATTTACGCCTTCTCGAAATGCGGAAAACGTTATCAACGAGGGAAATACGCGTTTCGACGCTCCGGTCGATTCTTATCACCGTCAAGTTCAGACAGAAAAAGTCCGTCCTTTGATCTCTCTGGCCCTCAAGGTCCAGATATTGAGGGGATAAATCAGTCTAGTGTTGAAGATAGTACTAGTTCAGGTTCAGTTCCAAGTAATTCTGGTAGGTTAGTCAGGAGAAGTGGCAGGAATGTAAAACCTCCGGACAGTTATGGAGATTTTATTTTTTACTGATTCATACATTTTCATGTTGGATTGACTACTGCGAGACAATTGTCACCAGCTAGTTCAATTTAATTTTTTTTCTTAAAGAGTTAAGCATCCGTCACCAGATCTAGGAGAAAGATGGGCTTGACATCTATGGAAAGTCATACTGGACGATGAATCGAGAGTTAAAAATTGATTTTGTATTTTTAGTTAAATGTATGTATATTTTCATGGTATCGAGGCATTTGCCACATACTTATACATTTGTTTTAATTTGTTTTATATACATCAAAATTCGGGGACGAATTTTTGTCCTGAGGGGGACTATGTCACGGGAAGCTAATTATTTCATTTAAATTGGAAGCTTTCCGATTGGTGTGTTCAGATATTTAATTCGTTTCATTATCATATATCATTCATATATATTCGTCATTTCATATTGATGCTTGACTAATCAACCGTATATTCAAGTCAAACATGCCTTTGCATGTTTTTCATACAAACCTAAAGTCAAACACACCTTTGCATGCTTTTCGCACCTGTCTAATTAATTAAAACACCTGTAGTCATTCCAACACTGTACGTGGGTCTGAGTGGACTATTTTGAAATAGTTCCCTGTTTATTTACAGGTCAGTTAATATGTTATTGGATTGCTCAAATGAGATTTGAATGTTTATATTGAATTAAATTATAATGTAAATATGTTATAATTGTTGTAATATTGTTTATTTACAGACAAATACAATATTTGGGTAATAACTTATTATTTACGCCATACAAGGGACAATAACCCGGCGACATTAATAATTATTCTTTATCTTTATTCTTTCAAGTGCAGCTCATATATTTATCAAAGAAAATTGTTAAAATACAATACACTTTGAAAGAACTGAAGTTTGAAACAAATTGAAAGTGTTTGTTTATAAAAAAAATACGATTTTTCATTATGGGCCGTTGTACTTTACTGTTCTTCGTTGTTCACTTCCGGTAATTAGTGACATCCGGCAAATAAACAAATGGCGCGTACTCCAGTTGAAAGACGTAACTCCTTTGAAAAAATGTTAAATACGCATATTGTTTGCCGTTTTTATTGGAATTACACATTTACTGATAAATTGGAAGTCTGTGTGAATTATTTGGACCAGATCATATGCAAATATCTGCTGTGAACCATCGAGTGACTTTAGGGAAATAACAGCCAACAGAGCGACTTCGAGGCGCCGTAGACGTAGGCGACTTTGTCCCCCATTTCGCCCAATGTGGTGAGCCCTGCTAAATTGTTAAGGAGCCCGATGGGCTCTTACAGTAAACACCCAGGGAGTCCTTCCAAGTTTAAGGGAGTCACGGGCTGCCGGGCTACCGCTTATTTCGAGCCCTGTGTGCCATGATATCTCAGTTTGAAGTCTGCGTGCAGATATAATTTTATTCTGACACATTTTCTACATGTAAACATTGGCATGGTCGTAGCTAGGGTCCAATTTTTAGTGAGGCAAAACATAATTGGAGCAGGGGGTCTGGGCGACCGCTTAAGGTCATAGGTTGCAACCTAATTCATATTAAAATTCTACAGAAGTTAACATTATACAATTACTGTCTTTTGCTGAGGTAAATGTGTGGTTTTATTGACTTTTGAAAAACTGATATTCACTTCGGCCGTTGGCCTCAGTGAATATCAGTTTTTCAAAAGTCAATTAAACCACACATTTACCAAAGCAAAAGACAGTAATTGTTTTATTCTATATTTCTAAAAAGAGGTATTCAAAATGAATAATAATACATTTACCCCATATCTCTTCTTAGTGTTATATTTTACCATATGTTCATTTAGACATTTGCTTCTGTTTTTTTTTTGTACATTTATTCCATATTTTTGTTTTTTTTATTATGTTGCAGGTTTAATCTGTGAATTATTCTTGTTTGTTTTGGTTTTTGCAAAAAAAGACAACCTGAAAGTTTCAACAATTGTAATTAACAATAACATCGTTAACAAAAACTATAAAAAATATCACACTTTTTCATCCTTTAGATTTCAAGGTATTTGTTATTCATCGAAAATTGTAGTGAACAGTAATACTACCATAATTATTGTCAATCATTGGCAGAGTAGGACACATAAGAGATTGATTATTTTGTACTGAATATTCAGTTATTTGATGTTGAGGCACATAATTTTGCATGGAATTTCCTGCAATTTGTTGACATTGTTGAGGCACATAACTTTGCATGGGATATCCTGTAATTTGTTGACATTGTTGAGGCACTTGTGTGTTTTCCATAGGAATAACTGAAGTATGGACATTTTCAGTAGGAATTGCAAAAATATTATCATTTGTTAACACGTTATCAGGGTTATCAAAACTAGCCACTAAATTTTCCATTTGTGAATTACTTAGAAGCAAAAAATCAGTTAAATTGTCATCATGAAAATCCTGAATATCTGTTTTAATTGCATTTTTGGACATATTTTCCTTGTTTTCTTCATATTCCGGACGTAAACTTTCGCTTATCACACTTGACATGTTTTTCAAAGCTTTTTCAGACGTATATCCGGTGTATGTTTTTAATGAAGTTTCACTTTTATGTCCCGTAACTGACATAATATGTCTTCCTGCGAAATCAGCTTCGTCAAGGATGTGAACTGTGGTAGCACGTAAAGAGTGGTTAGTGTACTTAGTTTCTAAATTTGCACGGTTACAAATTTCTGGCATCATACTTCCAAGAGTATTGTGTCCTATTGCAACAGCATCATACCATATATTGTTACTTGGATTCATTTTTGGTCTTTGGAAAAATATATCACATTTAGGGTTCAGTCTGTCCTTGTAGAGTAGAAAACTTTTCACAGGGCACCTTGCATCACCTGAAATAAGAAAATAATTACAATGTAAACAATTTCTTATTTGAGATATTAGTCAAAAGATAAAAGTTGTATTTTAATTTTTGTTTACATGTATTTCATTGTATCATGTTTTTGTAAGCAAATTTTATATCATCCATTCAGTTTTCTTTTCTTTTTTTTTATTAAGTATTATTTCTTTGAAAAATGCAGTTTGTTAGTGGCAGGAATAATACAAGGAAATTTATTGATTTATTAATTTTTAGCAATATTTTAAACGTGTTATGCATACATGTACATGTGTGAACTTTAAATGGTGGTATTAATTAAAAAATAAAAGTTTATGAAAATATTCTTACCTTTGACTTCAAACATTTTTCCAACTGCCGTATTTGTGTCCGTCTGATGGTTTTTAGTGAGTTCATCCCTTTTTATGTAAATGAATCTATGCTCTACATCTCCACCACCTGTTTTTCAGACTTGACTTTTTTTGAACAAATAGCAAAGTCAGTGGTTTTCAACGTACGAAGATTTTCTCGACCCCTACGCCCAAAGTACAGCATAATGTCCACAAAAACCTTGTACTGTAGTGTAGTAGGGTCACTGTCTTTAAGACTTGCATAAATTGTTTTGAGATCATCGTTTTCAATGGGAGGGTAGTGATCAATACCTCCCATACCCTCACGTTTCAGAAGAACATTTACAGCTTTGAACATTTTATCAGAGTTCATAAACATTTTGTCTTTAATAATGTCAATGCCCTTTTTCTCATTCAAGTAACGATTGAGTCCATATCTCGTATTTGCCAGAGTGCTCTTTTTGTATAAATCACCCTTTTCATTACGGGCTTCTGAGTAAAATTTACACAAAACTTCATCCAGCTCTTGCAAAGTGTAATTTTCGAACTCCTGATCAAGTTCCTTCTCTTGTAGATACTTTTTAAACAAGCGCACTGACCTATCCGTTGCTTTGCGGGTGTTTAAGGAGTCCTTTTCTTTAAGAATATTACTCAAGTTATCATCTGTTAGACTGGCAAACCTAGGTTTTTTGGCGACAGACTCACTTACGTCTGCACCGTAGGCCATTATTATTTTGATTGTGGGACTTCCGATTCAGCAGACGACGTTTTTGATTGGTCAGTATTTTGAGGGGAATTCCGTTGTTCTTAAAATAGTTGCACGTGACGTTTGGCACAAGTGAATACCAATTTTCTCAAGTCAATACGTATTTTTATTCAGTGTTTGCATTTATTTAGACAAATCTACTGAATTTATACTTATATAGAATAAAAAATATTATTTAATCCCTTGATATATTCACCTGCACTTCTTTTTCTACAGCTTCCAGTTTTTAACCAAAGATCCATGCTGCCTGCACTTTATTTGTTTACGTTCGACATAATGACCTTTATTATAATTATTGTAACGACTGCTGATACTGGACAGTGAAAATCCGCAAATAGTAACAAATCGATAATTCCATATTAAGACCGTTGTTTGTTTTAAAGCTACCGACGTCCGTCCGTATTAGTTATAACGATATACAGTTTTGTAGAAATTAAAACACATGATTTCAAATTTTATTTTTAATTCTTAACAAAATTTTCCCATATATCAAAACCATACTTTTTAGAGAGACAACTGCCTGACATGATTGCAATTGCAATTGATGCTACGGCCACATAAGGACAATTTTCAGGCTTTATCCAAAACAGCTTAATTTAAATTAGTTTAGCGCTATAAGATCAGATTATAAAGTTAATATTCTTAAAAGAGTGACAGACAACACAAGTAAAAGATAACAAAGATTGTCAAGGAAAAGAAATATTTTCAAACATACCTCCTAGACTTGCCTCATTGAATGTTACATAAATTGTAGGGGTACCTGCAGTGTAAGCAGTATTTCCAGACTGACATCCTATTAGGAAATAAACATAAGTATAATCAAGTCATTATACAACACTTAACCGCAACAAAAGAAGCAAGTCAAGGTTAATAAAATATGCAATATATATTGGGTTTTGACACACAGAAATCCAGCTTTATCATACATTACCGGTATTCAGCTTCATCATGCACTCTTATTAGGTAACATTCCCATACATTTAATATCCTATTTTCATCAATGTTACAGTTTTATCATTATCAAATTTTTTATTGGCTGTTGTTATCAATGTTTTACCCTAATCAGACCCATGCATTTTATTGGCTAGCTTTATCAGACCTTTAAATCTGGTTATTGTCAGCTTGTCAGCATTGTTTCAGTATTGTCATTAAAACTTCTTATTTTATTGTGTATTGACAGCAATGCTTTAGAATTATCATACTCGGTGCACGCGTGGTTAAGGTAGTTCGTCCACTTGAGCATATATTTTAAGGTAGTTAGTTATCTACTGTTGATAGGTGTCAACGCTAGTACTGCGAGTATTGCGACTCTCCACCAAAAACATACTATCTAACGAACAAATAATGTCAACTTACGATTTATCTGAGCAGTTGAATATCCTAACATCAGTATCAGAAAGAGAAACCGACATTGTAGCCAGGTTTCCATCATGTATCTTGATCAGGAGCTAGGACTCATTTGTTCTAAAAAGGCGAACAGAAAAAAATGATATTAATGTTCTCTTATATCAGAAATTTATGAAATGAAATAACAGAAACATTTATGTCCTTATATTATTAATTAACATTTTTTGATAAATTTGATTTGTTTAAACCCTGTCCACATGACATGCTGTATTTGGAGAGGTTCTTTGAAGCTGATAGAAAAGTGATGTTGCACGGTTATATTTAGAAAACATGATATTGCACAGCTATTTTTAAATTTCTTTAAAAAATTTTGAATTTCCCTTTAAACAACCAATCAGAATCGACTAGTGTCTATTTCCGGTTTGAAGTTAGGAAAGTGTGTACATTCTTTAAAAATTTTGAACATTAGAATATGTTGTTTGTTTATTGTATTAATATATCTTTTGAATAGAAAGTTTTCATGATTTTAACTGAGATTGAAATGAAATTTAAGTTTCGTACATTAAACAACAAACAATAAACAGGAAATCTGTAAAAAACAAAATGAACTTAATTCCTTTTCAATACTAGTATCGACATAAGATAACATATCGACCTCCAACTTCGTTTTCGGTCGGTATGTTCTCATGTCGATTGTTTCAAATCGACCTAATTTAAAGGCTGTATTTGAATAATATCAAACTAGAGGCGTTTAGACATGCGTGAAAATTGTTTTAGGTATTTTTTAGTTTAACGCCCATCTTGCTTTTGCTCAGGGACAATACAAAGAAAAAAACAAAGAAAACCGACCGAACAACATTAGCCAAAAGCCAAGGGACAGTTACAAATCCGGATATAGACTAACACAACACAAAAACCAAAAACATAAAACACAGAAAAAGAGTAACCCGAACTCAATAAAAACCATGGGTGCAATCAGATGCTCCGGACGAGTAAGCAGTGAATACCTCTAATTAGAAACATAAACACTAAGCGAAGAAAATATAAAAGGATTCTGTATCTCCTACGTCAAACATATTCACCTCTGTCACACATTATTTAACACCATATGACAAAGATATCTCATCGCTGATAAGCTTCGCGTACAAACGCAGTAATTTTGATGTATATTATACAACTTTTTTAAAGGTGTATAAATATACTATATAAAAATAAAAAAGATCTCGTGTATTATTTGACAAACAACATTCTTTGTTTACAAACGTCACTTTCAGAAGACACGTAGTCTTGCAGTAAGCGGTAGATGGCGTGTGGCAAAGGTTATATCTGGAAACCATTTATGTTGTCTGTGCCGGAGAGTGGAAAATATACTGTGCAAAATAAAGACAGTATTATGGATGTTTAAAGATTTTAGTAGAAGTATTTTGGATTAAGATTTTACAATTACAAATATAGATGTTCACCAAATTTTTTTTCAATTAATAAACAATTATAGGGTAAATTAGTTCAAAACCGTTAAGAATTCTTCTGGTCACGTTTCAGTTAGTACCATGTATTACCATCTTGACTTGCCTAGCCATACAAGTACAAATAAACATTCTGATCATGCCCAGTAAGACAAGTACAAATAAACATTCTGATCATGCCTAGCCATAGAAGTACAAATAAACATTATGATTATGACTAACCATAGAAGTACAAATAAACATTCTGATCATGCCTAGCCATAGAAGTACAAATAAACATTCTGATCATGCCCAGTACGACAAGTACAAATAAACATTCTGATCATGCCTAGCCATAAAAGTACAAATAAACATTCTGATCATGCCTAGCCATAGAAGTACAAATAAACATTCTGATCATGCCTAGCCATACAAGTACAAATAAACATTCTGATCATGCCCAGTACGACAAGTACAAATAAACATTCTGATCATGCCCAGTAAGACAAGTACAAATAAACATTCTGATCATGCCCAGTAAGACAAGTACAAATAAACATTCTGATCATGCCCAGTAAGACAAGTACAAATAAACATTCTGATCATGCCTAGCCATAGAAGTACAAATAAACATTCTGATCATGCCTAGCCATAGAAGTACAAATAAACATTCTGATCATGCCTAGCCATAGAAGTACAAATAAACATTCTGATCATGCCTAGCCATAGAAGTACAAATAAACATTCTGATCATGCCTAGCCATAGAAGTACAAATAAACATTCTGATCATGCCTAGCCATAGAAGTACAAATAAACATTCTGATCATGCCTAGCCATAGAAGTACAAATAAACATTCTGATCATGCCCAGTAAGACAAGTACAAATAAACATTCTGATCATGCCTAGCCATAGAAGTACAAATAAACATTCTGATCATGCCTAGCCATAGAAGTACAAATAAACATTCTGATCATGCCTAGCCATAGAAGTACAAATAAACATTCTGATCATGCCTAGCCATAGAAGTACAAATAAACATTCTGATCATGACTAGCCATAGAAGTACAAATAAACATTCTGATCATGCCCAGTAAGACAAGTACAAATAAACATTCTGATCATGCCTAGCCATAGAAGTACAAATAAACATTCTGATCAAGCCTAGCCATAGAAGTACAAATAAACATCTTGATAATGCCTAGCAATACAGGTACAAATAAACATACTGATCATGCCCAGTAAGACAAGTACAAATAAACATCCTGATCATGCCAAGCCATAGAAGTACAAATAAACATTCTGATCATGCCTAGCCATAGAAGTACAAATAAACATTATGGACTAGCCATAGAAGTACAAATAAACAGTATGTTTATGACTAGCCATAGAAGTACAAATAAAATAAACATTCTGATCATGCCTAGCCATAGAAGTACAAATAAACATTCTGATCAAGCCTAGCCATAGAAGTACAAATAAACATCTTGATAATGCCTAGCAATACAAGTACAAATAAACATTCTGATCATGCCTAGCCATACAGACTGTTCTGCATCTCCTTGAAATAGAGTTAATCAAAGCTCTTACGGTATGACGAATGTGTTCGGTATTCTTGTTTTAACATTTGACAGAGCCGATTGAGAGGGTTGATCCTGGCGCACACATTTATCTAGCTGATCCAACAAGGGTTCAATCAGATTCAAATCCCGCGATTTGACTAGCCATGGTAACAAATTAAAGTTGTTCTACTCAAGATAATTTTCGTTTGTGTACCTTTCAGTCGCTTGATTGGCTGGAACATGTACCAGTTCTGTTTTACGGCCATTAGAGATCGGCCCACATCATGATACTGCCTTCATTGTGACAAAGACGAGAAAGTTAGATTGTGCTACAATTGATGATTCTTCTCAATCCAGGTTTTCCGGTTGCTTTGGCTTTTGACGTCCTGGACACAGGAGAAGTGTTTATTTCTGCTCAGGTTTACACGGACTCTCCCATTATGTGTCTGTAGCAAAAAATCAGACATGACCCAGATTCTATGCCGGTTGGGGAATGTCCAGCCCTTCTATCTGTTGTACCATCGGCCTATTCTTTGTCTTTGTATCGGTCTAAATGCATCAAAATACCAGACCTGTTTACTTGTACGGATTACGCGTATTTTGTACGGATTTTTCACTAAAATTACGCTCTACGGATTCGCGATCAAATTCTACGCTTTTTCGGCAAAACCGGGAAAAAAATCGGGGTTATGTCCGAAATTGGTCAATCGGTGTCATAGAGAAGCTTTAAATGGATAAAAATCCGTTATTGAAAGCGCACCGCCGATTCCGATTAAATTTTATAAATTTACATGAGGTAAACATGTCCAAAAAACGTGTTCGAGAACATGAATAATTATGTTTATTTTTTTTCCCTCCTAATGTCCTCAAAATACTCTTAAGTCACTGCTGAAATACTGGTGACAACCAAAATGGGTAAACAGGTCTGAAATACGGCCTTCTTGGCCTAATGCCCTATTGCCCCTGAAGTCAGTTGCGGACTGTTTGGGAGCTGTTTTCTTCTCCGGCATTCCGTCGGCAGGGGCTATTGCGTCAACAGTTCAATTACGTAGATAAAAGACCCGGTTTCAGAGATCTTGACCATGAGTTGTTATGGGAGGTCGCTTACTTCTCAGGCGGTTATTGGTAGAGCTAGTATAATGATTCTACATAGAGAAAGCCGAGAATGTGCTCTGGTTAACGTTTTCTGTTCGTGTAAGCTCACTTTTGTCTGAAGGCGGCCAGTAATGACATTTCGAGGAGCAGAGGTCCATCCTAACCTTGACTTGACAATATTATAAAGTTATGATGAATTCAAGCTTCTTCCGTTTATACACTTAAACGTTGAATGAAATTCAAAGTGCAATTGGACAACTTATGCAATATATTATATAAAAGCGATAGAATTTATCATCATCACCGTGTGAGCTAAATCACATGAACAGACCTTTAAAGTTGAAAACTTACCTGTAAAAATCAATTATTAAATTGGCCATTTCATGACATTTCATAATGCGTTTTTTTCTTGAAAAATATAATTGTTACAAAAATTGTAATGTTGCCTTACGACGTATTATTGCAAATAGTTAACAATATCATCATTTGATACACAATTTCTTATGAATTTAACTTCTTCGTGTAAATTCTTTGTGTTTTTGTTGATAATATCAGATTTAACCAGTATGAAATCGACTATTGTGTATTTTAAATAATAGACACTCGACACAACAACCTACAAAAAACTTATTTTAAACATATTACAATGCGGGTTATTGTTAAAGGTTACCTTTAAGTTTTACAAATGCACACACTTAATCCAGCAATCTTTGTCAATTAGATTGGCGTTAAGCACACCCTGCCGGAAGATGGCTTGAACAGACATCCTCATGTTGACAGACCACGTGATCAATGACCATCTACCTTAACCACTCAGCCACGGATGCCCCATCTTTTTTTCAATGAAATAAACAATTTGACGAATAAAAATTATAAAACTAAATTTTAAGAAATAAATGCGCAATTTAGACATTGTTCTTTTTATACAGTTATTTCTTACCTGCACAAGTATTGTCCTGGTATATTTAAAGAGCTCTTCTATAAGGAAGTATATAACAAACTGATTGAACTCGAGGTAAAAGAGCGGAAAATGATTTAATGAGTGTGACAAGTTTAGCTTTAAAAAACTTACCGTCTCTTAGCTCAAATTCCCATGTTATGGGTATTAAAGTATCTGTTGTTTGTAATTTATATGTAGGATAGGAAAGCAATGTACCTTTTAAGGACATTGTTTACGCAAAACTATTAATCAATGGTGCTTGAGAGATTTAAATAACTGTCGTCACTTCACACTCGTTTTTTTAGAAAAATAATTTAACAAAAATTGACTCCCTGAACAAATGTTAAAAATATGTGTTGTTCTATCAATATCTGAACGAAAATAAAGATACAGAAATATCAGTTTTTTCCCAAATAGCTGTAAAAGTAGGGAGATTTTGGTGCAATGTTTACCTTTTAATTGTTAACCGACCAATGCACTGAATGAAACAGAAGTCAATATGTGGAACGTAACATACTACAGAAAAATACTGACTACCGAATCCCGATTCATCCCAAAATGTATAGAAATTTTAGTACACATACTAGTGCAATCCTGACGTAAACCAATGATATGACAAAGATATTTATAGATTTGGTGAACCACTCAATCAAGTAACAGCCATTTACTCCGTATACTGTTTGACAATATATACCCTCTCCCATGGGAGACGGTAAAATATGTTACAGAATACAAAGAACCATTGGCCTTTCAATGTTATTTTCCATATTGGTACCCTTATTCGATTATTATTTCGTTGAAAGACAAAGTTAATTTAATGTTCAATTAAGAGAGATTACCTATGTTAAAGAATAAGTGGTTCATTTGGTGTTGTTAAAAATATAGTTTCGCATTTCTTTTCTAACTTAAAAATGAGGGTCAAAAAGGGGGAGTATAATTTTTTTCTTATTTCCTCAATGTGCCCCTACATATTCGAAATTTGATTTCTTCCTCCAAAATGTGTTTAAAACTCCTTTTTGTGTATTTTCAAACCAAAGATTGCATTGCTTTTCTAAATATATTTACTTTAACAATCATTATTGACCAATCGCGTTTAACCTGACAGTTTTTTCACGCTTTACATAGTTCATATAAAATGGCCAAGCCAATACCGTTAATCATTAGTATATTAGCTAAAACGGCTTACCTTGAAAGAATTAAAATGAATACAAAATCTGAATACAAAATCTGATATCTCTATAAACTACTATAATTATATGTTTCACTATTAGTGAGAATTTTATATCGCTTTATATTATACCGAGTTATTTCTTGTCAACAAAATAATAAAGGAGCCTATGGCCTATGTTAAAATGAAAAACGAGAGATTATATCAAGCGATATACAATTCTCACGATTTGTGACACCTATTTCTCTTATGATGAAACGAAAAATGTAATTTTCGTGGTTAATTTTGAAGCGCAGAAACAGGGCGTCGTTGAAATACTGCGCAATATTCAAGATGTATCCAGCTTATATAACGAAGAGTAACATTTAAAAAAGAGAACACATATAGAATAATTTTTTGTTCATATTCCAAATAAACGGCATTTTTAATTTATGACGTTCTTCAGGAACGTTATTCCACTCTCTGAAGGTAGCGTTCCCATGCATTTTTGCATAGATGTGTTCGTATCACATCTTGCTCGTTTGTATATGACATTTTCCAAGTCACTCAAGAAACAGATAAAAATGGAAATTCATTAAAGAATTTTAGGTTTCACAATTAGTGAGAAATGTATATCGCTTTATATTATCACGAGTAATTAAATTTCAACAAAATAATAAACAAGTCTATCGCGAGTTTAGTTGTTCGTTGAAATTAAAGAAACACTTAAAAGGATCTCTTTATCGTGCATGGCACACTCCAAACACGTTACGTTATAGTCAGCGGTCACACCTTCCTTATTATTAAGTTACAACCCCCATCGAGAAGGTTTCCAATATTCACTTCCCGTGGACGGGATGAGCCGCTCTTTGTGTCAAGACCGTAGATTCCTCCTCCGGACTCAATTTAAAAATACACAAGTAGATGAAAGCGTGTCTAAAAAACCACAGTATTGTAAGTCTTGCAAAAGAATTAATACATAATTAATACATAAGTGTAATAAAACAAATTAAAACTGCAGACTTAACAAAACAAAGACCGATTAAATTGTACACGGAAACTATACAGGAATAAATAAAAACTAAATGAGAAAGAACGAAATAACTAAAACATGAATACAGAAAACTGAATATCCAAACAAAAATGCAATCCTTCACCGACAAAAAGCTGTAAACATAGCGCTGAATATTAGCTTATATGAAGGGGCTAGGAAATTATGAACAATAAAATGATACTGTGTATTACTCATAGTCAAATTCAGTCAAATGCATCATACGATTTTTCCAGGGATGATCTTAACTGTCCGAAACCCAAGCTTGACAAAACTATTAGTTCAAGAAATCATTGTTGGATTTGTACGTTCAATCCGTGATATAACTTGTTAGGGATTGTACACTTGAAGTTGGAGGAAAAGATCCATGTACATCTAAATATAGATTAACTAGCATCATTTGCGACATAGCGTATACGCGTCTTTCAATATTTTATACATGTGCGGACAGAGCTACTTCTAGATGAGAATAGAAAATTCCTTCACATGAGATTAAGAAATAAAGGAATTGATGCAGTTAACATCAGTACTATTCTTAACATAGACAAAACCTAAAAGATCAGATCCCTTATATATTTAAAAAATCAATCTATTCCTATTGGGTCTTATAAATATACCAACACCGTTGCCAGAAAAATCTACAAAAAGCATTGCAGGAACATTGCAACATACCTCAACAAACTTACTAAATATATGCACTTGTTCTCATTCTCCTTTCATATACAATCCATCTGGTCATGTTATTACTGCTGATCTTAACATCATTGACCACGAAATTTCAGAAACACTATTTCTCATGGTCTCAACCAGTAGACTGGAATTTAAATTTCAAAACTATTATGGATTCAGGTAAAGACTATGCTAGAGAATGGATTAAGAGGGAAAGGTAACAAGACCCAGAACATACAAAAGTGCCACATTTGAATCTTAAACATACCATACTTGTATTGGATTCCTAAATTACATAAAAATCCTTGCAAGGAAAGATACATAGCCGGCTCATTTAAATGATCTACCAACGAGTTGTCAAAACGGTCGATTAGAATATTGATTGCAGTGAAGGACACCAAAATACTGTGAGACTGTATTCGCGAAGTAATATTTATCATATGTGGATTCTTAAAAATTCAAAAGAACTTTTGGAAATTGAAAATCAATATCTTAAATTTCATCCGTTACAACTGAATTTTTATTTTGTGACTCTTTATACGGGATGTCTTAAGGAGATCATACATAAAGCCTTCGCTTACACATATGCCTACAAATATATTGTTTTAGGTTACGACAACACGTTTTTTTGTTTCTACTAAAGAACTTAAAGGCAAGTTATGATACAGCGAAAAACAGGTTTATAGCATACTAGATTTTTTGATCGACAACATATTTGTAACTTTTGAAAGATGAGTTTTTCAGCATACAATTGGAATTCCAATGAGTACACGCTGTGCCCCACACCTTGCCGATTTGTTCCTGTATCTTTTATGAAACTTAATTTCTTCGATGTCTTATTAAAGACCAGAAAATATCAAAAGCTAGGTCCTTTAATTTTACATACAGAGATATTGATGATGTCCTTTCAATTAACAACCCTTAATTTGCTAAGTAGCTTTCGTTAGTATATCCTTCAGAACTAGAAATCACAGAAACAGATGATTGTTGGATACACCTATGAGTTACTAGTGGTATTTGATACTCATCATTTTAATCAACTAACCAACTCACATACTACAGCAATAGAAGCAGGAGGTTTGGCATGCCATAAAATCTAGTATAACCTACCATTTCTATTGAAATGCCGGTACCAAGTCAGGACCATTGCTGTATTTACTACATTTTTGTTTGTTGGTTCTGGAGTTTTCCGGTTTCTCGGACTTTGATTTCTGAATTGTCTTTTTTGACAGTTTCATCGGTGTTTGGTTTTTTGTTATTACCTTCATATATTCCATAATATTTTAACACGGACAAAAATTGCAATCTATGGTTAAGAAATTCATATTGACTCGTCGGTTATATTACAATAAGGGGTCATTTGATGAGATATGAAAAACACAATCAATTTACAAGCAGCATACGTGGAAACCTGTACAAATGTACACACATGAGCTTATAGTTGTACACAATGATAAGACGTAATAAAAAATGTTCATCCCGATCCCACCCACCCCCCCCCCTCAAAAAAACCCCCATACATACAACAACATAAAAACAAATATTATTCAAATGCTACAACTCTTAAACAATATATATCAATGCATTTAATTACAATATGCCTTAGGTTAAAATAAAAAAGACCCCGAGAATCACACACACGCAGTAAGCTGAGTGATAATGATAAAACGTTGAAAGTTGACTATAAATATAGACTACTTAAACAAATATTTAAAAAATACATTACAACGAACAGAAATATCTAATAATAAAAAGAACTAAACAAAAAATTAAAAAAATTTTTTTAATGTTTTATCAGAGATGGGTTTTACAGTTTACTAGCTAATTAAGAACAATAAGGATATATAAAACATGCAGCTGTATCATTTCGAAAAAAAATTAAATTGCGACCTACAGGGCTATCATTTTTGTTACATCTAAAACGTTAAAAAAGTTAATTATAACCTTATCATAAAAAAACACTATATGTATAAAAATAGATTATTATGTTTTTTTCTGCACATATGGAGACTTGATATTTCTACGTCCGTATGGTTTGGGTCAACTCCAATTTCAGCTTTTTCCAGCTTTATAGCGTCCACTTTTCATATAAGGATACTCGTAAGATTCAAAGCTTTTCAAGAATATTATGAGTGTTTAAATAACAAATATCTTCAAATATCGATTGCTTTGAAATTTGTTGTATATAAAACTTCCACCTCATTATGAGACAGTAATCCTGACAACTATTATCGTTATTAATTAATCCTTCATATTTTACTTTGAAAGACTATTATAGTACGACATTTTGAAAAAAAATAGGTACGTTTATATAATTTAATATAAAAAAATGAAATTTAAAAATAAAAAAAGCAATTGACAACATAGCTAAGACTATAAATCGCTTATGTGTGGTTGTTTCATGAAAGATTATTGTCTTGAATAAAATCAATGATAAACAATTATTGTTTTTATACTTTTATTATCATATAGATATTAAAGAAAACAAACGCATTATTAGTTTACAGTTCATTTATTTACCAAGCAAATAATAATCAACAAATTTAATAAAATATACTAAGTAAAAACCATAATTATTTAAAGTTCCCAATGGAAATTGAAGAAACAGTGAAATTTGAAGTTTTCATTATCCATGGAAATAAAGGTTTATTGACTTTAAATAGAAAATGTAGCATACTTGCAATTACATGCTAAACGAAATCAGTTGAGGAGAGGCGTTTACGTTTTGGCATCTCAGCAACCATATTGTTACTACTAATGAGTTAAAACCTACTGTACCTAACAACTTAGGTGGTAGTCTTTGTCTGCTGTTGAGACGTGGTATTATATATATATATATATATATATATATATATATATATATATATATATATATATATATATATATATATATATATACAAGTCTAAAAAATT
The DNA here is from genome assembly GCA_944474755.1 of Limnoperna fortunei. Lineage (NCBI taxonomy): Eukaryota > Metazoa > Mollusca > Bivalvia > Mytilida > Modiolidae > Limnoperna > Limnoperna fortunei. The sequence continues at coordinate 81,313,755 of OX104117.1, read as the reverse complement.
ATGCAACGATACAAATGACGGTGTTTCTTGTCAAAAATGTAGACAAAGACTGACCAACGAATGGCCTTAGTCATTGAATGTCAATATAAATAAATGGCGTAAACCGGTCATAACATATTGATCTTAAACTTTCTCTTTTCCAACTTAACCGAAAATAGTTGCTTCCCAAGTCCGCCAGCCGCGGACGTGCCGTGCTGTTACTTGGCTTTGCTCAAATATTCCAACAAGATGTAATCAAAATTACCAAGGTGACAAATTCTTTACGCCAGACGCGCGTTTCGTCTACTTAAGACTCATCAGTGGCGTTTAACTCTAAATGCTTAAAGTATTTTTTCATTCGGTGATGGAATAATATAAGTCCACTGGGATCGTGTAAAAACACAATACAGGTAGTTCAAAATATTATATAAAAGTCTAAAGAGTCTATCAACCAGCAAGCTTATTAAGTATCGGATCGACAAACAGACGAAACGCGCGTCTGGCGTAAAGAATTTGTCACCTCCGCGCCTGGCGGACTTGGGAAGCAACTATTTTCGGTTAAGTTGGAAAAGAGAAAGTTTAAGATCAATATGTTATGACCGGTTTACGCCATTTATTTATATTGACATTCAATGACTAAGGCCATTCGTTGGTCAGTCTTTGTCTACATTTTTGACAAGAAACACCGTCATTTGTATCGCTGCATAATCTTCTAGACTTGTATATTATTTTTTGTTTATGCTGTATCGTCATGTTTGTCGATCCGATACTTAATAAGCTTGCTGGTTGGTAGACTCTTTAGACTTTTATATATATATATATGATGTTTTACTATTGTTAATATCTCTAACAATCATATTATCAGTCATACACCTAATCCTGGCTAAGTGTGCTCGTACCTTGATGGGACGAACTAAAAAAGAAGATGAAATAAGAATAACAACTAATTTAATTGTGCCAGTTGCTTACAATTTGAAACTAACGTGCTGTATTTATTACCACATCATATTTTTTTAAATATTTGATATCAAATATCTTTGACAACTAAATGCGTACAAAACGAGGGTTTTAAGTGTCAGTTCATCCAAGTTTATTCAACTTTGTCCAAGTAAGCTAAAACGTTAAACCACAAATATAATTCTTGATTTTTAAGATTGTTTATACTTTTTTAATCAGGAGCGGGTTATTTTTATTTTTATTTTTCCCCGAGGTCCACAGGAATAAGCACAAACAAAATTATTCATTTTGTATATTGGAATTGATTATTTATATACTTATTACCAGTTTCATTGCTTTGATTTATTTTTTATATCTGTTTTTATGATGTAATGTGATTGATAAGCATTTATTTTCTCGGACTTTATATTTTATCTGGGATAGTGTATCTTCGATCTAAAACGATACAGCGTAAAAAAAGAAATCTTTCAGAAAGTAACTTTTTGTTTAATAGTGTTGCCCATGTATTGAGCATGCTTAATATTATTTAAAATTAACTAGGCAAACACGAATAAGCACTCACAGGCATTCTTAGGTAAACGAGATAAAGATGACATGACAAAGATGTTCATAAATATATCACACTATGTTTCCCCGGATAGTGTAAGGAAATAATATAAGACACAGTTATTCTAAGGAATGGAGAAAATCATGTTCGGTATTACAAATTACTGTTAATAAATCTTTTGTATACAACTGAATCTTAGGCATAAACAGGTGGTCTTTAGAAACAAATAATAAAGTAAATGTATAAAATCTGGTATGATATTAGACTACAAATCTGTATAGAAAATGGCTTACTATTTAAAAAATTTAAGCCTAATTTCTTAAATGACAATTTTTCTTTCTTGTTCTTCTTTCCCTTAAATTATTTGTTTTATAGTTCTAGTTGCATCTCAGAAGACAACAAGAAAAAAGCAAACAAGTAGAAATACATAAGGTAAAAATACTTAACACAAACAAATATGAAAAATCAGACAATAGAGAGATAGGCTATGGGGAAATATATCACCGCGAGTCCATGTTTATACAATAATAAAGAATCAAACACTCCTTCAATAGGGGTTGGAAATAGAGTGAGTATAAAAATAAATATATGAAATGTTTCAATTTAAAAGTAGAAATTATTGCTCACAATTTACGGGTTCACATACACACATAAAAACAAACACACACACATTAATTAGGTTAGATAGACCTTCACAATGAAGAAGATCCATATCTGGATACAAGATATTGGTGGCGTAGGAAGATTTGAAAGATTGACAAGATTTCAAGATTTATTAAGCTACACGAAACTCAGTCGCAGCAAGCTGCACGACAAGATTAATATAATCTATAGTCTTTATTAAAACAGTATACTAGAATTTTATCTAGAACAATATTACAAAGAATGAATGAAAATTGCAGTGTATTGCTAACAGGTACAGGTTATTTAATACAAATGAAAAACAAATGCTCGTATTCAAATGGCTAGAGGGAACAAATAACAAGTTATTAGCAAGTGAGTGTGCAACAAAAAATGGACTTTCTACTTTAAATATTGCGCGATAACTGAAAAGTTTATCTAAAAAATTACTGCTAACAATAACTTGATTCCTTAGCCAAAACCTATTTTTCACTATGATTATTATTAGGTGCTTCTCATTTAACATTAAAGTTTACAAAAAGCTTTTTGCGTTATACCAATTAAAAGTTTAAAACATTTTTACTCAATGACTTTACTCCGTAGCATCCTTGGCAAACGTCTCATCATGATATGGAGGTCTCGGGGTGATTCCTGGGATGAATAAGCCATTATTAACCTGTTTATATGAAAGTTTAAAATACTTATAGATTATTTACGCTTTTTGAAACGAGATGCGCTTTCTCGTTCATATCTCATCGAAGGGCGACAGCCCTGAGATGAGATGACGAGAAAATGCATCGAGTTTCATAAAACGTAAATAATCTGTTTATCGCTGTTTTGTAACATTGTGACGTCACAGTGTTAATTAACGACGTCTTGACAGCGAGCTGAGATGGGCCCATCTCAAGCTAGTAGAGTGAGATGGAATAATATCGCACACAAAGATCAAAGGAAAATACTGCAAAATAGCGATAATGTTTTGTATGTTAAAAATATATAAAAACATGATTATAGGTTGAATCGTTATATTAAAAATATTTAATTAATTATAGTCTTAAATAAAATAAATTGGTATGTCTTAATTTTTCTCAATATTTATGAATGTCTTTATAATATAAAATTAAAACTTTTGTTTTCATTTTGAATGATGAAAAAGAAGGTTTTTAATTTGTGAAGTCAAAGACACAACGACATTGTCACTAGACAGCAGACTGTAAATCCTTTAAACCAAGAATTTAAACGGTTTCATTACACAAAAACATACTTTGAAATTGAAATATTACGGACTTTTTTTCTAAGAGTATATATATAATAATTTAATATGTAAATAAATCTGGTATAAGAAATCCCACTCTGTTTGGTAATGGGCAACACAGACAACAAGTACGTTTGCATAAATGACTTGTAGGAAATTTTATTCAGTTTGGTCTCCGCCAACACAAAGACACCCATTGAATAATCGTTCAAATATGATAATAATCAGTTTAGTCCACGCCAACACAAAAACATCCAATATAATTTGGATAAGAAACATTTCACAGTTTTGTCCACGCCAATAAAAAAACAAACAATAATTTTAAATCCTTAATTTATTGTTCTTTTCCCTCTTTTTCAGTTTTGGCATTTCTGATATGTCTAAGTAGTGGTAACAGTAGCGGTGATAGATCTACTAATACGATGGCACAACACAATACACTAATTATCAGGACACCAATTACTTCTATAGACTTCGATGATGATCGTCTGTCATAAGCACATGTCCGTTTTCCGATTGTTTTAGATAAACCAGTTTTGTCAACTGTTAATTTTTTTCTTAGTTCAACAATTACAGGGTCTAGAATCCGTCTCCACTCTTCGGTTGTATGGTTCTCAAAGTATTCGAGACGCGGTTGGCAGTCACAAAAACATCCAGAAGGCTTTGCACTGAAATTATTGAATAAAACAATTTTAAAAAAGAATTAGGAATGTTTTTTTTTTAACCATGAGATAACACACTGTTGTTCAATTTCAGAACCGTCGCATACCATTATTACTTTTTATATGTTTATTTGAGTATATGTAGCATACAAAATATGCTTTAATTTAGCCAACACCAGTTTCATCCTTGATGTGTGTTCTGATTTTCTCAAACCTTAAAAGAGAGAATACCAGTTGGAACCTTTTTTTTTCGCCAAACTCGACGATCTACTACGTTTAAAGGGTTTTACTGTTACAGTCGTCAATATGACTGTCCTCGCATTTTATTATCAACATTGTATTCCTTTATGCGGATTCAATTACAAATTAATATTTTTTTGTGTATATTTTTGAAACACGATTACAGATTATATAAAATATGTAAATGCTATATATAAAGTGCTATATGTGCATTGCAGGGCTATTTTTGACTTGTTCACATTTTGATGTGATTTGCGTCGCTTTTTGAATTGTCCGGATTTGATATGCTTCTTGTCTCCTTTTTATTCCTCCAGTTTGTGTTTTGTTTGTTTGTGTTAATATCGTTTAAAGCCAAAGTTTTCAGCAATATCATGGCGTAAAGTTTTTATTGAGAGAAGAAGAGTACACATAGAAAAACCTCGACCTTCTTCTGTATGAAAACTAGCAAACTTTGTCAATTAAGATTGGTGTCGAGTGCAACCTGCCCGCAGTGAGAGTTGAACCGGCAACCTCAGTGTTGACAGACAACGTGATCAATAGCAGACGAACTACATTAACCACTCTGCCACCGAGACCCCCCATCCAGTTTGTGATGTGATTTGTGTCGCATTTTGAACGTCCAGATTGTGATGTAAAATTCGTCACCTATTGATACGCAAAGAATTTGATAGTGATTCGTGTCGTATATTGATTCCTCCAGATTTCATGTAATTTGCATTGTTTATAAAAATCGTTCTGATTTGCGTTGTGTATTGACTACTAGAGATTTGTGATTTGAGTTGTTTATGCAGTCGTACAGATTTTGATGTGATTTGAGATACTTGCTAATTAGTCAAGATTCATATGTGATTTGATTATAATTCTTTCAGATTTGATGCGATTTGTGTTGCTCATGCAGTCGTCCAGATTTTGATGTGATTTGAGATGCTTGCTGATTCGTCAAGATTCTTATGTGATTTGCCTATAATTCGTTCAGATTTGATGCGATTTACGTTGCTTATAAAACCTTCCAGATCTTGATGTGATTAATTGTGATAGAACTGTTACCTCTTAGAATCTTGCAATATAATATACATGGATTTATGTGACCCTTTTCTAATTATAATAATTAGCTCACCTATTAAGCTTATATTTTCACTATGTCCTTCACCAAAGACATTGCTTGCATAACACATGTAATATCCAGAATCACTAAGATCTGCACTGTTAATTGTTAAATTGTGTGTTCCATTAACAACCCCACTATATCTTGGGTTTCCAACAACCGACAAATCATAACCGTCCTTTGTCCGTCTAGCTGCTGTTACTGGAAAGTTTGATACTATTGTACACGTGATTACTATAGTACTTGAAGAAAATAGAAACAAACCAGTTAAATTGACAACTTTTTCAGTAGCCATTAGGGAGATTAGAGCATTGTATTTCAAGATTTGTCGGCACCTTTTAGATGAACATTGTGCAAATATCCGTTTCGAAATATTTATTGTTGGAACCAGATTCATAAAGTAGGATCTGCAGCAGCTTTGTGTACTTAAATCAAGACAAATAGTGTGAGTTGTCTGAAAAAACCAATCTTACTGTGATTAGGGACTGGTTATTTATCGAACTTTGTTGAAATTATATATAAATATATGGGTTGATTTGCTTTTAATGGTATGGAAAATGTTTCCTTAAAAAATAATTAGATAATATAACGGGCACATGCATATATTATTTCTTTTTTTGCATTTATTATTTATTATACGCGATAATGATAAAAAAACACGTCAAATGGTCACAGTACTTCTAAAGGCTAAATTTCACGGCTGATTAACTGTTTAGTTTTTGCTGTACAATAGGCTGACACATAAAAATAAAAAATAGCAAAAAAAACAAAAACCGACCGAACAACAAAAGCCAAAAGTCAAGGGACAGTTAGAAATCCGTATATAGACAAGCTCAATACACAAACCAAAAACACAGAAAACAAAAAGTGATTAATCCGAACACAATAAAACCCATGGGTGCACTCCGGTGCTAAGGACGATTAAGCAGGGTCTGCCTCTAATTAGACACCGTCGAGTTACTCATTATCAGTTCTAGGGAAAAGTGAAATCCAATAATAGAAAACACTACTTATGACTAAGCGAAAATAAGACACTTATTTCCTATAACGATCAATTAAGTCATGGTGACTACCATAGAACATCAACCTAGGTACAACAAACCCTTGTTTAAGTAATTTACCGGTCAACAGCAGTGATCGGTCTAGAAATTCGGAATACCGATCTCAGGATCTAGAATTACGAAAGTGAAATGTACACACCATACGCTGGAGCTGCTGGAATGTTGACGTCGATGAACCGGAAGTTGACAATTGGAAATTTAAAGTCATCCCGTTTGCCGTAGAGTCTAGTTTGTAGTTTTCTTGAGTCTATTTCTAGAAGTAGGTCTAAGTAAGAGGCTGACCTTAGTGTATTGGTGATGTCTCTAATTTGCAACTCGCTAGGGTAAATTGACCAAATTAAGCATTGTTGATATAAGCTGCTCTTATATGACAATTTTAGTATTCAGTATAGGTAGGTGAGATCCATTTCATAAATTTAGAGAGTTATAAAACACAATAGCACATTTATAAAAGAGATATAGTTTAACCTTGATCAGATGTACTTTGTGATGTTGTTGTACATCCTGATGATGTTGTACTACCGGATGTTGTTGTACTACCGGATGTTGTTGTACTACCGGATGTTGTTGTACTACCGGATGTTTTTGTATTCAGTGATGTTGTACTACCGGATGTTGTTGCACTCAGTGATGTTATTGTACTTAGTGATGTTGTACTCAGTGATGAAGTTGTACTATGTGATGTCGTTATACTATGTGATGTTGTTAAACTCTGTGACGTTGTTGTTTCTGGGACAGCAATGCAGGACTCACCATCTACAAACATAAACAAATGAAACATTTTATGATCGATTAGTTAACCCGAATTGGAAATGTGTTAAGTGTGTTATTGTAAGCGTCCTCCTTACAACATATGTGCGTAGTTATCAATGTCTAAAACATCATACCAGAATATTCTAGTGATAATAGACAGGATTAGTGTCTCTAGTTATATTTTTCATCATTGCTCAATTTTACTCTAACAAACAGTCATTTGATCAGGTTAAAAAATTCTTAAGAATTTAAAAACCCATTACTTTATCGAAATATTAAATTAACAAATTGCGAATTTAACCCGATGCATTGGGACATTAAAATTAATTTTAATTGAAAAAATACAGATTCATGCAAAGGCATTTTTGCTAAGACCTTCAAATACATGTACATTCATTTAGTGTTTAACCAATCGATTTTTAACTCTTCCGGAGGAGCATCTAATTTTTATGTTAAAGATTATAAATGTTATTTCATTTTAACCGGACAAAACTCATTTGCAGTATAAATATTAAATTAGATTTTCATCAACACTAATCTCTATTGTATACACTTTTGGAGTTCCATTAACATACAAATTATTTTAAAATAAGTTAATGTGATTTATATAAATTGTAAAATTTGATAAAATATTCAGTGCAGTTTACCTCTAGCCGTAATAATTCATCTTTAAAAGGGTATTTCGAAGGAATCATTAATAACAAAACAATAGAATAATGATATATTGTTGCATAGTTTAAATTGTCTTACCGTATACATCAGCAACAATCTCCAGATATGACAATGATTGATGAGGTAATATCTGCAGAAAATTGATTATTTATGTTAATTATTTGTTTTCATGTAAGATACCTCAATGTGGCATCTTATAAAAGACAAAAATAACATTTTAGCATTTTCTCACATCTTTAATTTAGAAAATAACTGTTGGGACCTCATTCCATTTCAAATTGGAAAGTTAAGTCAGAAGTTAATAACACATCACGCCACAATATACTTTACTGAAAGTAAAGCAACGCACATCATCGTTTTCTAATTTTGTTCAGTAGTTCAGTGCATAAATACATACTTATATTCCCGATTTTGGTTGTGATCAAATGTGGTCGCTTCGGGTCAACATGTGTAACAGTGCAAGAGGAAGGTGTACGGCAGTGATAATTTTGACTAACCATGAGACCGTTTACGTAAATTCGGCTTACACGCACAAGTAATGTCGTTGAACGATTTCACGAAGACGGTTTTTGACTGTCTGTCCGTATATCGTAGATACCCTTAATCAACAAATGCCTCTCGCAATACAACACCGTAAAGTCATTTTTCAGCACAAAGATCGTTAACTTTCTAGACAACTAGAACGTACAGTCAAATGCTCCCTAAATGACAACTGCGGCAGGTGTTGCACATGAATAAGAGAGCATTCTACAAGACCGGTTTTGTCGATTGATTCAGACTAAACAAGGACACGTCAGTGCTGTATTTTTAATCTAAAAGTGAGCAAAACACATATTGACTTTGACGACATTTGAACTTAATTTGATTTTGTTTAAACATTTCAAAGAAGTCTGAACAACAGATATTTCTTATTTCCGTGTGGTGCCTATTGAATGACTTAAAGTTTAACAATTTTAAGTAACTTATTGTTTCACATGTTGTAAAGAATATTCACATATCTGGACACAGATATTACGTCCGTTGTAAATTTACAAGATTTACTGGAACAAAATTTATGCGTAACCGTATGTTATCATAAGAGTAGGCAGCAACTTACATCGTATGTAGGAATATTCGTTTTAAAAATTTACTGGATACTAGAACTATATGAGCAAAAGCAATTATATTGATTTTCATTTTATTTATAGAAAAAAAACAATTAAAAATTTGTGAGTAAAATATGTCTCTTGAACTGTTACAGGTTACTATTAACAAGTTGTCTTACTATAAAACCATTGGAGAAATTAAGAATTTTTAGCCCAGTTGGTTTTGAAAGACAATTGTAAAGAAATAATGTAAAGAAGAATGTTGGATTCAATGTAGTGGGCAAACGGTTTAATGCTCCAGAATTGCTAAGCAGGATTTCATTCACATACGCACTTACTGTCGGTGTAACTGAAATTATGTCGTAATATTTGAACACTGCAGTGATTTTTCATACAATATATATAATTTTTGTCTGAAGCTTAAATACACCTTACCTAATAGCGTTCCCGATATTTGTATGGCATCTATTTCCACCCATTTGTTGGCAGCAGTATTATCTATTTCCAGTTTAAGTTCATTACAAGGAAAAGATACTTTCTGTAGATAAAGACAAACTTAGGTTTGTAGTTACTTCAAACTAATCGGATTAAATTACAGTTGTCATACCATGGTTCATTGAATTCTTCTGAATTATATACATGTGACAGAAAAGTAAAAAAAAAATGTCGAACAAATGTAATTTTACAATCATATAAATTGGGTATAGGAATAAACGCTTACTTTCGGTAATTCATCGATGTATGAACCACTCACTCACAAATAAATATTTATGATAAATTTCAGCGTTAGTCCATCTCGTTCATATATCGATGAATTACCAAAAATATGCGTTTAATCCGTATAATTCTTCCAACTTTGTTTTTATATATTTAGTCTCTTTTATCGTTGAAACTCTCTTCACATCAAATCAATGTGTGATGCGTAAGAATATTTACAAAGAAGTTAAGAGGAAAACGCGGTCGGGTTCGGAGGGAATAACTGGCATTGAAAACAGATATTTGTTGTTAGTTATTGCTTTGTAAAAAGATTATTGCTGAAAACAAAGAAGGAAAGAACAACAAACTATATCTTCAAACAACATTACTCATTGTACCTCTGTTTATATGTAACGTCATGTGTAACGTCATAGCTTTTCAAATGCAACTTAAACCTATCTAGACGCTCTTACTTAAATAAAAACAGAAAAACAAAAGTTGTCATTATTCGATGGATTTTGCAATGAAAATGGAAGGAGCAGTGATGAAACATGGAGGTGTGGCAAAGCCGTGCATTTTGATCATGTCGTTGATTGATGTGACGGCGAAAACATAAGATGGTTGACAAAAAAGTGACAATAAACGTAAACGAGAGTAAGATAAGAATTTTTTCGCCATGTATGCAATTACTGTAAGTGATTTTTTATTACACTTTTTAATACAAAAGGACAATATGTACTCCCAAGTGTAACAATGTAATTGTTAGTACAGATTTAAACCCACGTATGTTGTATATATGTTGATAACATACTGTGAATGGCGGCGAAAATTTTAATAACAGTGACCATAGATGTCTCCCACATAATATACCATGTTCCATTGGTCATTTTGCCACTGTGTGACCCTTTCACTCCACCCGCATTTGCTGTTTCAAAAATATTTACAACTTCAATGTAAATTGACGTGCTAAACGCAACTTGGAAAAAATAAGTCAGCTATGTTGTTGTCTTTGGAATGCGTTTGATACACAGTTAACCTGTTTTAACATATTAACATTACTAAATATTTTACAAGAAAGATTGATTTACTGGTTGCTTCATGTTTTTGCCAGATTAACGACAATAAAAAAACCAAAAAGAGAGTTCGCTTGGTTCCATAGGCAGTGAATATAGAACGGTATTTGTTATAAGTTAATAAATAATAAACATTAGCTGATACAGCTGTATGTATGACAAATAGGGGCAGTTCCCTAAAATAATGATTTTACCTGATAATTTCATTAGACAAACAAACGGTTTCGATATTTCACCAACATAGATAAGTTTAATTCATCAAGATATGCAAGCATTTATTTGAATGCATGTCTATTAATGACATATTTATACCTGAATAAACTCTGTAGGAACAACAATTGGCAGTCCATGTGCCCCTTAAGTAATCATAGCTACGGTAAACATTTGCGGACCCCAATATTTCAATCGTAGTCCAACTATAACATAAAAACGGTTTAATATAGTTATTAAATAGTTTATGTGGAAAACCGTTGACTATTTTATAACTACATGTATGTACGGAACAGATTTATAGAAATAAATTCTCGTGGAATAGTTTTTGTTATCAACATTGGAATCCTTAAAAAGTGATATCTCCTCTTTACTATTGAATTAAACTGGAATGTTGATATGTTTATTGTTGAAGTTGAGCGATAAGCGTTAATTTCCTATAGCGATCTCATCACAATATTTCACGATTCACTGGTTAGAATGAAAACCTAAATTTCAAACATAGTTTAAACTTATATAAGTACAAACAATGTGTATTATCACACAAAGTGTCGATTGAAATTACAAATCGCGGGGTCGTGTTGGCTGACCCGTTAATGTAAAACCTAGACGGCATGATATAGGTGAAAAATTGCTAAAACCACATTAAAACAAGTAAACATATCTAACAGGACGTTTTAATTCTACATTTATTCCAGATTAATGTCATTTTTGATTAATTCAACAATAAAACCAAATCAGCTTCCATAAATTAGGCATATAAGTAAATGACAATTTGATCTACCATTAAATGTTTGAACATAATAGCAATCAAATGTTGTTCTATATAACTAAAATATTTTTAAGGTACCGAATGAGATAAAAGAACGCTAATACATTACCCTGTGCTTAGTGTATATTGGGAAGGAAAGTTAGTAACTGACGATGCATACATTTGATCTGAAACAGATTAAAATTAAGAGTGGTACATCCTACAATATAAAATCTAGCAAGTATCTCCCTAACGCAAGTATTATAATTTGATGGATTGAGCACTCTGAATTTTTGACAAACATTTTTGCACAACTCAGGTCTCTAATTCAAGTAAATGCACAATGTTAAGAGAAGCAATTTCAACATTTTAAGTTATGAACAATCAAAGAAACGCTTTCTACAATATTTGTTCTAATTTAAAAGACAATTGATCCATTTACACTTACAATTGTTCAATTGTATCCGAAATATGTCATACATATTAAACAATAGCTAGTCTTCTTATAAAAATAGGAAAAATCCAAAATCTATATCAGACCGTTCTTTTGACGGCAGTATAAAAATCTAACCAACTGATAGACCACGGCAGGTAAAACACAAAATACATATACGTCCGTATGTTGCATGGGGCTATCGAAATGTTTTTATTGGTATGATGATGATACATGTAACAACTCTCTATCGGATTAATTTAATGGCCTTCTAATATTTCTCTTGTGTGTGCTACTGGTAAGTCTTTAATAGACAAAACGCTTATGGTGTTGTGAATATAAGAATCTTGGTGCGTTGCATATTATTTATGCTATTATTATATATTATTATAATATATTATAATACCTTTTTGATAACTTATCCCAACAGTACTAAATCCGAACTTTGGCGATAGACGATCTTGCGCCTGGTAGTATATTCCAGACTGTAGTTTTGTCTGGTCGCTGTTATCCACTTAATGCGAATTCGTATCCATCTGTGCTGCAAGAGCATTTATTAGATAATATAATAATAAAAGGACAACAAAGTCACACTGTTTTAATACTGAATTTTTATAATAATTTGCTAAAATTACCGAAAAGTATGTTCATTGCAATAAATATTTACTCCACAATGTTGCATTTAATTAAATTATTTGATATGTCAGTACGAGAATTGTATTTTATAGAATTACACAGTTGGTGTAAGAAGTATGAAAATGAAGAAACAAAGGTCCTTAGGAACTTTCAAATTTGCACAAACAATCGACATGTTCATTAACATTGCATAAATTGATATGTTTATTCGTTGCATACCAAATGTTGTGGATTATCTGAGACAAATTGCACCATAATTTATAGAAATCCACTAAGCATGTTACCAACTATTCTAAATGACAGAAGCTGGCTAATTAAACTTACACTGTACTTTTTTCAATATACTTGAATGGTATATACTTGAGACATTTTTTGTGTCCTTTTGAGATTGTGATCGAGAGACTTATTTTCGATATCTATATGTACTGTCAAATTAATTTCACAGCAACATATTACGAATTTGTCTTAACTGTTTCCTAAAGGATCTTAAGGAAACTTATTACTTATGGTTTAAATTAACAACAATCGGGTTAATTATAAGTACAAAGTATAATTTCACTAAATGTAGTGAGCATTACTATTTGGCAGTATCGCCTATATTTTCAGGCAAAAGTAAGGCACAAATACCTAATGTGCTACATTTAGTACGCCTTTGGAGACTGAAATTCTATCCTCAGAGGTGATACTAGTAATGAATTTGTTAAACGTTTGAAGCTTGAAATTCCATTTTGAACATTGCAGTAAAGAAATGCAGATTACTGGGACAGACAATGAATGTTTTGTGTCTAGAGTCGACTGTCACATCTTTTGTAGGGCACCTGTAAACGAAAATTTTGTAATCCCGATTCATGCCTAGAAAGTATTACGAAGCAGCACACAATAGCTATAACTTTAGTTACCACAATGGATTAAAATCATATATGGCAACTGTATGAACCACACACATCTTTTCGTGGAAGAGTTAGGCTTCGATCAGGGTAATCTCAACTGAATACGTAATACTGTACTAACAAAATGCAGAAAAGTACGTCAACTTACAGTAATGAGCCTGTTGGCGCAATCCTTGCATACAAGTGACTTTAAATTGAACCAACATAACCAATTGCCTCAAGATTATTTTTCATTGATGAAAATGCAAGCAGAAACGTTCTACAGGGTAAGAAGCATCTTGGATTTGTCAAAGACCTTGATGTATAATATGACTTTCACTACAGCTTCTACAATTAAATAGCACCAAACTTACAGGTAAGGTTCAACATATCGAACTGTCCAAACAAACGAATACGTGCACTACTGGCTAAAAAAATGACTGTCAATAACAGTTGCAGTCATTTTTCGTCTGTCACTGTCCGCGATTGACTGCCTGTAAAAGACTGCAAACGTTGTGTCAGACAAAAAGTTTTACTGTGACAGTCATTTTATGACTGTAACAGACATTTTATGACTGTAACAGACATATTTTGTCCGTCACAGACATTTTTGCCGTTGGCGCAGTCAAAATTTGTCTGTTTCAACGGCGTATACGTTGTATCAATCAAAAAATGTCTGTCGCAGTCATTTTTACCGTTGACTCAGTCGAAAATTGTCTCTTACAACGACGTTACCGCAGATATTTTCTCCGTTGTATCAGACAAAATACGACTGTCACCACGCCTTGTAATTATTATTGTAAATTTATTAACAGGGATCGATTAATATTTTTTATTTCAATTTGTTTTATGGAAATGTTCGGAATTAAACAAAAAAATTTCTATTTGGAAATTGGGCGTTCACACACTTTACGATTACAAATGTTATTCAAATAGTAATGTTAGAGATAAATGTATGTTTAAACATATCCGTTTCTAATAAAATGAAGACTGCTTAAAATGTTAGCATTTGTCATGTCCTTTTTTTGTTATTAAACTGAATTTATCAATGGTTTACTTATGCATTGGTGAAAATGAAAACCTCATTTAAGCTATAATAACGATCGCCTTTTAGTCTTTTATTTTGTACGTCTATGTACATTAAATTTTTACATTTAAGTCGTTATATTTTTCTGGTTTTTCAATTACAATATTAAAAACGCCAATAACGTCTTGTTTGTTTTCTTAGCTGCATCTAATGTGTTAAATGGATCTGGTAATTAGGTGTAGAAAATAAAATTTCATATGTCCAATTTAAAGAATGACACATGTTGTTAATAAGTTTACAGGTAATCACGCCTTGCTGATGAAAGAAAATGTGTATTGAACATATTGCGACACCATCCGGTGTTTATCGGTGATCATCCAGAACAATGGCTGATATTGTGTAATATAATAAATACATTTAAAGTTTTGGATGAATGGGTAATGTCTTCTAAAATACCTGCTCCCCTGTGGTAAGTTTTGAACTTTCTACAAACAAAACACTCAATCTTTAAGGTGTATTTTTCTTATTGTCAACATTGACAAGCAATAGAGATCATTAATATTATTACAAAGAAATGCCACAGAAAGACCCGACGATCTGTATAATATATCGCATGCAACTGAATTGAGTGCGCCGTTTGCTTTTAGTCGTACAATATTAGGTCAAGCACAAGACATAATAAGCAAGAGAATTAAACTACAAAGGGGCCATCGGTATACTTTAGTTAGAAAATGAAATAATTACTTCAAAATAATTTTTTAAAATGTTCTGTTAAAAAAGTTGTACACTTTATTAAGACAATTTATTCTACTTAGTATTTTTTTTCATCGCAGTCTTTCCAGAGTAGCTGTTCTTGATTTGTTAAAAAAAGATGATTCTGTTAATTGCTGAAATAATGTCTTCAAATTTTTGTCTATATTTTTTAGTTTTTGCTGGGACCAGACTGGGATAGTTCCCAGTTCTCGACCCACAGAGCAGCCCAACGATAAAGCCCCCATTTGAAGATTTCGAAAAAGTGTAGGCTTATTGTAGCCGGTACAAAAGGTTAAATTCTCAGCCCCTACCTAAAACTTCATACTTTTCCAGTGGCAGTCTAAATTGTGTTCCTTTTGCCCCATCCCACCCCTTTTTCCGTTGATATATTGTTTGTTAACTTGTTCTTGTCCTGAATATAGCTGTAATACTTGACGTAAGCACACATCCAATCGATCAATCACTCCAGTTTTATCTTGGGAGGTCACAGAACTTCGTGAAACCCTCTGACCTTTTGCAGTGTTCATTAAGGTCAAGTCGAACACAGCGAGATGTCGGGCTCGAATTCACAAGCATTGTGTACTTTATAGCATGTCTATCTATTTCGGTAATAATTAGATATCATAACGTTTTGTTTGAATTCTAACACATCATATATGTGATTTCATTCCAACACTTGGACTATTGATTTAATAAATACAAACCTTTAATATATTTGAAAGGTGGAAGTTTTCATAAAGTTTTTAATACACGCTAAATATTTATTAAAGAAATTAAAAGACCGTATGCATAATAATAGACTTTAGTAAAAAACTGATTATTATTTCAGTTCTGAGTATCGCTTTTGAAAAATCTGAACTAGAGAAATATTGTTAATTTTGTTAATTACAATAACCCAAGACAATACAGGACGTATATATTTCTTTGAGTGTATTTTTTATTCGTGTACATATGGACAGGGACAATGTTCGTGGTGTACTGGAACCAGTAAAAACTTGAAGAGGTCTGATTTTCGGTTTCCTTTATTTAAATATATAATGATTAATTTCGTTTTATGATGTAAAAACCTTATACACCTCGAAAGAATAAACGAAAAACACTGCCATGCACGCAAGAGAAACCATGCTTCAGTGTTACTGGCTGAATATGTATTGGCCCTGCTATTGATTCGAGGCTGGCTGTATAGGTCCCGAGACCCGTAGGGGGTCCAGGGCCAATACAGCTGACCGATAATCGATACAATGCCAATACAGACGACGCCAGTTCGTAACAACTTTATTTAAATAAATCAAAATTCGTATGGCTAGTCTGTATGAACAGTCCGTATGACTAGTCAGTCTTACAAATGCAGGAAGGCGTTACAAAATAACTTACTGATCCAGAAGACCGGAGGGGAGATCGTATCGGGTAATACGACTTTCCGTATTCCCCTGCCGTCCGAACGAAAAAAGTCATTAACCTTCTTATATTAGAACAGTGATCAAATATTAATCATCCCAATATTAGCGATTTTACGTATTGTTCTACGATAGAAAAACGATTCACATTTAACAATATACTAACGACGTACGAAAGATAACATCGTTAATCGTTGTGTTATTTCAGTAAAATTATGTTTGTTTCAGTTGGATAAAACAAGGTCAGCTGGTCTTAATTAATTTGCAGTAATTTGACATGAGGGCATTATCACGCCGGCGTTATCACGTCGTGGTAATGCCCTCACTGTAAGAAGCAACATAAAACTGTTTATTTTAATTTTATTAAAAAAATATATGTACATGTACAACCTAAATGAGAAAAAAAATTTCATAAAGCTTAGAAAACTAACTGTGTATAGCCTAAAAATGCCAAACAATGATATATCATGAGGCCAATCATTCAAATCATACAGCAAGCAGCTACAAATAATTAATACAGTCTTAAACACATGGTTTCATAATTCTTCAATAAATTTTGGCTCGGGCATTATCAATGTTTCAGGCAATACCACTCTCCCTTGTGCAGTCAAGATATGACGATGCTCTCTATATAAGCAATTACTGTATAATTAGCAGGCAAATTTGCAAATAAAATCGTACAAAATATGTGGAAAGCATTTGCAAAAGGCGATTTGTCTAATTGTTTTAGAAACCAAGAACTTCAACAGTGAGTTGCCTAAAAATTTTGTTTTTCTTTTTAAAGAGACACCGAAACTACCAAACACAGTTATATTTCTATACTATACTTACAACTGCTCGCTGGACATATATCGAATGAATTTTCTCAAATACGAAACGGCGCACGCTATTCTTTTTCATTCGATTAAGTGTGTCCGTTACTTGTTCTGTGGCACTTTGCCTTTCTATGGTATGATTTTTGTGTCAATGTAGACAATTTAAAATAAACATCTTTAAATTTAGTGTTTTTTTGTATTTTTGTATTGTTAATTACCGGTGAGCTGTGTAATGTGTTCACTCTACCGATGATAAATAACAAATATAACTGCACTAACTACACGATAGAAAGTTCCGATTTATTACATCATAAAATTACACAATATTAAAAGTTGATCTGGATTACCGATAAACATCGAATGATGATGCACAATGTTTAATACTCGCGAACTTTGATCAGTGAGGCGGGATTAACTGTAACCACATGTGTCCTTCTTTACATCGGAAGCGCCACGTGGACATCAACAAGTTTATTATGTTAATTGAATTACTTCATATTTTAAACAATAGAAAACAAGCATGAATTGATTTTTTTTAAATATTGCGACTGAGTCAAAGGAAAAATGACTGCAACAGACAAATACGCCGTTGTAACAGACAAATTTTGACTGCGCCTTAGGCAAAAATGTCTGTGACGGACAACATATGTCTGTGACGGTCATAAAATGACTGTCACAGTAAAAATTATTGTCTCACACAACGTTTTCAGTCTTTTAGAGACATTTTTGCAGCCATTTGCAGTCGATCTCAGTCAGTGACGGACGTAAAACGACTGCAACTGGTATTTACAGTCATTTTTTTAGGCCAGTAGTGGTGCATGCATATGTTTTGTCACAGTGTCAGTAACAAGGACGAATGTTGTTCTTTACTACTGATGCAAATACGTCAAATCCGTGAGTGCATATTTCAATGTAGCAGCAAAAAAAGTTGATAAATGTCGAGGCAAAAAGCAATCAATAAAGTAGTATACCATGGCTTTACTACTCATCTGCAAAAACTTGACACTTTCTTACGTCTTAATAATCCTCAACCTGCAAACTCTTTGTATGTAACATTACCAGCGGTTCAAACTGAAACTGTTTTTGAGTTATGATTTTGCAGTTTTATGGCATATTTTTACAAACGACATCTTGTTGGTCTTTTCTATACATTTTTAATAGTATAATCATAAACTTCTTTAAAATAGTCGACATTTTTAAACGAAACGTGAAATGAACAATGGATGGTTAAATAAAAAATATTGGTTTTAAAAAATCACCTCCGTTAAAATCCTGGTGGCCCCTAACTTATGGCCAAGTGTAATATAAAGGACAACTTTAGAAAACCGACAGTAAAACTAAGACGTTGCTATAGTGATGCTACTGAACAACGACATCAGCTACCTGTTTTAAATCAAATTTTCTCTGACAGCAAATCGAGCACCTGAACAATCCAGGTTGGGTCACCAGCATGCAAGGAATGTTGTCCTATCTTAACGCCTTTAGTACATATAAGAGTCTTAACCAGTTGTTGTTGAAATATTCGACAGTAGATGTCAACTTTGCGGCATGGCTACATCGTTACCAAGAAACATTTAACATTTAATAGTCATATCACTTAAAACACATTTTGTTTCTCAGAAGACTACGACTACTGAACATGGACACCTCTAAAGATGCGAAAACAGTTTACATTGCAATAAGCTAACATATCAACAAAAAAGAGCAGCGATCAAAGCAGTTTGCAAAATGGATTATTGCATACCCTCCACAATCTAGTAATCTCTTTGCAAAAAATACATAGAATAAAAGAGAAGAATGTATACATTGTATTTACATAACGGATTGTGTACAGCTTATTATCCGGGTGCACAGACACATTATAATTCTTTTGTGTATTCTAGGTAAGGTTTTCAATCAAGGGAATTAACACTTATGATATTACTTACTTAATAAGAACAATATAGTAAGTACCAGCTATATTGACACCATTGTCGTCTATTGTAGATGGTTTAGTAGACATTATTAATTCCAGACTAAATCCAGAAAACGGTGTAGTATAAAGTATTAACAAGTATGAAGTCTGGGATCTAAAGTAAATGTCCAGCTAAAATAGTAATCATTACGAAACTACATTAGTAAATAAATGCAATACAAATAAAACGATAAGGTTTATTTTGAATATTTTTGTAATATATGATAATGCGCAGAGTAAGTTTAACTGAATCACAAAAGATTGTCGATTTATCATTTGCACCGTTAGAATTACTGCCGTGTTTTTTTAACCTCGATTTTACCCCCAATGTTTATTCCAGACTGTAGTTTGATTAAAAGTTTGACCTTGTCGACTAGAAAGCCTTCGTGTTATTTGTATGTTTCTTATTTTGTTTGCCAAGTTTTTCTATTCTTGTGCTTTCACCGTTAAAAAAACACTTTTTACGGAGTTATTTTTACTGCCCAAAACAACTTTGACATTCATAAAAGAGAAATAAAAATAACATAACAACATTGTGAACTTCAACCATTATAAAAACTGCTTCTGCTTTAAATGAGGTAATTGTAGCATTTCGCAATCAATCAATCAACCAACCAATCAATTAATCAATCCGTCAATTCTGTTTTAATTAATTAACTAATTAATTAATTAATTAAACAGAGAAGAATAATTAATTAATTTATTTATTCATTCATTTAATGTATTTTAATAGTACAGAATTGATTGATTATTAATTAATTAATAACATATTAAATTCTTTCATTTCTTAGTTCTGAAAATTTTTGTTAAAATACACAGTAAGTACGAATAAATTTTTTATCTAAATGTAGGGGAACTTTTTATTGTTTTAATGCATATCAACTTTTACACTATTTCTCCCGAAAACAAATTGAAGAATGAAATTGTTTGAAGTTTCGAAGTGTTTCAGATGTATATGAAAAAATCCCGAAAAGGTTGCAACAATATTTATGTATGTGTTCTTTGTAAAAAAGGAGGAGAGTTCTATGAGGTTTCAAATTTAATAACAATTTTTCCCTCACTGTAGTATAAAAAGAAAACTACTTGTTTAGGAGTATACACATGTATCATTTAGATTCTCAACATTTTCAACATGTAGTGACACTTCATTGCTCAAGGGTCACGATTTAATAAGCCTACTCATTGTAATTCTTGCAAAATAAGGTAAATAAAAGCCAAAATCTCTTTAATTGAGTGGTCTTGGTAGTCCGGCGTTTCAACACTATGGTTTGTTAAGTTCAAGCCCGACTTTGGGCGACACATTGCTCGATTTCA
This sequence comes from Limnoperna fortunei, assembly GCA_944474755.1. Classification (NCBI taxonomy): domain Eukaryota; kingdom Metazoa; phylum Mollusca; class Bivalvia; order Mytilida; family Modiolidae; genus Limnoperna; species Limnoperna fortunei. The sequence goes on along the minus strand of OX104117.1, from coordinate 81,292,890 downwards.
AAATTAACTGATAAGGAGGATCATTTTGTCTGCCAAGATAAGTGATTTTCTCTATCTACTATGGCTTTCTCCTATAATAAAAACCCAACCATATGATATAGCTGAGAAATTGCAGAAAGCGGCGTAACACCCCCCATTAAACAACTAAAGTCTGTCCGCTGTTCAACGCGCCCAGGTCAAACTGGAAACCTTAAATTTAAATTATTGTCAACTTGTGTGATGAAAGCAATTTCAATGAGACATGGTGTTGAGAGTTTCAGCTAATTTTAAAACCATTTCAGGATGTGACAATACAAGACACAAGCGGTCTGACTATTTGGTGCTTTATAAATGCAAACAGTAAGTTAGTAAATGTAAAATATCTCAAAGATATTACTGTTATATTCGAATGTCAATCAAAATTCTGAAAAGCTGTGTCACCAAATTCCAAAATATATACAAAAATGGCAAATGGCATGATACAATTTACTAGGCGTTTTATTAACGCATAGATACTTAAACAATTTTACAAGCATTTGTAACAGGTCAATGATACGATTATTCTTGCATATTGTTAATCGATCACTGACTTTTTCATTGTTGTTATAACATACCTTATACTAAAACTAAAAGTAATAGCCATGCCTAGTTTTAGTTGCTTACAAGATAAATCATCGGTCATGCATGTAATCAAACAATAGGCAAAACTTACATTTTGTATACATGTGTTATCCATCCTGTCAATTAAATCATTCCGGTAGTATTGGGTATAACTACAATGAAGCCCGATTTGTTTCCACAGACCAAACACACTAATTCCTGAAGCATTTCAAACGTTTCAAAATCGTTTGAAAAGCGCCATCTGAAACTAAAATAAAAGAAGTTCTAAACCTCAATAACAGAAATTAATAAACAAAACTGTATTATTGTTTATTGTTCTGACACTTATGTAGCTGGCTGTTTTAAACCCACTAAACTAATATAGAAAAAAACAAATATAGACACTAGAAGAATTAAATATAAAGTTACCACCAATACACATAAATCGGCCTCTTATTTACACTCTATTGAAACAAAAACATTACAAACTAAGCTTAACGGCAAGACTTCAACTTTTCAGTTGTAAACTTAGCAAACATCGACATCAACATTCAAGCAGCGAGCTATTGTGTTTACATGTCACAATTTATGAATTGCGGTCTTGCATTGTGTATTTCGATTTTCTAGAATGAGCATTCCTGTTGATTAAAAAGATACCAAACGAAAAATGGATTTGTTTTACCTAAGTTGATATTATTCCTACAGCAAGTCTATGGCCGTCACAATGAATTAATCGAATGTATCTTCTAAAATTGATCAGACATTTTTGCTGAATCATGGATATTCTTCTTGTATGTGACTTATTCTCGGACATGACAATAAGTTATTAGACATGTGTTTAATTTAAGCACGACCTGTTCGGCACAATTAAGTGCACGGGTAATTTTATTGTGTTCGGGTTACTTGCGTTCAGGTTATTGAGCGATTTAGGTTTTCATTTGTATTGTATATCTTTAAATTGTGGAATATATATAAATACAGATATACAAATAAATTTTAGCTTTATTCCGCAAGTATACGAATAAACTCTCTTGGTACCATTGTCGTCACTTCCTAAGAAATTTATTATAAGTCTGTTCTGGTTCCCTTTGCTTGTTACATAATTTTTCTAAATGTTCAACCAAGTATATACATGTATAGAATTTGTTCTCATGTTTTTTTTCAATTTTTAATAAGCAAATTTCGTGTTACAATATCTGCAAACTTTAAGAACAGACAGAAGAAAAGAAAATGCCGAAATATTTGCAGGTTCGTGGTAACTTAAAATTGAAAATAAGTATTAAAATCATGCTATAAAGGTAAAATATTTATTTACACTCAACCTTAAATCAACGGTATTTTGTTATAATTTTTTTTCTTGGATTTTATATCACAATAGTAAAAACATCTGTTTTGATTTTAGACAAATCGGTTTTTTGTTTGGCCATCTCAAGGTACATATGCTTACCTGTTTGTTAGTACTTAATTGTGCGAAAAACTTAGCCATATTCATTATGTTTGCTGGTTGCACATTAGTCCAAGAATCCTCTGCCGTCCAACGCATTTGTCAAAGCCGTGAGTGCATATTTCAAATTCTGCAAAAAAAGTTGAAAAATGTCGAGGCAAAAAGCAATCGATAAAGTAGTATACCATGGCTTTACTACTCATCTGCAAAAACTTAACACTTTCTTACGTCTTAATAATCCTCAACCTGCCAACTCTTTATATGTAACATTACCAGCGGTTCAAACTGAAACTGTTTTTGAGTTATGATTTTGCAGTTTTATGGCATATTTTTACAAACGACATCTTGTTGGTCTTTTCTATACATTTTAAATAGTTAAATCATAAACTTCTTTAAAATAGTCGACATTTTTAAACGAAACGTGAAATGAACAATGGATGGTTATATAAAAAATATTGGTTTTTAAAAATTACCTCCGTTAAAATCTTGGTGGTCCCTAACTTATGGCTAAGTGTAATATAAAGGACAACTTTAGAAAAACGACAGTGAAACTAAGACGTTGCTATAGTGATGCTACTGAACAACGACATTAGCTACCTGTTTTAAAGCAAATTTTTCTCAGACAGCAAATCGAGCACCTGAACAATCCAGGTTGGGTCACCAGCATGCAAGGAATGTTGTCCTATCTTAACGCCTTTAGTACATATAAGAGTCAACCAGTTGTTGTTGAAATATTCGACAGTAGATGTCAATTTTGCGGCATGGCTACATCGTTACCAAGAAACATTTAACATTTAATAGTCATATCACTAAAAACACATTTTCTGTTTCTCAGAAGACTACGACTACTGAATATGGACACCTCTAAAGATGCGAAAACAGTTTACATTGCAATTAGCTAACATATCAACAAAAAAGAGCAGCGATCAAAGCAATTTGCAAAATGGATTATTGCATACCCTCCACAATGTAGTAATCTCTTTGCAGAAAATGCATAGAATAAAAGAGAAGAATGTATACATCGTATTTACATAAAGGGCGGATTGTGTACAGCTTATTATCCGGGTGCACAGGCACATTATCATTCTTTTGTGTATTCTAGGTAAGGTTTTCAATCAATGGAGTTAACACTTATGATATTACTTACTAAATAAGAACAATATAGTAAGTACCAGCTGTATTGACACCATTGTCGTCTATTGTGGATGGTTTAGTAGACATTATTAATTCCAGACTAAATCCAGAAAACGGTGTAGTATAAAGTATTAACAAGTATGAAGTCTGGGATCTAAAGTAAATTTCCAGCTAAAATAGTAATCATTATGAAACTACATTAGTAAATAAATGCAATGCAAATAAAACGATAAGGTTTATTTTGAATATTTATTTTATATATGATAATGAGCAGAATAAGTTTAACTGAATCACAAAGTATTATCATTTGCACCTTTAGAATTACTGCCGTGTTTTTTTAAACTCGATTTTACCCCCAATGTTTATTCCAGACTGTAGTTTGATTAAAGCTTTGACCTTTTCGACTGGAAAGCATTCGTGTTATTTGTATGTTTCTTAATTTTTTTTCCAAGTTTTTCTTTTCTTGTGCTTTCATAGTTAAAACAACACTTTTTTACGGAGTTATTTTTACTGCCCAAAACAACTTCACTTTGTAAAAAAACAAATTGACATTCATACAAGAGAAATAACATAACAAAATTTTGAACTTCAACCATTATAAAAACTGCTTCTGCTTTAAATGAGGTAATTTTAGCATTTCTCAATCAATCAATCAATCAATTCTTTTTTAATTAATTAATTAATTAAACAGAGAAGAATGAATTATTAATTTATTTATTCATTCACTCATTAATTACATTATTTTCATAATACAAAATTGATTGATTATTAATTAATTAATAACATATTAAATTCTTTCATTTCTTTAGTTGGGAAAATTTTGTTAAAATACACTGTAAGTATGAATATATTTTCGTCTAAATGAAGGGGAACTTTTTATTGTTTTAATGCATATCAACTTTTACACTATTTCTCCCGAAAACAAATTGAAGTATCAAATTGTTTTAAGTTTTGAAGTGTTTCAAATATATATGAAAAAATCCCGAAAAGGTTGCAACAATATTTATGTATGTGTTCTTTGTAAAAAAGGAGGCGAGTTCTATGAGGTTTCAAATTTGATAACAATTTTTCCCTAACTGTAGTATAAAAAGAAAACTACTTGTTTAGGAGTATACACATGTATCATTTAGATTCTCAACCTTTTCGACATGTGGTGACACTTCATTGCTCAAGGGTAACGATTTAATAAGCCTACTCGTGATTCTTGCAAAATAAGGCAAATAAAAGCCAAAACCTCTTTAATTGAGTGGTCTTGGTAGAACTGCGTTTCAACACTATGGTTTGTTAAGTTCGAGCCCTACTTTGCTCGATTTCAAGATTGACTGATAAGCAGGATCATTTTTTCTGCCAAGATAAGTGATTTTCTCTATCTACTATGGCATTCTCCTATAATAAAAACCCAACCATATGATATAGCTGAGAAATTGCAGAAAGTGGAGTAACACCCCCATGAAAAAAAACTAAAATCTGTCCGCTGTTCAACGCGCCCAGGTCAAAATGGAAACCTAAAATTAAAATTATTGTCAACTTGTGTGATGAAAGCAATTTCAATGAGACATGATGTTGAGAGTTTCAGCTAATTTTAAAACAATTTCAAGATGTGACAATACAATACACACAAACCGAGCGGTCTGACTATTTGGTGCTTTATAAATGCAAACAGTAAGTTAGTAAATGTAAAATATCTCAAAGATATCACTGTTATATTCGAATGCAAATCAAAATTCTGAAAAGCTGTGTCACCAAACTCCAAACTATATACAAAATCTGGCAAATGGCATGATACAATTTACTAGGCGTATTATCCAAGCATAGCTACTAAAATAATTTTACAAGGATTTGTAACAGGTCAATGATACGATTATTCTTGCCTATAGTCAATCGCTTTTTCATTGTTGTTATAACATACCTTATTTTGAAGCTAAAAGTAATAGACATGTCTAGTTTTAGTTGTTTAGAAAATAAATCATCGGTCATACATGTAATCAAAGAATAGGCAAAACTTACATTTTTTATACATGTGTTGTCCATCCTGTCAATTAAATCATTCCGGTAGTATTGGGTATTGTTACAATGAAGCCCGGTTTGTTTCCAAAGACCAAACACGCTAATTCCAGAAGTATTTCCAACTTTCAAAATCGTTTGGTAATCGCCATCTGAAACTAAAATAAAAGAAGTTCTAAACCTTAATAACAGAAATTAATAAACAAAACTGTTTATTGTTTATTTTTCTGACACTTGTGTAGCTGGCTGTTTTAAACCCACTAAACCAACATAGAAAAAAAGCAAATATAGACACTTGAAGATTTAAATGTTACCACCAATACACATAAATCGACCTTTTATTTACACTCTATTGAAACAAAAAATTTACAAATTAGGCTAGACTTCAACTTTTCAGTTGTAAACTCAGCGATCATCGATATTAACATTCAAGCAGCGAGCTATTGTGTTTACATTTCACAATTTATGAATTGCTGTCTTGCAATGTGTATTTCGATTTTCTAGAATGAACATTCCTGTTGATTATAAAGATACCAAACGAAAAATGGATTTGTTTTACCTAAGTTGATATTATTCCTACAGCAAGTCTATGGTCGTCACAATGAATAAATCGAATGTATCTTCTAAATTTGATCAGACATTTTTGCTGAATCATGGGTATTCTTCCTGTATGTGACTTATTCTCGGACATGACAATAAGTAATTAGACATGTGTTTAATTTAAGCACGACTCGTTCGTTAAGTGCACGGGTTGATTTTGTTGTGTTCGGGTTACTTACGTTCAGGTTATTGCGCGATTTAGGTTTTTATTTGTATTGTATATCTTTAAATACAGATATACAAATAAATTTTGGCTTTATTCGCAAGTATACGAATAAACTCTCTTGGTACCATTGTCTTCACTTCCCAAGAAATTTATTATAAGTCTGTTCTGGTTCCCTTTGCTTGTTACATCATTTTTCAAAATGTTCAACCAAGTATATACATGTACAGAATTTGTTCTCATGTTTTTTTTCAATTTTTAATAAGAAAATTTCGTGTTGCAGTATCTGAAACTTTTAGAACAGACAGAAGAAAATGCAGAAATATTTGCAGGTTCGTGGTAGCCGAAAATTGAAAATAAGTATTAAAATCATGCTATAAAGGTAAAATGTTTATTTACACTCAACCTTAAGTTAGTAAATCAACGGTATTTTGTTATATTTTTTCTTGGATTTTATATGACAATAGTATAAACATCTGTTTTGATTTTAGACAAATCGGTTTTTTGTTTGGCCATCTCAAAGTACATATGCTTACCTGTTTGTTAGTAGTACTTAATTGTGTGAAAAACTAAGCCATATTTCATTATGTTTGCTGGTTGCACATAAGTCCAAGAATCCTCTGCTGTCCAGCGCATTTGTTTTACTTTGATGAGAGCGTTGGACAATCTAATTAAATTGAGCGTGGGACGACAAAATGCTCTCAATAAACGAAATACGGTCTGAGTCGGCAAATTTCACGATCTCCCTATGCTATAAAAAATATTTCGCGTGGTTAAATTATATATAAATCGCTTTTTAGAAATTGTTTTTCTCTTTTGCACAAAACTTGTGTTTCTGTACCAAATTCTGCACAAGTTATTACAACCTTTGAAACCTTGTTATTTGAAACTAACTATCAAAAGTTTTTTGGGAGTGTTTAAGATTTCCGGACCACAATTGAGCACATGATCATAGCTGGTGTCCCGGATGCTCATTGATTTTTAAAGCAGCAAACCTCAGTAATGTTCGGCGAACATCGTAAATACTATATGAGTAACTAATTTTTTTTACTTCAAAATACATATTTGTTAACACTGAATCAAAGGAAAAGAAAATATGTTGTATCATTAATTCAAAAATCAATCGAATTAATACAGCTGTATTTCTTGGTTAAAAAATAAAATTAGACGGTAACTTCAATTATGTGTCGGATTCACATTCTAAATATGCACACAAGTAAATTACAGGCAAACTGCTAAATATTGAATTTACAATAAATGTAGATCTTTGATGTTGTTTTTTTTCAACATGTTTGAAAATAAGGACGACTTATTGCGTTGCGATTATTGACTGAGGTAAACACAAAATTAAAAAAAAATATATTTAATAAATATTACAGCAGAACTCAATACTCATTGTTCGTTTTTATACCGAAAAAACATAATAAATTATATCGTTCGCACAGTAAAGCATGTTGCATATCAAATTTCTCTTATTGAATATTTTCTGTTATGTCAAACGAATTGAAAGCATTACACAATTGTCGTTTTCAATCATGTTAATATGACTTTTTTAATGATGTGCATGAAACGGTCCGAGTTTACAATTGTTGTCCAAAAAGCATACTAGTATCTGTTGTCAAATGAGCATATATTGGGACATCTTCGTACCAAAATGGCTAGGTACCACTCGGCGTAAAATGTTGGTATAAGGGAAAACCCGTGGTACAATCAGTATATTTGTGCCCTGACAAATTATTAGCAAAAAATTACTCTATTCCAATAAATAATAGACAATGAGTTTGATCATGGAAGCATGCCATTGAAATCAAGTTAAATTAAAAAACGAAAACGAAAACCGGTAGATAACCAATAGGAATGCATGTACTTTTTAATAATATTTATGGGTACTAAAAATACATTTTGTTCAATGTTATTTGCATTTACCTGATTCTGAACAGTTTGGTAACTTACATGTCAGATTAAGTTTTTGCCAGACCAACTTTCCATAGTAAATTTTTTAATTTTTTTTACAATACTGAGAACAGAATCGTAATTTATATTATTTATATTATATTACCAAACCAAACACGGACCAACTCAAAGAGGCTGTCTAAATTTGAAACTAACAATGAACATTCTTCAGGCGCGTAAAGTAGTAAATGCACCATGATATGTAGAGAAACTTAATTCCATATAAATTATAACAACCCTTTCAAGCTTGTTATTTTGAAATAAACAATCAACGTTAACATTTTGTAGTAAACTAAAGTTTTTGGCACCAATATGAATACTCGTGAATTAAAACTCTAGGTTATTAAGAAAAAAAAAGAAAATATAATAGTTTATTCAGATTTAGAAATTATATTTTAAATTATTGTTTTAAAACAAAGATTATTTATAGTGTGGCATATTTTAACAAGATTTACAATTTAGAAAAAAAATCCAGCAGCAAAAGTAAGCATACTCACATGGAAAAAATAAAAATAAACAAAACAACACCAAAAAGAAGGTTTGCGACATTTCCAGTCAAGTTTTAATAATAAACGTACTTTGGTCTTTAATTACTAATTTAACCTTCAATAATGCTCTTTCAACATTAATTGGGTAATCGGAATTCAACAGACAACCAATGGAAATGTACTTATAAAGGCTAATGGAAATTTCCTTCAAGCCGAGTTCTCGTAAACTTTGTCTTATTTTGAATAAGAATTAAACTGATATGATCTTATTTACGGCTTACATAAGACGGTAATCAGCAGAACTAAGCCTGTTCAATACGCTAGGAGCTAAAACTATATTTATATGTCAGTAAATAAATGTAATTTTTAAAATCATTAAATACTGAGATTAGTAAAACTAGTCTTAAATTTAAATTTATTTCAAATGTTCATTTTAATAGGGGAAAACACTCATAAAAATTCACGACTTTTAATGAGGTATCCAGTGTGATAGAATAAGAGGTGATTATATGGTGATTTTCATCTCACAAACCAAAATACAAACCCGAGTATTCTATATCTAACAGAGGGCTCTTACGCGCTAGCGTAAATGTGTGTCGAGGTTGATATGGGTGTGATATAAAAATCGCCAGATAATAACCTATTGTCGATTTAAGAATTCGAAGGATATCGATTTTCCGATCAGATATGGAAATTACTAATAAAATATGATTTTGAAAATAAAAAAGACATCTTTAAATGATTTTCTATTGACTGAATGTAAACACCATGTATCTTATTGAGTATCTTGAAATACTGAAGTTTATGTTGTATAACGAAAACGCGCATCATAATCAAGGCTTATTTTTCGTCTGAATCGGAGTTGATGATTCTTACGTAATTCGTTTTGGCTAGGTCATGGAAGTTTCCTCAATATTTTATCCCTGAATGAATAACACATGAATAACAACTTCCAAGCTAATATTGACTCCTGTAAACCAAAATGAAAAATTAAAAAAAAAGATTTTTGTCAGAAACTTTAAATAATTGAAAAATTTTATTAAAAATTGTGTTTTAATTTTAAGCACATTTAAAAATAAAAAAATTTCAAATTTAAAATTAAAACAAATATTTTAACCTAAATTTTAATTGTTTTAACAGGTTTACATTTTTAATTTGTTTTAAATACAAATAATTAAAATACGTTAGGAATGTTAATTTTAATTTTGAAAATGTGTATTTAAAAAATAGAAATGTAAATGTTACACGGACACAGACTCCATGCGAGTTCAAATGGGGTTGTGATATGGATTTCTAGGGATGTGTTATATCTAACTAAATGTAGAAGTGTGGTCGTCTCAATATGTTCAAAATAGAGAAAAATGAATTGTCACGAATATGTATGGCAAACATTTCTTTAATGTTGAAGTATGTACAGATTAATTGTAAAAACGACCAAACTTTTACATTTAGTTTCGAATATGTATGGCAGACATTTCTTTAATGTTGAAGTATATACATATCAATGGCAGAAACGACCAAACTTTTACGTTAAGTTTCAAAGGAAATGAATTTAATCAAAACAGTATATGTCTCAGGTACAAAGTATCTGACAGTAATCTAATATTTTATATAAAAGATCATATAATGTTAATAATATATTGATGTAAAAGTTTAGTGAGAACTATATAATATATTTATCCAGTGGATTTCCAAAAGCATTAGAAAAATGTTTAGCGATGGTGGGCAAAAGTCGGACAAATGAGTGCCACAGTACTCGGGATTGTTTGTTGAAAAAATGTATAAGATAAAACGACATATGTTAGTAAAACCAATAGCGACTAGTTCAGTACTCAAGGTATCAAAGTTCACTAGTATTCAATTAATTAGTTGTCAACAAAACTAATACCAAAAACTTGGTCACAGCTTTTGTTTTGTTTTTTGTTTCTCTCTGACAAACTTAATGTGTGTTCGTGTTTGTAACCTTAAAGTCAGTATTTGAATACTTTAATCAATTTTTCGATTTCCATTTATAAAAATTGAATAAGAACATTGTACGACATTTAAACACAAAAAACTTGTTACAAGTAAGTAAACAAATATTTATCTCACCGGCGTAATAAAGGTCTTCTTTCGTCAGCTCCTGTTACCATAGCATACTACGTCGTAACGTTTCTATCCTTGCCCTTCAAAGTATTACCAAATATATACTGTGTTAACAATCTATCTCTAAACTACAGAGAACGGGAATTATGCGGATAAAGTCATTTTTCTTCACAAACGGCCATATAAGATCAAATCAATTCATCTCAAAACACTTTCTTGATGCGTTTTCCAAAAGTTTCTTGTAGCAGAATATAAAATATACTACGAAAGCAGATCTTTAGTTTTTAAGCAGCATTGACTAAGCCTAAAATAAATAATCACTTCACACAGTTAAATTACCCCCCCCCCCCCCCAAAAAAAAAAAAATGAACAAGATCCAAAAATGAAAGCGAATAAGTAACCTAGATTCCGAATTTAATTAAAAAACAAATTATATGGCAAATATGAAATTGGAAAACTCTTGTCAATGACACTAAAGATAACAGTGCCTTTTCATAGTTAAAAGTCGTTGTGTATGTAATAATATCAACTCAATGACCCAATCAAAACGAATTAAATTTTGCAGGTGACAGTCAACATTTACTGTCCACACGACTGGTACCCCCCTTTTATATTAGATTTTTTGCTTGTTTACGTGTTCTTATTCTTATATTTTTGAAACTGATAGCTGAAGGTTGTAGCCGTCAATTATTTCTTATCTGTGGGAGAAAGTTTGTTACTGTGCATACAAATCACCTCAGTGGAGAATAATTGTCCCTATACTCTGTAATATTCAACCTTTTATTAATCAAATATTTTTTAACAATGATACGGTTGATTTTGTTCATACAATAAGTCTAAAATTGTAACCCGGTATAAGCCCTCGTTACGTTACCAAAGACGATATGCTGATATCAATGACATAACCATTAACGAGCTGACACGCGTATCGGTCCTCGTATCAGTCTGTCGTCAATTATTACTTCATCGATATTAGCCTATCGTCAGTGATTACATCGTGGGTCAAGGGCCCCAGAAATATATCGTTTTGTTTATAAATTAATTAAATTTAAGAAAAAAACGATTGCTATGACAAGCTTTACATTTTTTCCGTTAAAATCAGTGATAAACAGATTATGACTTAAAACTGGATTCTTTTTTTAAATTAACATTTATAGAAATCATTTATAAATACGGTGTCAGAAATACCACAAACTACCTAGTTAGTGCACTAACAAGGAGAAAAGTGCACTAACGACATGAAGGATAACTGAAATCATCACAACACATAATATCAAGAATAAAACAAAAATATCGGTGACACGAGTTACCGTAATCCACCATTTTTACCGGAATCCACTATCATTTACCGAAATCGAATTGCAAAAAACGTTCTTATTTCTTGTTTTGACAAGAGGAATAAGTACTGTCCACTTAAAGAGGACTCATCTCATAAAATGTATGTTAATTTTATAGGGGGAACTAAATAATGATGATTAAAAATTAAGTTTTTCACAATGATAATTTTAATTTAGCATCTTCAGCCTCAAATAAAATTACCACAATAACAAGCACTGTCGACGCGAAACGGAACAAGATATTTGGTGCACTAGAAACGATATTTGGTGCACTAGAAACAAGAATCTTTTTGATGCAAAGCAGCTATTCGCCGCCGAATTATTCTTCTTGTTTGTCTACAATTTAATTTAATTTTAAAATTAATATAATAATAAATTATTTGTTTGTTAAAATGTTGTTAAACGGTACTTTCACCCATTTTTCAGATGTAACATGACTTCCAGTTTTTATGGGGCTTTCTCCGGGTACTGCGGCTTTCTCTCCCAATAAAAACTCTACGCCGTGATATAGCTGAAAAATTTCATAAAGTGGCGCTAAAAACCATTCAAACAAACAAAAACAATAAATGCAAAATTCAGACCATCTGAACAAAATAGCATATACAAAAGAAAGATACTCTGATTACAAAATGCATGCAAAATTGTCTTTTCAATTTTAGATTGGCTTAAACAAATTGTACATATAGAGGTCCAGATAAGCATAAATAATCGCAGTAGGCAGTTATATAACATAAGGCTTGCGTAGAAAGCATCTCGCATTTTATAACCAATACTCGTACCCTCGCTGTTTTTTTGTGTAAATTACTAGATTCTTACTACGGAATGGTTGTTACAGTATGCAAATTAGCCGGATTTTACTAAAACTAGGTCACAGGATCCATCCATATACGGAAAAATGATCAACATAGCATTTTCCACGTGCATTTTCAAAGACGAAAAAAGAAATGTCTTAAATAAATATCGTTTCCCGTTAGTTTAGCAATGTCTGAAGCTTTAATAACGTAAAAATAACGTAAAAGAGACGAATACTATGTTTGAAATTTGTATAAATAGATTAAATTTAATAGAATTTTTTATTTGCTACATTACGAGTAATGGGACTAAATTCTGCCGTTAATCCAACAAATCACAAAACTAACATCGGATTATAACGGCATTAAATTCTGCCTACTCCGATTTTAGATCAAAATAAAAACATACTTTTTGTAACGACTAAAAAATTAAAAAAACGACTAATAAACGCTGGCTTAGAATCAGAATTGCATTTCTAAAAAGAAGGCATTTCAACTTTTCCCTATGAGGTCCTATGTGAAGCTTAGTCTTGCAGTTAGAACTAGTTTGAATTACCGAATGCTAAATTTGCACACATGTTATTCTTGTGTCATATAGTAAATAAAAATATACTTGTATTAAAACTAATGTTCAAGTGGTTCAACTAAATAGATTATTGACTTAACATCTTTATTTATAAAGAATCCTTCAAAAAGGGTTAAAAATAGAGTGAGTATAAAATAAATAAAAAATAAATAAATAAATAAATATAAATTATGTCTTACAACTTTCTGGCACATGTACAGACACAGGCATACAAATACCCACATGAATTAAGGGTAGATAGACCTTCACAATGAACAAGGTCCATATCTTGATACAAGCTAATAGTGGCGTATAATACGATTTTAAGATTGTCAAGATTCCAAGATTTATTGAGTTAAATATAATTGAGTCGCAGCAATCTGTAAGATAAGATTAATATCATCTTTAGAGTTAAAGCAACATTATAATGAAACAGTATATTACAATTTTATCTAAAACAATTTTACAGCAATGAATGAACACTTCAGTGTATTGCTAACAGGTATAGGTAACTTGAATAAATGGAAAAACATATGCCCGTATTAAACTGTTCAGACATGTCAGTAAGTTGACAGGGCACATTGCCCGCAGTAATTTCTATGTACTAACGCGAGAAGGTTTGAACTTAGATTTCGAGAAATGCCTTGACGCATTATTTTATAAAGTTCCGGTATAAGACTTAACATTGACCAACAAAATTTGACTTCTATCTTTGTTTTAAAGAAACAAATAGCAAGTTATAAGCTTGTAAGTGGGAAACAAAACCTAGACTTTCTAATCTAAATTTTTGAAAATTACATGCGCGATAACTGATTGTTTTCTTTTCATCTGACAACGTTATCTAAAAATACTACTGCTGACAATTAGGCATAATATAACTTGATTCTTCAGCCATTTTTTCATTATGCTCTATATTTAGTTTAAGGTGTTGCTAAGACAGCATTCACGTTTAAAAAACGCTTTATATGTTAAACCAATTAACAGTTTGAAACATTTGTTGAATGAATGACTGTTATTAATATATTTCTGTATTGATATGACATTTTTGCATATGTGTAACGAGTAATCTAGCTTCACACCCAGCTAATCATCGTGGAAATCAGAAACTGCGCCTCCCTGTCCAGTTTTTATCTTTTTGGTCGTATTTACAGATGGCATACGATTATCGTTTTAATGTGTAACGTCTTAGAATCATATGGAGGTCACAGGGTGATACCCAAAAATGTGCATAAGTATTAAAAAAATATCAATGATTGAAAGGTTTTGGTAAAAATATTATTTAAGGTTTTTTATCATTTAAAATTAAATAAATTAATTGGTATACTTGTATTTTCAAAATATTTATGAATGTCTTTATTATTTATATTGCTTTTCTCTTATCGATTTAAAATTAACATTCTTGTTTATATTATGAATGGATGAAATGGTCGGTGTTTAATTTGAAATGAAGTAAAAGGAAAAGCGACATTGGACCAAGATATACGACTAACGTACGTAAATCCTTTAATTGAAGAATTCAATGTTTTATTGCACAAAATCATACTTTAAAATTGGAAACAATATTACAGATGTTTTCTAAGAGTAATATATAGGTTAATCTAGGAAAAAACCCCCACCATGTTTCGTAAACGGCAACACAAAGACACGATGTAAGTTTGCAAATCTATGGTAAGAAATCCGATTCAGGTTAGTCCGCGAGAACGCAAAAACACCCATTAAATAATTGTAAATATATAGTTAAAGTCGTCGCCAACACAAAGACATCCAGTGGATTTTGAAAACCCTTACAGTTTTGTCCATGCAAATATAAAGACACACAGTAATTTTAAATCCTTATTTTATTGTTCTTTTTCCTCTTTTTCCTTTTTGGCATTTCCGATATGTTTAAGTAGTGGTAATAGAAGAGGTGATAGATCTACTAATACGATGGCACAACACAATACACTAATTATCAGGACACCAATTACTCCTATACACTTTGATGAAGACCGTCTGTCATTAGCACATGTCCGTTTTCCAATTGTTTTTGATAAACCAGTTTTGTCAACTGTTAAATTTTTCTTTAATTCAACAATTACAGGGGCTAAAATCTGTTTCCACTCCGCGGTTGTATGGTTCTCAAAGTATTCAAGACGCGGTTGGCAGTCACAAAAACATCCAGAAGGCTGTTGCACTGAAATTATAATAATTATTTGATGAAAATAATTTTACAAACGAATTAACAATTAACACTTAACACTTAATAATTAGAAATACCAATTACAAGTGTCTATTATTTTAACCATGCGATATCACACTGTTGCTGATTTTCAGAATATTCCAATACTTTAAATACTTTTTGCAGCATATGTTTATTAGACCAGAATGCCTTTTTGACATAAATATCACGCTCATTGAATTAGCCAACATCAGTTGATGTGTGTCGTCTTTCTAAAAACCCTTAGGAAAAACAACACCATTGGTACCAAAAACGCTTTATTTTGAGGAAAAATTCGCATATCTACTACAATCTAAGGTTTGACCTTTAATAGACAATATGACTGGTTTCGCATTTTATTACCAGAATTGTATTTCCTTATGATGATTCATTCAAAGTTTCATTTTTGATGTTTTTTTTAATATTTGTAAACCTTTTATAGAGTATATAAAATGATATATGTGTATTGCAGTGCTATTTTCGACTTATAACTAGGAGAAACCATGTTTCATTTGTCAGGATTTTGATGTGGTTTGCATGGCTTATGAAATCGTTTAGAGTTTGAGATATGATATGCATTGGTTATTTATTCGTCCAGATTTTGATGTGATTTTCTTTGTCTGCTGATTCAACAAGATTCTGATGTGATTTGCTTTGCCTAATAATTTTGTCAAAGCTTTATATGATTTGCGTTGCGTGTTGAATTGTCCAGATTTTGATTTAATTTGTGTTGTGTATTAGTTCGTCCAGATTTTAATGTAATTAGCTCTGCTTATTTAGCTGTCAAGAGTCTGATGTGATTTACGTTGCCTAATAATTTGTTCAAATTTAATGTGATTAACGTTACTTGCTGATTTTGATGTGATGTGCGTTGCTTATGTAGTCGGCCGGATTTTGGTGCGATTTGCGTTGCGTAGTGTCGTTCAAATAAAATTACTTCCAGCATCATTTATTTCTTTTTATTATTATAAATCTTTAATGGAGTAACATTTTTATAAAGACGGATAGAACTGTTACCTCTTAGAATGTTGCAATTTTACTAGCCTCATTTTATTATCCGCAGATTTCCTAATTATAATAATTAGCTCACCTATTAAGCTTATATTTTCACTGTGTCCTTCACCCAAGACATTGCTAGCATAGCACATGTAATATCCAGAATCACTAAGATCTGCACTGTTTATTGTTAAATTGTGTGTGCCATTAACAACTCCACTATATCTTGGGTTTCCAACAACCGACAAATCATTACCGTCCTTTGTCCATCTAACTGCTGTTACTGGAACGTTTGATACTATTGTACACGTGATTACTATAGTACTTGTATTACCGGATATCACAGATATACTTCCATCTACAGCAACTTCAGGCACTTAAAGTAAGTAGAAATAAACTAGTTAAATTGACAACTTTAGCCACTAAGAAGATAACAGCATTGTATTAGAAGACTTACAGGCATCAAGTACCATTTTTTAAACAGAAATAATACCCGCTCTTTCGTTAACATGCGAAGCATCCATCGTGTAACTGATGCCAAGGACGTTGTCTAATAACATTTGACTTAGTGTTTTACCGGAATAATTATTTACAATATCATCATCTATACTCCTATCTACGAGATGCAAAATTGTTAGCCAACATGACGAGTTAACCACAAATCAAATCTTTAAATTTAATATATATTAGAAATCTGAGACCATAGTACAAATAAAAACTTCCTCATTCCAGACCATTTGGTGTCTTTATTTAATAATTACAGGTAACTAACGAGTTTGTATCATCAAACCGATGCAGATTTTAACAGTATTTTCAAATGTAATTTCCGGTATACTATATTGATAGCATTTATATTAATAATACAGTCCGAGTTCGAACGTTAAATGTGAGAAAGTGACTTGTTACATTAATAATCCCGTAGTTCCACCCATTAAAAATTGGCGATAAACAAGGAGGTCGGTGCTAATTATGGTGCGACCATATTCGACCAATCATATAAAACGCTGATGATATAATTTTGCAGTGAAAATTAAAATAATTATGTATTATTGGTTCTAATAGTAATTGGTAATTGCATGGCTGCTTTTCCCTTGAGTTAAGCAAGCACACATAACCCATCATGAAGTGTTTTAATTTAGAGCATATATTACGTCGACTGTTGTTTATTATTAGATGAAAGGGAAAAAAACTAGATTCATGTTACAACGTTGTTTTAGCAGGAATCAAAGATAACAACCACAGCCTCCTGTGGGTGCTTTTGACAAGTGAGTGAGAATTTTACAATTGAACATTACAATTTCGTATTGAGATACATAACTCCACATGTAGCTGCTGCCTAAATGTTGCTACAAACAAAAAGAATTTCACAAAGTTAAGATCAGCTTATTTCCATGAAAGTCATTGTTTGAAGTAGATTGAACTTGTCTGCATATTCTTAATTGCAAACTTATTTTAGATAAATGTTGGATAAAAATTTTGAAAATATCCGATTCGAAATGTTTGTTGTTGGAATCAGAGTAGCGAATCATAAAGTATATTTGCAGCTACATCAAGACAAAAGTATGAGATGTTTTTCAATACGATATATTCCAAGTGTATGAGTAAAACCCCATCTTATTGTAATTAGGGACAACGACATTTAATCGACTTTTGTTTAAATACTGTATACATTTATGGATTGATTTGATTGTAATTGTATGAACCTTCTTTCAATAAAATAATAATTATATAACAGTAGTCTCTTAACTACATTTAAAGAGACTACTCAAATTATATGTTTATACAGTATTAAAACAGTGTCGAATCGGGCAAATGGCCAATGTTACATACTAGACAAGAATTAATGGGGCCTTCGCACACGATGATGTGAAGAAAAACTCATATTGTCACAGTACTTCTAAAGGCTTGGTTTCCATTTTACCTCTTAATAAATGCAAATAAAAAAAACAGTTGCTTGTTTATGGAGAGTGCTAACGGGGGTTAAAACTGTCATTAAAATTACTGCAAATTAACAAATACCAGCTGACCTTGTTTTATCCAAAGCTAATTACCTGTTTCAAAGTTTTTGGGGAACATTTGTTTGAGCGAAAAATATAAGCCGCTTTTATAAAAGGCAATTTTGATATTCAGTATAGGGATGCAAGATACATTTCATAATATTAAGAATGTTATAAGGCACAATATCACATTATATAAAAGAAAAAATATAGTTTTACCTTGATTACTTTGTGTTATCGTTGTAATTCCTAGTGTTGCTGTACTCAGTGATATCGTTGTACTTCCTGATGATGTTGTACTACCTGGTGTTGCTGTACTCAGCGATGTTGTACTTTGTATTGTTGTTGTACTCAGTGATGTTGCTGTACTTTGTGATGTTGTTGTACTTTGTGATGTTGTACTTCCTGTTGTTGTTTGTGCAATACAGGTTGCGCCATCTACAAACATAACAAAATCAAACATTTTTTGACCGAATAGTTAATACAAATTATGACTGAATTAAGTGTTTAATGTAAAGTACGTAATTTTAGGCGTTCTCGTTACAACATAGCTGTGCATAGTGTCCTATCTCTTAATGTGTGCTGGACTATTCTCTGGTGATAACGGACGGGAGTAATGTCGCTAGTTAGATTTGTCATTGCATTATCCTCCAAACTAACAACTATTGCTCTGCCTCTAAAATTCTACTAGCGTTCAACTAAGTGCCAATTTGGGTGTCTCCAGTTGAACCCCACAGGCCTTAGACTTCTGCACTCCAGTCAAACACCAAATAAGCCACAAGTCCTAATACATTATTATAACGCAGACAAATAAACATTACACGTCTTTATCACTGATCTATTTAACAAACAGTCATTTGATCAGGATTAAAAAGCATTCCTAAAATTTAAAAATCCATTACTTTATCGAAATATACATTTAACAAAATGGGAATATTAGTCTTATGCATAGGGACAAAAATGTTTATATTGACGAAGTTATAGATTCAACCAACGTATTGAGGCTCAGACCTATAAATACATGTACATTGATTCGGTGATTAATCGATTATTTTACTCTTTTCTTTGGCAGTATCTAATTATGATACATTTTATGTATTTGACGGGACTAAATCCCATTCAAACCCATATGAAGTGCATTTTTAGTGTTGCATTTTTGTTTCTAAAGGGACCTTGAGTTGTTTACAAAAGTTCCTCTGCTTTCGTCACGTTCAATGGTATTCGGACAATCCACGACCCTTTACCCGCCTTTACTGCCGATGACATTACCCCAAGGATTTCGAATAGACAACAATGGATTGTTCCTAAATTACACTTCTGTTCTTAACTGGGTCAAAATTTACTGAAGAAAATCGCCCTATCAAAATTAAATAACCGCTGCATTTCAAAACGCCGAATATTTCGCGCAAAAAAATTGTTGATTTCAAAATATACTTTACTTGATCTACAAAAGGAGAATAAGCTGTACCATATGTGGTTAGAAGTTTCATGTGTCACGCAAAAAACCCTCGCCAAAGAACGGTGACGTGTAGTATAGATGTTCGTCAGCACTTATCTCCATTGTATACACTTTGGAATTCAATGAACATAGATATTATTAAATAATTGTGATTTATATAAAATATAAACTTGGGGAGAATATTCAGTGCAGTTTACCCTTAACCGTAATAATTCATCTCAATAGGGGTATTTTTAAAGAATCATTTATAACAAAAACAAAAGAATTATACATTGTTACCGCTTTTTATTTGTCTTACCGTATACATCAGCAATGATCTCCAGATATGACGATGTTTGATCAGAGGTAATATCTGCAGAAAAACGATTAGGTTAATTTTCGCGTAAGATGCTTCAACGTGTCTTCTTAATCAAGACAAGAATAACCTTTTAGCATTTTCTTACATCTTTAATTTAAAAATTAACTGTTTGAATTCCCCTTCATTTCAAATTTGAAAAAGTAAAGAACACATTATCGCCAAAATGTACTCTATTTGAATAACAGCAACCCCCATCATTGATTACCAATTTTTTTCAAAAGTTTAGCAGTAACACCCTTATATTAAAAATGTAGAAATTGAATTAAAACTTTCGATAGTGGCCGCTTCGGATCAACATGTGTATGGATACAAGAGGAGGGCGTCTGGTAGTTGCACGTAAGTATTTTTGGCTTTGCAACACATCGTCTATGTAAATTCGACTTACTTACACAAGTAATATGTCTTCGGAATGTCTGTGCCGTACATCGTAGATACACTTAACTAAAAGAGGTTTTGACACCACATGCCCATCGCAATAAACTTCCGTAAAGCCATTTTTCAGCATAAAGCTTATTAATTTCTAGGCAATCAAACACAAGAATGCTCCTCTTACCTACAACTTCGGAAGATTGTTGCACATGAATAACTTCAGAAGATTGTCGCACATGAATAACTTCAGAAGATTGATTCACATGACTTAGAGAGAGAGAATTCCGGTTTCGTCGATTTACCCAGAATTTACAAAGACGAGTCAGTGATGTTTTTCAATCTAATAGTCAGCCAAACACGCATTGACTTCAACGACTTCCTCCCAAAATGAACTTAATGCGATTTTTGTAATACATTTCAATGAAAGCTTAAAAACAGGCTTCTAAAATTGCAGTGTAATATGGTGCTTATTGAGGTACTGACAGTAAATCAATTTTAGATAACTAAATTTGTAAATTAACAAGATGTTTGTTTATGCGTAATCTATTGTTATCCTTAAAGTAGGCAACGACTTAAATCCTATGCATGCAGGATTTTTCGTTGGTCAGTTATAAAAATTCACTGGATACTAGAACAGAATAAGTAAAAACAATGATTTAATGATTTATATTTTATTTACAGGAAAAAAAAGAAAAATGTATCGTTAAACAATTTTCTCTAGTATTTTTACAGGTTTTATATTGGCACGTTATCTCTCTCAAAAGCTTTTTGTAAAAATTACGAATTTTAAACTTCTTTAGTTGGCTTTGAAAGACAATTGTTATGAATTATTGCCAGAATGTTGGGGTTAATAGATTGGGCAAAAGTTAAATAACCCCTGAGTTGCTAGAAACGATTTCATTTACATATATGCGTACTAAACTGATCAGTATAATTGAAATGAGGTCGTTATATTTGACTATTGCAGTGATATGTAATTCAATATATTTGATATATGTCTTAAGCTGAATGGACCTTACCCAATGGTGTTCCAGATATTTGAATGGCATCAAATTCCACCCATGTTTTGGCAGCAGTATTATCTATTTCGAGTTTAAGTTCATTACAAGGAAATGACAATTTCTGTAGATAAAAATAAATATAAATATAGAGTTACTTTAAACTACACAATAGTTGTTTATATATCATGGTTTTATGAGTAATAAATAATAAATATAATAATAAACAGGTATAGTCTCGTAAGGTGTTTTCAAGGGTAAGATGTTTTCGATGGCTGGTTTATTGTTAGTTCTGCTTGTCATGCTTAACTACTTCCGTGTTTATATATAGAACCCCCCAAACTGGCGAGGTTGACGTATGTAGTAAACTTTTAATAGTAATACCTTCTTAAACATCAAGAGCCTTTTTTTATTTTATAACATGTCATTTTCTGCCATTTTTCTCACGCCCTTGAACGCTTGGCAGCAGATTTCATCAGTTATTATTATTAAACACTCTAAATTTAACTTTAAATGTTATCTGCACTTCTCGGAAGCGATTTAAGTGTTGTACTAAATAATCATCATTTTACATGTTACCATTGGAATTTTTTACAAGTTTTTCAGACTTACCACTTCAAACGTATGAAATACAGACAGTGGTATCCCACTCAAAACATTAATGCTCTGAAGTGTATAATGTCTATTAAAAGGTTACTTAAATGAAATTAATTAATGATGTATTTCACATTAAAAGGCCTCAAATTGTTGTCTACTATGTCATCACATAAGTATCGAAAACAACTTGCGTTTATTTCTAACACACTATTAACACTATGTCAATCAAGTGTGTCTTGTACTATAAAAACAAATGGATTGATACAAACTTGGCAAAAACATGATCCTGCCCAGTGGGTGATTATTGAATTCAGTAAAAAAGAATTTATTTTGTTTGTTTACCTACTAATGCACCAAATTAACTTACTAAATTAACCTGTCGAAAATACAGATAATTTTTAAGCCATACCATCATTATTAGGTATACACATACAAGTTAACAAATGGTGAACATTATATAGATTGTGTTAGCCAAGTTTGCAATTGTTATAAATATTTCTGGACTAAACCTAGATACAAAAGGACTGTACATGTATATCCTTGTCTAGTATAATAGTAAATTTGAAATAACATAATTAAAATCAATGCATGCCAGAAATATGTAGACAACCTACTGTAAATGGCGGCGAAAATATTCTGCTGTTTGAAATAACAGTGACCTTAGATGTTTGCCACATAATGTACCATGTTCCATTGGGCATTTTGCCACTGACCCTTTTCACTCCACCCGCATTTACTGTTTCATAAATGTTTACAGCTTCAATGTAAATCGATGTGCTGAACGCAACCTGAATAAAATAAGTAAACCATGTTGTTGTCTTTTCTAAAATAGTTGAGGAATGCTTTATAAAGTAATCTTTACAAGTAAGATTGCTTTAATGACTGCTTCACTCTGTTGGCTATTTTCACGACAAGAACAAAACCAAAAGAGAGTTCAGTTGGTAAATTTTGAACGGCATTATCAAATTTAGTAGACATTAACATCATAAACACGAGCTGGAGTATGCATGAAGTAATTACATGTTTTATGTTTTTGTTGAAATCTGTCATTTTTATTGGTTCGATTCGCGTGGTCTTAACACGTGATCTTTAAATTTCTCGTTAAAAAGTCAAGTACCCATATGACGTCAATTACATTATACAGCCGTGGAATAGTTATATATTAAAACAAAACGGACATTTGCTTATATGTTGTAACGAATTTTACCCATTTATTGATGTAAATGTAAGGATAAAAATTAAATGCACTTTTTCAAAGTTTCATTGGCTTATGAAATCGTTGACCGTGAACAGAAATGTGCTTAATTCGGTTAACGCTTTTATGCGTAAATGAAACTTCACAAAATGCGTTCAATTCCTAATAAAGACTTTTAGTGAAGACATTAAAGAACGGTGTATTTAATGAAGGCTATAACAAAATACCGAACACCATGAAAACTGTCAAAAAGACAAATATAAGTCCAACAAACTGGCAAACTTTAAAACCAAAGAACTAAAATATATAGCAGCTACAGCAATGGTCCTGACTTGGTACAGGCGCTTTAAAAGAAAACGTTGGTTAAACCATTTTAGGGCATGCCAAACCTACCGCTTCAATTGCTATCGTATGTGAGTCGGTTTGTTGATGAAAACAATCCAAAAAAATAAAGCATACGTTTTCAATATTTGACCACATGAGATACCTGTAATTGGTCAGGTATTATAATCACACAACAACGTGATGCAAAATTATATTTATATATATGTGTGTAATAATGCCATATTTATTTTTACCTGAATAAACTCTTTGTTAGAACAACAATTGGCAGCCCATGTTTTCGGTAAGTAACCATAGTTAGGGTAAACATTTGGGGCCCCTAAAATTTCAATCGCAGTCCAACTGTAACATAAAAACGGTTTTAATATAGTTTTTAAACAATGTACCTAGAAAACCAGTAACTATAATATAACAAAAAATATATACAAATTATAATAATGCTGTAGAATAAGTTCTTACGAAAATTTTCCATTTTGTCCATACTATCTTCTCATGGAATATTTTTCTTTGGGAAATAGGCAACTTTGGAATCCTTTCGTGTGAAGAAAATCACGTAGTATTGAATTAAACACCATTGGCACTATACATACATGTACATACAATATTTGGTTTGATATTTTACTTTTTAAATTACAATATTTTGCCCCCCTTTGTTTTGTGCACAGTTCTAAATATCTGCAATATTTTACACGCAGTCGGTGCCGCACAGGAAGATGATTATAAGAATGATTAACTGTTTGTATTCCACCGCTACAGCGGTTAAGGATTAAAACCAATGAAAATATTAGTAAAACACTTTCCCTTGTCCAACAAGGTCCAACAAACACTTGTTTGATCAAAAGCAGTGTCCTGTTTATTAAGTTAAGTTAAACCCAAACGGCTGTCGATAAACAGGATACGTAAACTGTGTAGTTTTCCTGAACTATTGCCAAAAATTAAACGTCCGGCACGTGTCTGTGCTTCTTCTTAGGTAGGTTTGCCATGTCAGAGCACAAAAACAGGTCTGCGAGGAAAGGAGTCTGTGGAAATATGCGTCCTCTACGAAAGCCCATTAGGCTCATTTTGGTAGACTAAAAAAAAACTTTTTTTCGCGTAACAACGCGTAACATTCGCGTAATAACGCGTAACTTTCGCGTAATAACGCAAAACTTTCCCGTTTTAATGCGAAACTTTCGCGTAATAACGCGAAAAATATCGCGTAATAACGCGAAACTTATCGCGTAATATCGCGAAAACATACTATATAATGAATGTTTATATTTATTTTCAATCATTTTTACCAAAATGGAAAAGGAAAAGGATTTTTTTTACATTTCTTTGAAGCATTCGTCAGATGAAGTAAAGGACAAAATGATTTGAGAAAAGGTTTAAAATAAACAAAGCAACATCACAAACATCAGAGTAATCCTTTCTTTTTCGTCAATCGTAATTTTTTCAATGTCCTTTTTAGTGTTGAATTGCTTATTATGATTCTATTCAAAATTGCTAGAAAACCTAAAATCTCATTGTTTGCAAGTCCAACCTCAAAATAGAGCTGTATAAGTTTTTCGGTTTCATACTTCATTTTATAAAACAAAAACTTAGATACCTATCTAACTTTTAAGATATACATAGAGTTACGCATTGTGAAGAAAAAGTTCTGCGCAACATATTATATAAAGAATTTTTCGCGTAATAACGCGAAAGTTTCGCGTTATTACGCGATATTTTTCGCGTTATTACGCGCTAGTTTCGCATTATTACGTGATAGCTTCGTGTTATTACGCGATAGTTTCGCGTTATTACGCGATAGTTTCGCGTTATTACGCGAAAAAAAGTTTTGTTTAGTCTACCAAAATGAGCCTAATGGGCTTTCGTAGTCCTCAAAACACAACGAATATGTCATTTAAAAAGTCTATTTTTTATTTAGAGTTATAACTTATTTAAGCAACACATTTTTTAAAAGCCTGTCAATTAAAGGTTTTTCAATTTGCAAAACGTCAATTTCCTACTGCCGGCAAACCATAATATTGCGCGATTTACTAGTTTGAATGAAAACCTACATTTCGAATATAGTTTGAACTTGTATGTGAAATAATTGTTGTTGATCTCAGTCCAAAAATAAATTTCATAACATAACAGTTTCGAAATAACTTTGCGTATTATCACAATGATTGTCGATTGATATATAAAACGCGAGGCTTTGTTTTTTGTTTGTTAAATGTGATTAATAGTAGATGAACTACCTTTACCACTCGGCCGGTGCTTAATGTAAAACACAGAAAACATTACATAATTGACAAATCGCTCAAGTCCCATTAATCTAAAACAAAGTTTTGAAAACTTAATAATTCTGCATATAATCCAAATCGATGTATTAGGTTAACTTAATTAAGAAAAATATCAACGAAAACCGACCGAATAACAAGAGCCAAAGGTCAAGGGACACGAAAACCAAAAACAAAAAAAAAAAAAAAAAAAACCAGACAGAGAGTAACCCGAACCCAATAAAAACCATTGGTGCAATAGATCATTTGCTCTGGACGAGTAACCAGTGCATGCCTCTAATTAGACACCCGTCGAGTAACTCATTGTCATGTCTAGGGAAAAGTCAAATTTAGGAATAGGAAACTACCTTGTATCTAGCGAAAAACCAAAAAACTATAAAACCATGTCTACAAACATTACATATATAAGTACAAGGTAAGTAAGTGAAACCTAGTTCTTAGTTGTATAATTTGCATCAAGTGATTATTTGATTAAATATATTATTTAATATTGATCAAAAGTATGTTTGTTTGTTTGAATGTTTAACGTCACTTTCAGCAATTTTGTGCAGCTATATCTTAGTGTTAAACCCCTGACATTCGGTAGGAAACCTGGCAATCCTTGTCAATCAAGATTCAAGTCGAGCGCACCCCATCCGCAGTGAGACTCGAACACATAATCTCAATGTTTACAGACCATGTGATTAATAGTAGATGAACTATTTTATCCACTCGACTACCAAGGCATTCACTATGTAACAAAATAAGAGGTACCAAATGAGAAAAAAAGAACACAAATACATTACCCTGAGAGTGCTGTATATTGGGAAGAAAAGTTAGTAACTGACGATGCATACATTTGCACTGAAAAAGATTAAAGAAAGAGTGGTATTTTCTACAAATTAAAATCTAACATTCTAGCATAGCTCAAGTTAAAAATGCACTTGAATGCACAACTTAAAAAGTAGTATTTTACAACATTTTAAGTTAATCATCATATATTATCTTAAATGATAAATTATAAATTAAATATAACTTAAGAAAGAAACGCACCCTAAAATATTGGTTTGTAATGTAAAAAAAAAATTAGTTCCATTTAAACATACAACCGTTAAACTGTACAACAATTTTGTCATTCATATATATAGCAATACCTTGTAATTTGAGACTTTTCATTTGTCGGGCAGTAAAAAAACAAAACAGAAAAATACACGTTCGTATTGTACATGTCGCTAACGAAATATTTACTGGAATAATAATGATGAACACTCTCTAACGTGATAAATGTATAGTCTTCCAATATTTTGCACTTATGTTCTATTGGTAAGTCCTGATTAGACGAAACGCATGTGGCGTAGTGAGTCTTGGTACTAACATATTATCATACCTTTTTGATAAGTGATCCCAGCAGAACTAAATCCAAACTTTGGCGATAGAGGATCTTGCACCTGGTAGTATATTCCAGCATGTATTTTTGTCTGGTTGCTGTTAAGCAATGCAAATTCATACCCATCTGTACTGCTAGAACATTTTTTCAATGAAATGATATAAATTAAAAAAAACAACAAAGTGTACGTCATCATATAGCGTTTATACCTAGGTGAACTTTTATAAACATTTTCCGGAATTGACGAAAATTATGCTCGTGCAATCATTAGTGTGCATAAAATTAAATCTATTAATATGTCAGTAAGAGAAATGCTTTTTAAAGATCTAACACGAGGCCTGCAAGAAGTATCTTAAGAAGTTTAAAGTTTGCTCTAACAGTGGAGGTGTTTCTTTTAGCATGCGTGCATTGTTTATTCGTTGGACACCAAATGTTGTGGATAACTTGATAAACCATATTTTTTAAGAATTTCGTAACAATAACAACTGTTAGAAATGATTGCAATAGGCTAATTGAACATTATACTTTTTCGTTACACTTTGCAATTGTGCATCAATTCTGACATTGTTTGTCTTTTTGATATTATAATAGAGAGACTGACTTTCGATTTGTATATGTGCTGTCAATTTAATGTCACAGCAACATGTTAGAAATTTGAATTAAATAACTTGGCATTAAGTAAAAATATTAAATACTGGTTTTAAGGGTCTTTGTAAAGTTTATTAATGATGTTACCTATTGTTTTAATTGGCGACAATCGAATTAAATAATAAGTTCAAACTACAATTTCACTAAAAGCAGTGAACATTACCGATTTAGCAGCATTGTTTCTATTTGCAGGCGTATAAAGCTTAAAATAGATTCCATTTAGAGCATTCGAATAATGAAATGCAGACGACTGGTGAAGACAAAGAATGTTTCAAGCCTAGTGTAGACTGTCACATTGTTTGAAGGCCACCTGAATCGACAAGATTTGTACTCGCGATCACTTTAGGGAAAGTACTACAAAGCAGCACATAGCAGCTGTAACTTGAATATTCATAATTTTTTAAAATAGTGTTCTACAACAACATATATATTCACGAAAGAGTTTCGATGAGGGTAAGCTCATTTGTATACGTAACAGAGACAAAATATATAAAGTTTCTTAAGTCGGGTGTTGGCGCAATCCTCGCCTATGAAATTTTGAATTCGACTAGCATGAATAATCGCGTCGTGGTTATTCTCTGTTAACAAAAAGGCAAGACTTTCGCGAAAAGTTCTTAAAAGTAGGTCATCTGATATTATCTTATTGCAGATGTTTACAGAAATGAATTTCAACGTTCTTCAAGTCTTTGTCATTATAGATATCAATAGTGTGTTTAAGCTTAAATAAGTCAAGAATCATTGTATCACGTCCACAAAACGTTTGGCCATTGTAGCATACAATACACATTGTCTTAACTAGCCAGGCGGACTGTCTACAGTTCATCATCCGATCTCACTTACGCGTTTTAATGGTTTTATGTATTTCTAGATAAGAGATAACATTCCATTGAGTTTAAATAGCTTTTCACAACAGTTATGATATTACATACTTAATAAGAACACTATAGTTAGTACCAGCTGTATTGACACCATTGTCGTCTATGGTAGATGGTTTAGTAGACATTATTGATTCCAGACTAAATCCAGAAAACGGTGTAGTATACCGTATTATGAAGAATGCTGTCTGCGATCTAAAGTAAATGTCTAGCTAGAATAGAAATCATTTGAAATTATAGTAGTAAATATATGCAATGCAATAAAAATTATACTGTTTATTAGAAAATGTTTTTAAAAGGCGACCAGCAGTACCAGTTAATGATTGTTGATATATCACTGACTCCCTTTGAATTTACTGTCACGTTTTGTAAATGCGGAGTTTACCCAATGGCTTTTTCTTGTTTGTAATTGTTTGTGTTTGTTTTATTATTTTTTTTTTTACATTTGATGTGTTGTTTTTTTAATTAAACTATCTACAGATTGTTTTTCTTACATACTTTGTGTTTTTTTGTAATATTATGCTTAAAATAGAACAAGTACGTATATAAGAAAAACATTTAAAAAACCTCAAACATAAAAAAATTACTAAAAGAAAACACCACATCACCAAAGAGTAACGAAATCAAATTACATTACGGAAGAAAACGATGGTATAAACATGAGGGTTCAAACGGTTAAAAAACCTATACCTTTCAATTTATACTAATACCCTAAAACAAACACATGCTGAAACTATTCACGGCACTAAAAATTCCCAAACTGCATCTATAGAGTAAACTAAAACAACCCTTATTTCAGAAGACTTATTTCACAAAGTAAAAAAAACTAAACTTACCAAAAAAGGACAAAAAACATTTTAAAAAGATAAGCTGTTGAAAAGTAACAAAGCCACACGTCGACGGGTCTGAAAACCTTGACATTTATGCAAGGGAAAAAACATCATAATGTTAAAAAAACTGCTTCTGCTATAAATGAGGTTATATAGCATTTCTCAATGGATCACTTCATTCGGTTTCATTAAAAGATTTGTTTGTGTTTTTTTTTTGCTTGAATGATTTTTAACGCCACTTTCAGCAATTTTTCAGCTATATCAGGGCGTCCAGTTTTCTTTGCGAAGGAAGCCAGAGTACCCGGAGAAAAGCCCTGACCTTCGGTTGGAAAAATGACAATTAAGATTAGAGTCGAGTACAAGCTGCCCGCATTCGCTCGAACTCGAAACTCAGTGTTGACAGACCACGTGATCTATAATACACGAACCACCTTAACCACTTGGCAATAATAATGTGATAAATGAATGTATATCTAATTTGACACTCGCCAAAACAAATTGATTCATCAAAATGTTGAAGTTTTGAAGTGTTGTAGATATAAAAGCAAAAAGCTTGAAAAGGTTTCAACAATATGTATGTATGTGACGTTTGTAAAAAAGGAGGCGATTTCTAGGAGGATGTTACCTTGGCTGTATTATACAAATATACTCGTTTAGTAGTTTGGTACATGTATCATCACAATACATTGTTCCATTGTTGTGCTCCTTGCAAAATAAGGCAAATAAAAGCCTCTTTAATTTAGGGGTCTTGGTAGTTTGGCGTTTTACACTATGGTTCTCAAGTTCACACACGACTAAGGGAGCACTTTGCTCGATCTCATGCTTAACTGACAAGCATTACCATTGGTTTTCTGTGACGATAAGAACTTTTCTCTGGCTACTTTGGCATCCTCCTTTTATAAAAGCCCGACCACGTGATATAGCTAAAATAAATGCTGAAAGTGGCGTAACACGCCATTCAGAAAAAAGAAAAAGCGCCCATGTCAAACTGGAAACGTACAAATTTTAATTATTGTCAACTTATGTAATAAAAATAATTTTGATGAGACATTTTTCTAAGTGTAGCAGTTAATTTCAAAACCATTTCAGGATGTGACATTGAAATACGCACAAACCTAACGATCTGACTATTTCGTGCTTTATAAACGGAAACAGTAAATTATGATAGTAATTTAAAAGTATCACGGTTATATTAGAATGTCAATCAAAATTATTAACAGCTGTGCAACTAAAATTCCAAAATTTAACTCAAATCTGACAAATGGCATGATAAAATTCACAACGCGATTGATCAAACTATAACAACCAAAAAAGTCTATTTTTACAAATTCGAAAATTTCTCCCTAATTTGGCGAAAGGCATGATAAATTTACTACGCGTTTTATTTTACTACAACAACCAAAAATATTTTTAAGGCATTTGAAAGAGGTTAAAGATACGATTATTCTTGCGTCTTTTTAATAATTGCTATAACATACCTTAAATTGAAGGTAAACGTGTAAACTATGACTAGTTTTAGTTGTTTAGTAAATAAACTCAATGGTATTACATGTAATCAAAGAATAAGCATAAACTTACATTTTTTATACATGTATTGTCCATCCTGTCAATTAAATCATTCCGGTAGTATTGGGTATAGTTACAATTTAGCCCGGTTTGTTTCCACAGACCAAACACGCTGATTCCAGAAGCATTTTCAACTTTCAGAACTGTTTGAAAAACGCAATCTGAAACTATAGTAAAAAAATTCCTAAACCCAAATATATCTAAAAAATATTGTTAAAAAACCACAATACAGTTTTAATATTCTTTGGTTTCCCTATCAAAGTAGATGATTGTGACCTTTTCTTGTAGTGGTGGATACACAAACTACACAAAAATCAACCTCCGAGTTCTTTAAAGGACTAGTGAGGAAGTCTGTTTTAAGATAAAGACAATGGCACAGATCTTTAACATTCCAATGTATAGATGATGTCTGGTCACTAAACATGTTAAATTAGGAGACAATATGCATTAAATCTATTCTGACAGGCTTAAGGTTAAAGTTACCACCAATACTCATAAATCGGCCTCTTATTTAAAGTTTCTTGAACCAGATGAAGACAATCTACAAACTAGGCTCTACGGCAAGACTTCGACTTTCCAATTGTCAACTTACATTCTAGCAGCAGAGTATTACGTTTACATTTTACAGTTTATGCTTTGTATAGTGCTTTCTATCGGTATTCCAATTTTCTGGACCGAACTCTACTTTTGGTTGTTAAGCTACCCCAAATGAGTTTTTATACCTAAGTTAATTTTATCTATTTAGCAGGTCTATGTATGTCACCGTAACTAAATATGATCAGACATTGTCGCTGAATTGTAGGTAGTCATATTTCTTCCTATATTTGACTTTTTCACGGACATAAGTAACTCGATTCGGGTACTTTCTACTTGTTCGAAACCCAAATGTGCACCGTGATTTGATTGTGTGTTTTTTTAACCATTATCCTTACTTTCAACGATATTATTAGTCTCTTCTGCTCTTCTGGTTGATTGCATGATATTTGTTTGTTACGTCATCGATCCAAAACAATCAACCGAGAATAGATACAAATTGCTTTCATGTTTTTTAAATATAAATAAAACTTTCTTTTTACAGTTTCTGCATGCTTTTAAAACAGATAGAAGAAATAACAGAAATAATTGTAAATTTGTGGTTATTGAAAATTGCAAATATGTATTAAATCATACTATGAAAGTAAAATATGCATTTTCACTCTTCCCCTCAGTAAGTCTATTTTTGTTTAATAAAAACATTTGTTTTCATTTTAGACAAATCGTTGGGTTTGCTGGTTGAACATGTGTGTCAAATTGAGCTAATCAATCATCTTCAAGCAGTTTTATTATTGATCTCCAATTTTCATTTTTAAAGTCCATAAATGTATATATTAAACGAAAACTCAAAAACTATTATGAAGTTCTGACTTTTTTACTTGGATTTTAAAACAAAACTTGTTCATTCTGATTTTGTTTGAGTACCAAATTCTGCACAATTTATAACAACCTTTTAAACTTTGTTATTTTGAAACTAACCATGAACATTCTTTAGAAGTGTTACAGGTATCGGGACCACAATTAACCACGTGATCATAGCTGATGTCCCAGACTTCAACCGTGATATTTAATGCAGCAGACCGTTGTATTGTTCGGCAAACATCGGACATACTGTAAGAACAGACCGTTGTATAGTTCGGCAAACATCGGACATACTGTAAGAACAGACCGTTGTATTGTTCGACAAACATCTGACATACTTTAAGAACAGACCGTTGTATTGTTCGGCAAACATCGGACATACTGTAAGAACAAACCGTTGTATTGTTCGGCAAACATCGGACATACTGTAAGAACAGACCGTTGTATTGTTCGGCAAACATCGGACATACTGTAAGAACAGACCGTTGTATTGTTCGGCAAACATCGGACATACTGTAAGAACAGACCGTTGTATTGTTCGGCAAACATCGGACATACTGTAAGAACAGACCGTTGTATTGTTCGGCAAACATCGGACATACTGTAAGAACAGACCGTTGTATTGTTCGGCAAACATCGGACATACTGTAAGAACAGACCGTTGTATTGTTCGGCAAACATCGGACATTCTGTAAGAACAGACCGTTGTATTGTTCGGCAAACATCGGACATACTTTAAGAACAGACCGTTGTATTGTTCGGCAAACATCGGACATACTGTAAGAACAGACCGTTGTATTGTTCGGCAAACATCGGACATACTGTAAGAACAGACCGTTGTATTGTTCGGCAAACATCGGACATACTGTAAGAACAGACCGTTGTATTGTTCGGCAAACATCGGACCTACTGTAAGAACAGACCGTTGTATTGTTCGGCAAACATCGGACATACTGTAAGAACAGACCGTTGTATTGTTCGACAAACATCTGACATACTTTAAGAACAGACCGTTGTATTGTTCGGCAAACATCGGACATACTGTAAGAACAGACCGTTGTATTGTTCGGCAAACATCGGACATACTGTAAGAACAGACCGCTGTATTGTTCGGCAAACATCGAACATAGTGTAAGAACAGACCGTTGTATTGTTCGGCAAACATCGGACATACTGTAAGAAATAGCTGTTTTTACTCAAACCTACATTTTGGTAACATTTACTCGAGGTAAAACTATATATTTTAATCATTAATTTAGAAATCGGTGTAATACAGCTATATTTCTTGATTAAAAAAAATTAAATTAAACGGTAACTTTAATTATGTGTCAGATACATGTACCCTTGTTTTTTATTCTCAATATAGAAAAAAAATTTAAGTTCAAACATACGACTAAATACGAATTAGCAACACGATTAAAAAAACATATTTAAAAAGTTGAATGTAGATTTTTTCAAATTGATTTTTACATGATTCTTTAAAATTATAAAATAACGACTCTCGTTGCTATTATTGAACAAGATTAAACAAAAAACAAATATATAATTATACTACAGAGCAAAAGTAAATACTAAACTGGAACATACGCACCATGAACATAGTTTTTTGTTATCCGGAATCAATAAAAAGTTCAATCGTTGTTTACAGTAACGCATGTTGCATATCAAATAGATTTCTCTTAATGAATATTTTCTGTTTCGTATTTGAAATTGAAAGCATTAAAAACGTTTTCTATCATGTTTATAACAGTAATTCTAAAATGACGTACATAACACGCATTGAGTTTACGTATCTTTGTCTATTTACTGATGTAAAATAAGCGTATGTACATCTCCTCTAAATTTTTTTTTTCATTCCTATCGTAGTTGTAAAATTACAAAAAAAATAATTCATTAAGACTCATATATATACTAATTTTACCACGGGTCAGCAGTTAATGCCTTCATTTTTTTTAAAGCAGTATATTTTCATCACCCAATTACTACCTCATGATAAAAATTTCACATAAAAGGACAATCAGTATATATTATGTCTTTCATGCCACTAAAATGGAAGCATGCCACTGAAATCAAGTTAAAGTAAAAAACGGTAAACTTATCCATTCTGATTGTGAAACTTACCAGCCATCAATTCATCAGTAGCATTAGGTAGAAACGCCATATGGGATCTGAGATAAACTTAAGTTTCAAGCAAAATTCTCGTAATCATTGCTCTATATTTATTACAATCAAATTTTGAAATTGTTGTTAAGTGTTTATTATCTCTTATTGCGTTTTGACGAACAAAAACTTGCTCATTCTGACTTGTTGCGGTACCAAATTCTGTATAAATTATAACAACTTTTTCAAGCTTGCTTGTTTTAAAACAAACAACCTTCGTCAAAGTTTTTTTATACGTTTTAAGCAGGAAAATGACGTTTTTATTCCTAAATATATATACCAGTAAATTACATATACGCAGCCCAACAGCTAAATACTCAATTTATGACATGATTTAAACTTTCTATTTTTCAGGGGATAAAATAAAAACAAAATTAGTTAAATTTACATTTTAGAAATTGTATTATATCTTCTTGATTTATATAATTTATTCTTTCGTAAATGGCCGATTTAAGGTACACATGACCTAAAAAAAAAACAGTACAGACGAGCTCGCGCGCACCCATCTGTACATGTACTTGTTGCATCATCTGATCAAAATGCCTGAAACAAAAACGTCGTTATGGTAACAACGAAGTGAAGTAGCTTCTTAAACGTTCTTTTTCCGGTCATTCTAATGGATGAGATAAATAACATTTCTATCACTAGTTAAAGATCACCTGGACTTTCCCATATCGTTTTATATTTTTAACAAGCTTAACAATCCGAAAAAATATATTGGAGCAAAAATAAGAATACTCACATGGAAAGAATAAAATGAAATAAAAGAATTCCAAGAAGTAGATTAGCGACATTTCAATTGAAGTATAAAAAACTAAAACCTGATTTCGTTATTCAATCTTTAAATACTAATTCATTAATCAATAAATGTCCTTTCAACTTTATTGGTTATTAGGAATTTAATAATAAGTCGATAACCAATGGAAATGCGTGTTCATTTCTTAGGAACTGTATATGCTCTTATTCTGTTTGGATTTAGCCGATTCTGAAAAGTTGGGTAAATTTCGATAAACGACGTGATTTTTTTACTAAAGTTTTGATTTGTAAACAAGTGTATGTAACTCCAGTAAAATATGGTACAAGTAGCAGTCAATGGAATTTCGATGATACGGTCCGCATCAGTAACAACTTACAAATATTATAGTGTCACTAACTCAGCTGATTGGCTTTTGTATTGACTCGATGTTGGTTGTCTTGATCCCATGGATCAATAACAGCCAACCTAGAATCAAAAGAAGGCCAATACCGAATCAACTAGTTTAAACTTTTCTTAAATAATCCAACAGTGCATATGGCTGTCCGTATGACTAGCCAGTCCATAATGTTGGCCCCTATGGAAAACACCAATCACCTCTGGGCAATATTGCCCTACCGGTCGAAAGATAGTTATTACCCCAGTAGCTTTAGATATTTATAATGCCGTTTTTTTCATATTAGGCTGATTTTTTAACGTTTTTCTTTAATAATCTCTGTGTGTAACATGTAATAGGTGTACTTTATGTGATATTGAACTGTATTGCTTTGGTCCATATGGCCGTAACTTGCAATTAAATAGATTTCATTTGATTTCATTTTCCCTTTAAAGTTTTTTATTACAAAGAACGTTCCAATAATTACAAAAAGTTTAATTCAAATTCCAAGAAGATGAGATCATAAGAAATTATAGAACGAATAATCCCTCGCTTTTTTGTCAATATTTTTTTTTTTTTTTTTTTTTTGGCGAAGGTACGAATTTAGTCCCATTACTCGTAATGTAGCAGAGCGGGAGTGAATCACTCCCGCCACTTTGACGTTCAACAGAAGTTGCATATACAATCTGACGTGGTCGATCTTGATCATTCGACAGTGTCACCATTTTTTTAAATCATTTTCGTGTTTAAAATCAATCATTATTCATACGTGATAATAGTTATTGACGTTTTTTAATAACCCGCTGTGCGTAGTGTATTAATTGTCATTTTCTTTTTGATTACGTTTACTACATGAAAAACATTGAGAAACCAGAAACTGAATGGCGTGTTGCATCGTGGGTAATACATATGTAAATTACTGGATTCTTACTACTGAATGGTTGTTATAGTAGGCAAACTAGCACGTTTATGATAAAATTATATCACATTTTTATCCATAAACGGAAAAAAGATCAACATAACATCTTCAAAGATTGGATAGGACCCTTTGTCCCCC
This sequence comes from Limnoperna fortunei, assembly GCA_944474755.1. Classification (NCBI taxonomy): domain Eukaryota; kingdom Metazoa; phylum Mollusca; class Bivalvia; order Mytilida; family Modiolidae; genus Limnoperna; species Limnoperna fortunei. Next base: position 81,255,945 of record OX104117.1, on the reverse strand, counting down.
CTCCCCGAAAAATAACGAAAAAAAAAAAACCAAAGTGCGAACCTATGTTTGACAAAAATTACAACAAAATCCGAGCCAAAATAATCTTAACTGATCCCTGCTGAATTGAATGAATTTTTACTTAATTTCGGCACTTTTACCGAACATGTATGATTTGTTTAAAACAATTGTTGAAATGAACTAGAACTCTAACTCGAAGTTTAACTCGGATGATCAACCCGAAGTGTAACTCGGATGCTTAACTTAAAGTGTTTCTCAATAATTAATAAGTGTGCAGTATATATTTTTTTTAGACTTGGCAATAAAAAGTCCTAGACCACACTGACGTATAGCAAATTGTTATGATCCTATAAATAACGTTTTTGGTATTGAGAACTTTAACAAATGACAGATGAAAGTCATTGAGTCATTCGATCGAAACGAACTCTATCCGTCCTTTTGGGCAACCAATTAAGATACTCAAATGATTGAAAACGAAAGTTTGATTAGGATTGTACCAGAAATGGTGGGATACCAACATGCGATGTCCCCCAAACGAACCCCCATTGCCGTTTTTATCTTCAGCATGTTGAAAATCCCACAAATACAAATTTTGTCTAAAATAATGCAATGTCCTATATAATAACCCCTGTTGATATGGAAACGGTAGCCGTTTTGAACATTCCAAAATTGGATTACAAAACTTCAGGTTACTCTTAACATATTCCCAACATTTCATATTGAATGGAAAAAAAGAATAGAGGAAGAAGAAGAAGAAAAAGAATGTTTAAACTTTTAATACCCTTTTTATTAAATAACACAATAAATCACAGTATTACAAGGCATCAAAAATTCAAGTTACATAAAATATAAACCTAATATCTACATTAACAATTTTGAATATACATATAAAAAAGTTAACTTTAAACCAAAAAGTATATGAAAATATGACAAAAGTTTTAAAAAACTTTGTCCAAATGATCAAAGTCAGTTTAAACTGATATAAGCCTGTTTAAACTTTAACATTAAACATTTTACCTACCTAACATTTAACCTAGAAAAACCTATAAATGCCTTGTCCGAATGATCCAAGTCAACATGGACTGGTACACGCCAGTCCACATTCAACCTTGTCCATACTAGTATAGTAACGTTTGTTACGAACAAATTTTGTACACTTTGTTAGATGTATTTGCCGCACTTTCAGTTTACACTTTGAAACGTCTAATGATGTTTTAAAATTTCGTTATTTTCTTAATAATTCTTCCAAGAATTTTTCCTATCTAAACTAGTTCTTACCATGCCTATACTAATTACGAAATTACTGTAGAAAAAATTATTCGCGATAACCTTTCCATATTTAACAATATGCTTCTGTTGTTTACATGTCGCAAATCGTCCTTGACTTTTATTAAGGGACTTCTATACTGTACTCCAGCAATGTTTGTTTCTAAAGGTTCGTCTGTTTTTGTGCCGCACAATGGTATTCAGACAAACCGCGATACTTTTCCCGAATCACCCGCAAACGAAAACACCTTAAGGGTTTCGAATTTACAAAAATCTACTGCACTTCGGTTAGTATGAAAAATTGCCTTATCAAAATGAAAAAGCCGCTGCATTTCAAAACCCTGAATATTTTGAGATGATAATTGTTGATTTTAAAATATTTTTTTTTGGTTCTGCGAAAAGACCAGAAGCTCGAATATACGCTGTAGTTTGAGTTGTCAGGCAAAAAATCTCCACCAAGACACGCTGACTTTTACTTTAGACGTTTTCGTAATCACCACATTGGTCGTGTTATATTCAACATGCAAACAAAGACAGATACACAAGTCCAGAGATTAGAACCATTTTGAATGTGCACATGTCAAAAAAGCTAAACTTATGTTACGTTTAGGGCCCAAATAATGTGCGTTGCGTCACTGCTTAATAATCAATCAAGTAGATGTATATTCATAATTCATAATATTAACCGAAGTCAAATTAGAGATAAGATAAACATAATACATGCGGAATTTACGTAACTAATACCGAGCACAAAATATACCTAATGCTGATATTGATTTTTTTCCGTTGGTACCGTCACGAAGTGAATTTTATTTAAAAATTAGAGTCAAGATCTTTCCTGTATGTTAACTTTAAAAAAAAAAAAACTGTTAACTGTTTTCAAACATTAGCTGTGATTTGTTTTCTTAAAAATTGACATTGTTGTTAACTGTTATAATGAAAATAAAAACTCTGTTTGATGTTAATAGTCCCTGAATTGTCTCAATTCTGATGTTATCTTTTTTTTTCAACTTGTGAACTCACTGTTTCTGTTTTATTGTGTAATAGGTTTTTATCTGTTATCATCATTTTTACATTTACTGTTATCTGTTTTGGGAAAATTTAAAACAAATGTTAACCTGTTAATTCGACCCCTCTTGCCCCCCTCATTAAAAATTCGTAAGATAAACATTTACCGACATTAACTCATCAGAAAAGACTGCGTGACCACTGTCATGTAGATGGAGTGTTAGAGTGCTCGTAAGTACGTAACGTCATGTGATGCTCGCAGAGCTCCACCTATATATTTAATATATTTGTTTAGCTGTAGTATAACGCGGCTGGTAATAGCACAGTCGAACAAATTTTAGTGTCAAATTACAGTAATGCATTGTCAGATACAGTAATCATATTATCTTATAGACGATCTTCCAAATGGTCAAGGGGGCCTCGGTGGTAGAATGGTTAAGGTAGTTCGTCTACTATAGATCACGTGGTCTGTTAACACTGAGATTTCGGGTTTGAGCCTCTCTGCGGGCATGATGCGTTCGACTCCAATCTTAATTTACAAGGATCGCTAGCTTTCCTACCGAAGGTCGGGGGTTTTTGCAGGGTACTCCGGCTTCTTCCCCCAATAAAAGCTGGACGCCATGATATAGCTGAAAAATTGCTGAACAACATTCAACCAACCAACCAACCAACAAAATAGTCAAATCCAATATTGTCCCGAGTTTATGTCTACTGGAATAAAACTGGATCCAGAATATACATATAGAAAGCGGAGAAATATTTTATGTAACACATTTCTGTTTAAAACGTTTAATTGTATAAAAAATTCAAACTTTACATGTATACATGCTGACAAGATCACTAAGCGTTGACATTATTTATTTTCCAATTTGAAAGGAGATAACTGACCATAACGTAATTCTCACTAAGAATCCCTATTCGACCTTTAAGGAATCCGGACCACGTGATCATATTTGGTGTCCCGGATGTCGAATGTTTGTCAATGGAGCAGACCCCGGTAATGTTCGGCAAACATCGGAAATACTTTTGAGTAACTATCTGTTTTTTCTCAAAACTGTTATTCTAATATGACGTGCTTTAAAGGCTTTGATTTATCTATGAGCAACACGCGCTGAGTAGGGCGTATTTTAAATGGCTGTTCCAATTACAAAACTGTAACTCCCACCGGAAAGCTATTGCGTATGACTAAATAGCGACACGCGCTATCATTATCCGTTGCAATATATTGTTTGTTACATTGACGGAACATCCAGTTTATGACGGAAATGATGTTTTCTATAGGTACGAAAATATTATAAATGTACCGTAATTGTCTTATTAGAATAGAAATAATTAACGGAGGTTGTGATTTATCACTGTTTTACAACGGGATGACCATTTATGTCGTTATTTTATACTTCGCTATCGCTCGGGATAAAATAATACGACATAAATGGTTACCCCGTTGTAAAACACAGCCTGCGTGAATTATTTCTTAAACATCGACTCGAAGTAAAACTGTACATTTAATTTGTATTATTGAATAGCAATAATAATTCTGTATTTCTTGGTCGAAAAGTAGAATTAAACGGTGACTTCAATTATGGGTCCAAGACCTTCGTTTTATCTCAAATCTCAAGTATTCTAATGGAGTAATTTTTCAAGTTTTGACAAAATTGTAAGATCGTCTATATAAGTAAGTTTATTAAATATGTTATATACATATAAAGCAATTTGGTGACCACCATGTACTTTATATTTCTAATGGACTGGGGAATAGGTACTAAAATAGGTGCAACCAAATGTGTGCCACAGTACTCAATATTGTCAGTTGATTGATAGATGATTGTTGTAATATCAATTGATCTTATTTTTTTTTTCAAACGCACTCTAAAGTCAAAGAATGAATATTTGACTGGTTCTGGTGCAATTAAGCTTTTTGAAGTAAGGCAACGTATCAAAGTGAACTAGTTTTTAATTATTTAGTTGTCAACAAATCTTGAACCCGTTATAAGATATACAAATAATACTAAAAACTCGGTCACAAAATTGTTTTGTTTTGTTTACAGTTAAATGTTTGATCTTGTTATAAGTTGTTATACACTATTTGAATACTCTAGTCAATCTTTCGATTTCCATATGTACACTTTGACCGAGAACATAGCACAAAATTTAAATAAAAAAAACGCGTTAGAAGTGAAATATACAAATATTTATATTTATATTACAGACACAATCAGACAGTAATGAGTCCGGTAACTGGCACGTTTCTTGCTCTCCAAACCGAATATCTCCGACATTTGTCAACCTGTGTTAACTACGGAGGCGCATTAGGACCATATTTTATTTTTTTTTAAATTTGTCGTATTTAATCCTCAAAATTCCAACTTTATTTTTAGAAATTCGAACTTTAACTTGGAAATTCAAACTTTAATCCTGAAAATTCCAACTTTAATCTTAGAACTATCCACTTTAGCCTTGTAATTATCAACGTTAATCTGGGTTGGGAAATGTTAACTTTAATCTTAGAAATTCTTACTTTACCATTGGAATTACCAACTTTAATCATGCATACTCCCGAACGTCCTAGGAAAATGGACAATCTTTGTCATTTAGATATGAGTCGAGTACACCCTGCCCGTAGATAGGTTCGAACTGAAAACCTCAATGTTGACAGATCACGCGATCAATAGTAGATCACAATCTTCTTTAACCACTCGGTGGCCGAGTGGTTAAGTAGTTCGTCTACTATTGATCACGTGGTCTGTCAACACTAAGGTTGCGGGTTCGAATCTCACTGCGGGCAGGGTGTACTCGACTCCAATCTTAATTGACAGGTTTGCCAGTTTTCCGACCGAAGGTCGGGGTTCTCTCCGCGTTGAAAAATTGGTGAAAGTGTCGTTAAACATCGATCAAAACAAACAAACCTTAACCATAGGGCCACTGATGCCCCAATTTTTAAATAAGATTTAAAGTCAGCATTTCGGATTGATAATCTAAGCATAATTATATCATAAATTATTCTGTAGATAATTTTACAAATAAAATTATACATCTTAACCAAATTTTTAAACAAGAAATGCGCAATTTAGACATTGTCCTACTTATTTGCAGTCATTTCTTACCTACATAAGTTATTGTCCAATTTGAAGAGTTCTTTTATAATGACATATATAACAAACTTATCCTGCAATCAGTACATTTACTGTCCAATAAAGGTAGCCGAATAAATTTTTGCTTTATTCGGCAGTGCCGAATAAAATCTCCTGGTACCCTTGACCTCACTTCTTACGACATTTAGTATTCTGTTCTGGTTTACGACGTTTGTGACTGCAGTATCACTAGAATACGCGCCGAAAATTTTAACTGAGAAATCGGCTAAAAGTGAACGTTTTTCAGTATTATAAAATGTTTTTTAGGGTTGCAGGATAAAAACAATATTCGTACAGTGTCAGAAAATATAAAGTTTATTTGTACTCGCCGCGAAACAGGTGAGAAATGCTCGGCAGAGCCTCGCATTTCTACCTATTTCTAAGGCTCGTACAAATAAATTTTATATTTTCTGACACTGTACGAATATTGTATATTTATTGAACTCGAAGTGAAAGAGTAGATAATGATCTATTGAGTAGTATGTTACAGTTTAAGCGGCTTACCTTGAAAAAAATTGATATCTTTATAAAGACAATATGTTTAAATACTAATAAAATAGCATACAAGAGTTTAATATATTCCATGAATGTAATTATGACATTCAGTTACATTGATTAAGGGGATGCAGGACACCATCCGCCATTTTTTGGGGAAAATTTCAAAATAGATAGATCATTTATGGTAAATTAAATAATAATTTCTTTCATTATTAATTCTAAATTTCCATAAAATTAAAAATAATAATGAAAGTCTTATACCTATATTATTTCTTTAATTTATTAATGCTTGAAATACAATTTTTTTCACATAAATGCGCCCGGTATTGGCAAAAATAATGAAAATGAAATTTGTAACAAGGGAGGTAGTTTTGACCAATAAATCCAATTTTTTAGCACTTTTTGACCAGTATTTTCTAACTGGACAAAAATTTAATTCAGAAACCCCTATTTTTCTTTCCATGACTAAAATGTATACTAATTGCATGACATTATATAGAAAAAATCAGAACATTTCATTGGACAGAATTTTTTTAAATCTTTTATTTTACGGCCTTTTTATTCTGTTCTCTGTACAATCTTTTAGAAAATTTAAAATATCAGTGGTCAACCTCTCCAAAAATAGCTCTGATTAAACCCTTATTTTCTATTTTGAATTATGATAACTTGTATAAAAAACTAACTATATGGCGAATTTAAAGAAAATTAATTGACAGATTATTGTCAGTGAAAGTGTCCTGCATCCCCTTAATTAGAAAACGTTTACAAACAATAAGATAATTTATCGTAACTTTCGTCGACTGTTGACACTTTTTACATGTAAACATGCGCACAGTATCGTGGAATTTTTTATTCGAAATGTTGGACAGATTCCCCCCCCCCCCGGACCTCAAAAAGAAGCTGTAAGAACGATAAACACAGGAGCCATTTGTTTTTCAGAATAAACTATTAAGGACTGCAATAGCTTATCAGTTGCATACGAATACTTCCACGTGTTTAACATCATTGTTCACAATGTCAGATAAATTAGAGGACTCGAAAGAAATGGAGTTCTGTGCAGTATGTGAAAACGGTAGTAAATGATAAAATCATAATTACAAATTAATAGACAATTTAATTTTCTGTAATCATGACGTAGTTCTTGGTACTCAAAAAGGACCGAGAAAGAGGTGGTGGAAGTAAACCAAAGCGAAAGGAGATTGTTTTAACACGGGACAGATTTGTCAGTTTGTAAATATTCCAACCAATACTGATGTAGCGGAGAATTTGTTCATTTAATTATATTATGTGTGATTTAAAGTGTACAACAAACCGAGGTTGATATTTACATGTATTATACACCTGTACATCGGGTGCCTGTACATGTATCATGAATGTAGGTCTATATCTAACTGTCACAAATGGATCCCCCAGTATCAAATTAGAAAAATAATGCTAAAAATAGATAAAATAAACATACGGAATCCCTAAATTCGTCCAAAAACTTATCATTATATCATTTTTTTCAAAGACAAGACCAGACAAAGTTTTATTTAAAGTCGGTACAATAGCAACACATAGCATAAGCTCTAAAGAGCTTTTTACCCGACATACAGTACATAGGTAAGGCCTAATTGCAAGCTTCATATATATACATGCAAAATACATTATTCATCCACACAAATAAGCACAACTGATATGCTACATTACATAAATGCAATATACAATAGCCATAGCCTTTTACTTTATTTGAAAAAAAACAGAGGTTAAGATAACATTATATGGAATCATAATTAAAGGACGTTTGATCAAATAAAAGAAGGTGAACAGACACAACACACAAAAAGGGAGGAATATCTAAACAATATTGAATAAAGTGCTACAGTCGGTACTATAATTTACATGTAGGAATAAAGGAAACAGGCAGGTAGTGGAATCATTACATACCCAGCACTATAATCATCTGAGTTTAGTTCAAGCTATAATAATATTTGTAACAAAAGCATTTATGAGCAGCATGCAGAGCTTTGACATGACTTGTAATTCGAAGATTTATAAAAAATTTGAATTGAGAAAAGGATGATTCATTTCGGAAATGGTCTGGCAAGTCATTCCTTGTATAGTTGCAATTGAGTTTAAACCATACCTTGTTGTTCTGAATCGTGGTACGTTTGCTGTATTCTGGTGTCTAAAATTATATTTTTTTGTTTAATTTCAACAATTAAATCATGTAAATACACTGGGCTTTGTTTATTAATTATTTTAAAAGTCTCAATAGCAATACATCTAATTCTTCTTATTATGGCGAGGGCATGTTGGATCTGGACAAGAGTTCTTCATAAGAACTGTTGTTATAAAAAAAGAACATCGAAACTGCGCCATTTTGCACAGTTGGAACTTTTGAAGGCATTTACTCAAGCAAACAAGAACAATGTAAAGAAGTAAGTATAAAAAATATTCTAAAAATAGAGTCTAGAGAATTATGCAACGATACAAATATAAAGATGTTTCTACTATAAAATAATTATATTAATAAATATGACAAAATTTTCGACCAACTGATGGCCTTCTTCAGTATCAATATCAATCTATAATAAACGATAAAATTTAGTTATTGATGCATCAGCATCCGGTGGTGACGTGATCGGATTTGATTTTATTCACTGTGTATCATTGACACCGGAAATTGCATACCAGCGAAGCGGAGAAAACATGGATGAGAGAGCTGACCGGGTAAGAATTTTTGTCATTTATTTGCTTTTGATAGTATGTAGCGAAGCTCAAACGATGTTTGATGATTCATAAGACGTTCAATTATTTATTTCTTTGCATTTGATTATCAAAAATGGTTTTAAAATGTACAAATATACGCAAAATGGTGAAGCTGGTACCTGTCAAAAGGAGCATCCGTTGTTTCAAAGTGGAAAAATTGCCAATTTTAGAGCTTGTTCGTCGTGTCTTCAATCGAAAGTTAAAAGTATTAATCATAATTTAATGAATAGACGTCTTTTTTATTGATGAAAACCTCTTTTTTCTTCTATTTTCAAAAACAAATTTTTATCGATGTACGGCGTATTGCATACTCGTGCTGTTCAACAGTACGGCGGCTTGCAAAAGTGGTGTACAGCGTTTTGGTGTCTATGTAAATGATCTTATAGGGTAAATCCTTCGTTTACTAATGTTTTCTCGTAAATTTTGTGTTTACTGTATCACGTAAGCAAACAACAACAAAGAACAAAGGATCATGATCGTCCATACAATATAAATAATTCGAATGCTATAATTTTACTCACAGGCACTTGTTTCAGAAAAAAATTACCCCTATACTCTAATATAACAAAAAATTACCCCTATACTCTAATATAACTTATATGTTATATTAGAGTATAGGGGTAATTTTTTGTCTGAAACAAGTGCCTGTGAATTTACTCCCTGTATATTCTGGGTTATAGGTTTATACTGTGATTTCCCCTCTAGGTCTCAATGACCTGTACTTCCTGTTTACCGATTTGCCGAATAGGGAAAAATTACCACAACATAGTGCAACCCTTTGTCAGGCTCAATGTATAAACAGCGTCCTATTTGTTAAGTTTAATGGTCTTTGGTGTACAATCTGTTTTTATATTGTTATCTTTTTGTGTTTCAATTTTTGATGGAGCATGATACATCATTTGATTTAAACCCATTAGAGGAAAGTATATATGCGCTATATTCATGTGAGGAATGTTGTTACTCAACCAAAGATAAAAGTAACTTTAACAAACATAAGAAAAGACATAAAAAAGTTAAGTCTACAACCAGTTGTGAACAGCCAAAGAAACTGCCTGTGGCAGAAATACCTGTGCCGGAAACATCTGGTAGTACATGTAAAAATGAACTACAACTATGTTCAGAATGCGGAATAACATTTCGAAGCAAGTTTGGCCTGGTATTACATCAGATGAACAAACATGAAAAGAAATTCAAACATACATGCAAAATTTGTTCCAAAGGGTTTAATCAGACGGTTCAGTATCGTTATCACTGCAATGCTCACCACAAAGTTGCTCTGGACAAGTGTTCATTTTGCAGAACAGAGTTTACATCCCGTGGATCTTTTGGAATCATTTCATAACACTAAACCCAATACATATGTTTGTGACATTTGTCAATCTGCATTCACACAAAAGTCTAGGCTAACAGATCACATGAAAGGTAAACATCAAGAACAAAGATATATGTGTCATTTGTGTGGAAAGAAATTTAGTTGGCGATCATCCCTGAAGGCTCACCTTAAACATACCCATCCAGCTAAAGTAATCGGAAAAAATTAACTATTTGTGTTAGCTAAGTTGTTAAAAATGAAAGCTAGATAATTCTTTTTCTTAAACATTTTTTATTTTTGTTTTTATGCCCCTCCTACAAAAGTAGAGGGGCATATAGTGTTCGGGTGTGTTTGTCTGTCCTTTGTTCCATCTTCCATTGTTACTAATGCCAAAGTTTATTGATTGCTTTTATAAAGTTTATTTTTATTGTTATATGCCAAAGACATTGGTTTTTTATGATTTTTTTGTATTGTTATATGCCAAAGATATTGGTTTTTTATAAAGTTTATTTTATTGTAATGCTAAAGATATTAGTTTTTATTGCATTTTATTGTTGTTATGCCAAAGATATTGGGAATTTACTACGCTTAGCAAATTGGATTTTGTGTTCAGTGAATTGATCTACATGCAATGATAACATTTTTTAATTATTGTTTATTTTTACCATTAAAGGTATTATAGTTTGACATGTTTTATACTTTATAACATTCCCAGACCTGCTTACGGACAGGTGAAACCAACTGGAACATTGTCAATTACAACATGTACAAAGGTCAGGTGTGTACAATCATGAATCGGTCAGTGCATCTTTCAATGATAAGATGGGGGTTTTCGTTCATAGTTCTGAGAAAAAGTTTTGAATCACTTACATTATATTTTTTATCTGGACCAATTGCAACCACTGTCCCATGTTGAAGACTGCTAGCCTTTTCCATTGCAGATTTTAAATTATCGTTGTTTCAAAGATGTTGTTAATAATTTTACTAAGTTGCATTGATACATTGTTTCATAAGGTTCTACCACAGATTTTGTTTGCTTAATTTAAATGTTGTTTAACGCCGCTTTCAATAATTTGTCAGCTATATCTTGGCGTCCAGTTTTTATTGGGGTATGAAGCCGGACTACCCTGAGAAAACCTTTGACCTACGATAGGAAAACTGGCAATCCTTGTCATTTAAGATTGGAGTCGAGTACACCCTGCCTGCAGTGAGACTCAAACCCGCAATGTGTGTTGACATACCACGTGATTAATAGTAGACGAACTACCTTAACCACTCGGCCACGTCTCCCACAGAAACAAATGGTTGAAACACAGAATAAGATCTTAGCTGGTGACCATACCATTTGACTTCATGTACTTTTCTTCTAATATAGTCACACAAACAATACCATGCATAAGCTAGTGAAGTTATGACATCAGTTCTAGTACTAACTTATGGTGTCATTAAAATCAAGTTTGTGTTCTGTTTGTTGCAACATTTTATTTGGATATTGGTTCATTCCTAAACATAAAAAAAGTGTCTATATCAAAAACGTTCGCCAAAACAATTTTACTTCTTCTGAATATCTCATAGATGTGGTGAAGCCATCCAAGCTAAACCATCGCACGACATCCAAGAATAGCAAAAACGCAATATTGTCCATAGGAAATTTATTTTCTGAAAGCAATCGATGAAAAGATAAAAACTCATCCAACCTTCCATTTTTCTTGATAGTTGTCAATACGTCTGGCAACAAGGATACAATTTCATCATTGATAGTAAGTTCATCTGAATCAGTAGTGTTGATTTCTAAGCTATCACTATCTACTTCTAAAGTGCTACTTTCTACATCATTTGAACCGGTAAATTTTAAAAACTTTTTAAGAGGACTGTCTTTCGGAATGACGTTGTTTGCCTTTGATATATGTATTGTTGCTTTTCCTTCGTTAATAGTAATTGTTCGGCCCTGTTCCCTACACATCTGTGGAATTATTTTAGAATTCAAGGTTTTTTGTGATGATGTTTCAAAGAGTTTGTATTTAATTTCCTTTTCAGGATGACTTTCCAGCAGATGGTTAATTACAAATGTAAATGAAGTAAACCTTTCTGTGCAGTAGGCGCATGTAAATTTCTTGTATGATTCCTGAAATAAATAGAGCTGTTAGAATTACCATTAACAGTTGAAAATCAGAAGATTTCTAACATATTACAAATTAAACTAATATAATGACACGAAATACATAGTTGTATAGATTAATGCCATAAAATTATAATACTGTATCACCAAATATTTTTTGTGAAAGGCACCTCGTTATACATAATTTCTGCCTAAAAATGTATGGAATAATGCTAAAATCCAATGGCATTTTTTTCTCACAAGAGACTGAATTATGAGTTCTTTTAGAAATTTTTACGAAAGGGGTAAAGAGGATTTATATTTGGTAAAAACGTGACTACAACATATAAAAATTAAAAACATCTATTAAATCACTACTGCAAGACGCCGTATAGTAAGATTGTTGTTTATTGCCTATTCGCCGTACAGTACTTCGCAATTCGCCGTACATCAATAAAAATTTGTTTTTGAGAAAATAGAAGAAAAAAGAGGTTTTCATCAATAAAAAAGACGTCCATTCATTAAGTTATGATTAATACTTTTAACTTTCGATTGAAGACACGACGAACAAGCTCTAAAATTGGCGATTTTTCCACTTTGAAACAACGGATGCTACTTTTGACAGGTACCAGCTTCTCCATTTTGCGTATATTTGTACATTTTAAAACCATTTTTGATAATCAAATGCAAAGAAATAAATAATTGAACGTCTTATGAATCATCAAACATCGTTTGAGCTTCGCTACATACTATCAAAAGCAAATACTGTGAAAGTACTTAAATTCGTGGGTATCAATTTTCGTGGTTTGGTAAAATTTTACATGTTCGTGGGTTCTTAAATTCGTGGACTGACGGTTTCCGAAAATGCAAAAGTGATGTAGCGATCAAAATAAATGATTACAACAGAATCATTTTCACTGTTGATAATAAACATCAACATATAAAGAAGACAAACCAGTTTCATTACATGATGTTGTTTACGCGCGTGGAAACGAATGTAAAATTAACAACACGGAAATCAATAACTAATTATAAACGCGGTAACGTTTTAATTAATTTATTAATTGCAATAAAAACTACTTTGAGTCTATTTAATTCTCTAATTGTTTTCTATAGAAGCATTCCTAGCCGAAGGGCATTTGTCAGTAGCAATAAATACAAAGGTGTAGTTTAATGTCATTTGTGCCACGATCGGTATTATCACAACATCCATTTGATATAGCGTGTAATTGACATGCACTAATAAAAATAAAGTATAGCTTATCTTTTAAATATTTTATTTGTTATTTTAATTTATGTTCAAAGAACTCATAATTCCGATAATAATTTGTTACTTTTTAACATCGAAAATGAACACCTCATATATCCCCACCTTGACCGGAAGTCGATGTTTCTTCGTACGCTTTACAATTAAATAATACCTACATTTAACAAAAACACAATTCGAACATGAAACCTGTAACATAATCATTAAGATGGATTTTGAGCTGAACATTAGTAATGGATCGAACCACAAAATCATATATTACATTTACACATAAATGTCCGATCTCGGACATTTTCAGATCGTTGTTTCCAAGTTCCCATCTGTTAATGAAGTTTTATTATTCGTTGGATTTTTAATTTCGTGGTCCGAGGCCTCCACGAAAACCACGAAAAATGATACCCCACGAATAAAAAGTATTTCACAGTAAATGACAAAAATTCTTACCCGGTCAGCTCTCTCATCCATGTTTTCTCCGCTTCGCTGGTATGCAATTTCCGGTGTCAATGATACACAGTGTTATTGATCTTTAACTTTCTCGAATCACATCTATTAGTCATTACATAAGGGAGTACTGTACAGTTGTATAAACCATCTTATCTTTAACTTCTTGATGTTCATGAATTTATTATTTATATTTTGAATGATATTTATTGTTTTTTTGTTTATTCCATTGGGATGTACAGAGCAGAGCTCTTTGATTCAGAATCTCTCTCGGGCCTCCCGTTCAGAGTCTAGCCATTAGCAGTTCTGCTCGATAATTAGGATTTTTATGTGATCAAAATCCTTTGGAGTGTGGTCGGGCAGTCTGAAGTGTTGGTTTACGGACAGAAACTGTTTTTTAGTTAGGTCACTTCTGTGACCATTCAGTCGTTCGTGGAATGGCTGTTTGGACTCGCCGACATATTGTAAGCCACAGATGGGGCACTCAAGAATGTAAATGACATTCGAGCTTTTGCAGTTAACAGTAGTGAATATTTTCTACTGTTTACATGTGATTTTGCTGTTAAATGTAGACAAGGGTTCCATATGTTTACAACATTTGCAGCGTTTGTCACCACAAGACTGACTTCTGCCAGCGGCAGTGCTTGGCTTTGCAATCTCTGCTCGTACCAACAAGTTGCGGAGACTGTTGGGTTGTTTAAACGCAACCATGGGGGCTCTGGAAAGATTCTTGACAATCTGGGATTTTTTTTTTCAATAGATTTCCAATGTTCACGATGGTGCTAATTGTGTTTTTCAAACAAGGGTGGTAAGTTAGTACGCAGGGAACTCTATTGCATTTCGTTTTTTCTTTATATTGAAGAAGGGTACTCCTCGATGACTGCTGTGCTTTTTGGAAATTCTTTTTGATGTTATTATTCCTGTACCCCTTCTTCTAAGGTGTCCTTTAAATTTTTTTTTGTTTTTAATGCATTTAATTTTACACCTCTTAGAATTACTCAGTAATACTCATCGATATGTTTTTGATATCATACGTCCTGTTTTTATTGTGATAGGAATCAGAGCACCAGGATAAAGCCCTCTACACTAGGAAGAAAAATAAACTGAAAAGTCCCTGTCCGCTAGCGGTGAAGTCTTTCACACACTGTCCGCATTTAGTCTTGAACCATGAACTTAGTGTTTAAAAAGCAGGTGATCAATAGTAGGTGACAAAGTATATACCACTCTTAAAACAATAAAGGACAAATCGAAATAACACATTTTATACATGCACGTTCCTATAAAACCCTCGTAGTAATGCGAATCAGATCTCGATGCTGAAGGGTAAAATTGTTCCGGGAATTTGGAAGGGTGTTCGCGTTGAAAAGGAAGGTACAAATTGATCATGATGGAAACTAAATTGGTGATAGTTGTTAGGGTTTCAATGTTTCGTAAGTAATAGACACAATTAACGCATGCTAACTTTTATTTCCTGTTTTAATTTAACCAATTCACTAGCATATCACATTGTCTCGATTTGTTTTTCTAAAAATATTTAAAAATACTATCAATGTAAAATCAATCAATCGGCTGATGAATCATAGCCTCTGCAAAATCATCTTTTAAATCTGCAAAGTGTGAATGCCGATGTGATTTAATTAAATGTAGCAGGCGTCTAAAATTATGTTATCAGTTTGGTATGTAATGTGTCCTGCAAAGAGATGTAAGTTTGCATTATGTAATTTTTATAGTAAATATCTTTGTTTTATATAATACTGGGTACCTGCAGTTGTTCATTGCATAATCAGTCAGTAATTCGGATGCTGATTGGTCAGTTAATTTACTGTTAATTAGGAATAAGTAACAGCTTGTGTGTTTGTATGCTATCATTGTATGCCAATTACAATCAAATTTTAAGGTTCATGTTTTGATTTTATTGAATTTTTAATCTTATTATGAAAAGTTTTAGAAAAAACCCACCCTCTTACCACCCTTTGAAATTTCGTGTAAATATTGATGTATACTTTCATGGTAGTTTATCGCTTTCCCATTCATCCCTAGACATTCGGGTTTTGGGTTTTAGTGCGGATCTACTGACACCGATTTTCTTTTTTTCACACAGCTCGAGTGGGAAGGCCCATAATGGCTCTTTCTTCGCACGATCGACTTAATAGCTATATAAATTGCATTTGCTTATTATCAATACTAATCATAAATTACGACAAGGTCGCCTATTATAATGGCTTCTTTGCTCACGGTGCTGTTGATGTTGCCTTGTTTTTCTCTTCTTATACCATTTTATTACGTTTTGTACGTTATATTTATTTGTATATGTTTCTTGGCATATTTTTAACCCCACTTTTGCTTATGTTTCTATTGTTATTTATTTCGCAACAAATTATTTATTTGCATGTTCATATATTATTCTCAATCTGTGAATAAATGACACTCTGCTCAACTTGAGTCTGTTTCTACCAGCAAAACTAACCTCACCTCCCCTTTAACCCCGGTTTAGGAACCTTGGCTGACAAAAATACATTTATGGAGTGAATACTGAGGTTACATTTCTTCATTTGGACATATTTTGGACGGCTGTATAACAAATATGCCTCGTACCGAAACACTACAGAAAATTCGTTTAATTGTATCGTCTGTCAATCAAAGAACTTACTGAACTGGAGATTTGGAAAATATGATTTATACTTAATAAAATTAACATAATAATCTTACACGAAAACGATTCTTTGAAGTTTATACACATAGTTGTACCGTATATGTCAAAGATTTTATGGAGTCATGTACAGTAGCTCCGTCCATAATAAACCCTTAAAGAAGACTTTATAAACTTTTAAAGATCTTACCTAAGTAATATAAAGCGTCGACAACGCATAATTTAATGTAATATCTAGTAACATTCATTAAATCCAAAGTTTTTTTTATAAAGAATATCTTTTAATATTTCCACTTCACCAAAATCAAACGGATAAAAGATCAATGAAAATCATTGTCCTGAACATCAGTAATTTTCATTTTTGCTAGAGTTGTGTCTCTTTTTCTTTACAGTTTGTAGACCGTTTTTATCATTTAACCTGTTAAACCTGACCAAATGACGTGATAATTAGAATCACAGTTAAAGTTTGTTTTTACCAGTAAAAGATTTGTTTACTGCCAGTAATTCTTTTGCTGTCTTGTTATTGGGTAGGGGGTACTTTTAGGGACAGAAAACATAAACACATGATTCCGTATTTTACCAATTAACCAAATAAAGTATTAAACGGATTTTTCTCTGTAGTCTCTACAATAAATACCGCCCTCTTTTCATTAGCTTCATGTGATTATGTCAAATCACAAATGAAAAAAACGCAAGCCATTCAATAACGTTCATTATATCCCGTGTATTTAAAACATGTCTACATGTTTTATATGACTGAACAAATATAGCTCTGCCACGCCATAGATTTGGGTAAATTTTATGTATGTGTAAACAATCACATCAGTTTGATGACAGCGCGCTTAGTCAGAAGGATGCGAACACGAGTTCTGTACTTACTATTATGTTTCATTGTTTTTATTTCTAATTGGTATTCTATAGTGCAAGATGTAAGTAGTTATAACATTTCATAAGTTTACAGTTTGAGAAACTTGTTTCGATTCCCATAACCGCAAAATTTTATAGGTACTTAGGAATATACTAAGCTAAACGCCGTTTGAACAATTGTGTTCTGACTTAAAGCCTGACTTTGGATAAGATGTGCAACTGATATTAGTTTTCGCACCTCGGCTTTATCATTTAATCAAAATTGGACTTTTTACTTGGCATTGGTAAATACATTTTACCGTGTAGTTCAATAAATGACAAAACAAACAAGAAAACAAAAGATGCCGTATGCTTAGAAATTGATTCAATATACATTTTGAATTTTGACAAAATAGAGTTTAAATTCCACCAAAATACGAAATATACTTTATTATTTCTCATGAATGTCTGGATAACTAGTATTTAATGTAAAAATCGACTAAACTTGAGGGGGTTTACTTTAATCAATTAAAAGATGTTAATTGTTGTTTTAGGTCCTGTTCATGACAAGCCTGTAAATATGAGTATTAAATCCTGTTCATGACAAGCCTGTAAATATGAGTATTAAATCCTGTTCATGACAAGCCTGTAAATATGAGTATTAAATCCTGTTCATGACAAGCCTGTAAATATGAGTATTAAATCCTGTTCATGACAAGCATGTAAATATGAGTATTAAATCCTTTTCATGACAAGCCTGTAAATATGAGTATTAAATCTCCTGTTCATGACAAGCCTCTAAATATGAGTACTAAATCCTGTTCATGACAAGCCTGTAAATATGTGTACTAAATCCTGTTCATGACAAGCCTGTAAATATGAGTATTAAATCCTGTCCATGACAAGCCTGTAAATATGAGTATTAAATCCTGTCCATGACAAGCCTGTAAATATGAGTATTAAATCCTGTTCATGACAAGCCTGTAAATATGAGTATTAAATCCTGTTCATGACAAGCCTGTAAATATGAGTACTAAATCCTGTTCATGACAAGCCTGTAAATATGAGTATTAAATCCTGTCCATGACAAGCCTGTAAATATGAGTATTAAAACCTGTTCATGATAAGCCTGTAAATATGAGTACTAAATCCTGTTCATGACAAGCCTGTAAATATGAGTATTAAATCCTGTTCATGACAAGCCTGTAAATATGAGTATTAAATCCTGTTCATGACAAGCCTGTAAATATGAGTATTAAATCCTGTCCATGACAAGCCTGTAAATATGAGTATTAAATCCTGTCCATGACAAGCCTGTAAATATGAGTATTAAATCCTGTTCATGACAAGCCTGTAAATATGAGTATTAAATCCTTTTCATGACAAGCCTGTAAATATGAGTATTAAATCTCCTGTTCATGACAAGCCTCTAAATATGAGTACTAAATCCTGTTCATGACAAGCCTGTAAATATGAGTACTAAATCCTGTTCATGACAAGCCTGTAAATATGAGTATTAAATCCTGTCCATGACAAGCCTGTAAATATGAGTATTAAATCCTGTCCATGACAAGCCTGTAAATATGAGTATTAAATCCTGTTCATGACAAGCCTGTAAATATGAGTATTAAATCCTGTTCATGACAAGCCTGTAAATATGAGTACTAAATCCTGTTCATGACAAGCCTGTAAATATGAGTATTAAATCCTGTCCATGACAAGCCTGTAAATATGAGTATTAAATCCTGTTCATGATAAGCCTGTAAATATGAGTACTAAATCCTGTTCATGACAAGCCTGTAAATATGAGTATTAAATCCTGTTCATGACAAGCCTGTAAATATGAGTATTAAATCCTGTTCATGACAAGCCTGTAAATATGAGTATTAAATCCTGTTCATGACAAGCCTGTAAATATGAGTATTAAATCCTGTTCATGACAAGCCTGTAAATATGAGTATTAAATCCTGTTCATGACAAGCCTGTAAATATGAGTATTAAATCCTGTTCATGACAAGCCTGTAAATATGAGTATTTAATCCTGTTCATGACAAGCCTGTAAATATGAGTATTAAATCCTGTTCATGACAAGCCTGTAAATATGAGTACTAAATCCTGTTCATGACAAGCCTGTAAATATGAGTACTAAATCCTGTTCATGACAAACCTGTAAATATGAGTATTAAATCCTGTCCATGACAAGCCTGTAAATATGAGTATTAAATCCTGTCCATGACAAGCCTGTAAATATGAGTATTAAATCCTGTTCATGACAAGCCTGTAAATATGAGTATTAAATCCTTTTCATGACAAGCCTGTAAATATGAGTATTAAATCCTGTTCATGACAAGCCTGTAAATATGAGTACTAAATCCTGTTCATGACAAGCCGGTAAATATAAGTAATAAATCCTGTCCATGACAAGCCTGTAAATATGAGTATTAAATCCTGTTCATGACAAGCCTGTAAATATGAGTACTAAATCCTGTTCATGACAAGCCTGTAAATATGAGTATTAAATCCTTTTCATGACAAGCCTGTAAATATGAGTATTAAATCCTGTCCATGACAAGCCTGTAAATATGAGTATTAAATCCTGTTCATGACAAGCCTGTAAATATGAGTATTAAATCCTGTTCATGACAAGCCTGTAAATATGAGTATTTAATCCTGTTCATGACAAGCCTGTAAATATGAGTATTAGTATGGTAATTAGTTACATAAGTCTTCAATAATGTTAATAATTTGCGAATAATAATTTGCGAATAATTCACTGCATTCTGAATCACAACTTAAAACAACTTCGTTATAAGAAATTGAATAACGAATGACAATTTAAACTGTACTTTTGAAGCACGTTAAACAACTGTCGAGTTTGTCTGAAGTATCAAATAGCATATTTCAACTGCACGCAAAATAGTAATTTGGTTCTTGAAACTTTAGTGGATGTTATTTTTTTTTAATATTGTTTAATGTTGCCTACATGTACATCGCCTACTTCTATTGTAACAATGTGCAAGGTATTCTGTTCTTAATTGCTGATGCTACACGTTTTTATAAATTTGTCGTGTTCAAGCGAGAACCAGAATCGGCCTGTAAATGGTGAATCTGTTACTTAAGAATCTTGCAAACATCAACTTGGTTAGGTAGATGTTTTCATAGATTACTCTTAAATAAAGCAATAACATACATGAATTTGAATTTAAAGAAATGTCAAAATAATGTACTAGTATAACGTATTTTTGATTGATTCGGAATAAGTTTTGACTTACCCAATACAACTGTACCGTATAATTATATTATTATAGAGTAGTTTCTTATTCAAAGCTTTTTTTTGCCAAACTGTTTGATCGTATGCTCGATTCAAATTAAAACTGAACAATATATAATGTAGAGTAAATATGACCAAATGAGTTGATGTAGTCAAACGCACTATAATCAGTTGCAATAATCTTTGTATCATGTATCGAGTTTTATGTTGCATTAGAAAACCTTATTGTTTATTATGGTACATAATCATTACCTGCAAACCTACACACAAAACCTTGTTCTGTCGATAGACTTTAAACCCGTAAAAGATAACTTAATCAAAATTCATTACGTTTTTTGTGGTAAGATTAAAAATTTGGGTCCGATGACACTTACAAAACAGGAAACCCTATAAAATCATAGATTTAAACAAAATTATTTTGGCCTTTCGACCAAAGATTTGGAACTGGGTTCATCTACCTGATTCATAAGTTCTTAAACATCCTTATCAACAACGTTGTATAGCCTGGTCTGCTATGAGCTCCGCTTCATAACATCTTTTCAAGTTTTACATCAATTTTGTTAGCAGGGTTCAGAGATAGTATGAAACAAGCGTCTCAAAACGTGGTGTGAATCAGATTTGAATATTAAAAACTTAAAAGATCGGTTATAAAGCTTTCAGTCTAGGTCATTATCTTCATGTAACAGTGTTAGAACGTTTGAATTTTCAACGACTATACCCCTTAATAAGCTATAAAAAAGATTCCACTTTGCTTCACTAAAAAGAATAGCAAACCGAGATATAAATATCTGGTTTAAGTAGTAACACTTCATATTTTGTAAAAAGATTCTAACAATAAGTTCACTATTTGAAATCATCAGAATGCTTGACCTTCTTATTGATAACAAATGTGTCATATGTGGTTAACATGTTTTCCAACAGACCGTCGTCATTCAATTTAGTACTAACTGTCCTCCTTGTTGCTGACTTTTTTCTCTATACCTATGAGGGCTTCATGAAACCAAGAACAAAGGTTATCACTCTTCTTTAATTTCGCGTTTCTCAAAATAGATGACGTGCTTTCAATGAATAATCTTGAATTTGGTAACTATTTGGATCGCCCTCACCCCATTGAACTTAAATTTGACACCACAAAGACAGCCAGGTCTGCCTATACCTTAACCTGCATCTAGAACTTGACCATAAAGGTTGGCCAAGAACAAAAATGTATTAAAAAAGGAATGAAGTTCATTTTCTTGTGGTGGATTCCAGCAAACCTTGCATATGGAGTGTTTATATCCTAATTGCTCAGGCGCTCAAGAACTTATATTTCCTATCCCGTTTTCCTTGATATGTTGCTTATATTAAAAGATACTTAACCAGTGGTTTATAGTGGTAAGATTGAAGTTATAAATTTTACTGTCGTCATCATGAATTGAATTAGCTGACCGTTACTGATTATCTGTGTCACAAATGACCCCTGACTTGTTCCGTCTGTAACCACTTTTCCTTTGCCATGCGTGAAGCAGGAGTTTCTTACCCCTCTTGGGCACATTTATTCATCTTCCTTTTTATTGGGCCTAGTATCACTTAGTTTTAGTTTTTGTTTTTTGTATAACCATGGCTTTGTCTGAACTGTTCTCGGATGAATACTCCTCGTTATCTTAGATTCTTTTTTTTTAGATAGTTGTCTTGAAGACCAGGGATTTCAGTATGGTTCTATTCGATATTTCTTAGCTCATAAATCGTTCAATGATTCGTTGATGCGCTGGAGAAAGGAGTAGGTCGTGTACAAGTGTAAGAACAGATGTTACGAATTTGAATTTATTGCACGTAGATTCTGCTCGAATCCAACTTTAATTGACATGAATTATTAGTTTTCCTGCTGAATGTATTGCGTTATCATTGTTCATAAAAAAGAAAAAAAAAACAAATAAAGCAAACAAACAAACAAAAACAAAAAACTCAAAAATGTGAAGGTCATTCTAAGGCAAAAGGTGGCGTAAAATCCAATAATTCAAAAACACCACAAAAACGTTATTACGCTGCAAAGAACGCAGACGACTGACCATAATGTAGATATTGAACCAAGTAAAACCAAACAAAATATTCATTGTACAGTTTAAAAAAAAATGTTGTTTATGCAAATCGGTAACTAAAGGGGAAAGGCTTATTTCATTGCCAATGTAATTGAGTTGTGTGGTACATGTTGTTGAGAGTTTCTGGTTTTATTTCAAGGAAAATCAAATGATGTGATTCACAGCGTAAACAAATTACTGAATAAATGCGATGCAAATTTGCAGAACATCCGAGGTAAACACTTATTTTATTTTTGCATTGATGATGACATTAATGTTGAATGAAAATCTCTACTTTAAAAAAAACATTTTTAGTTATTTATTGATACAGAAGTTACAAGTATTGAAAAGAATTGTAACTACACAATTTTAGCTATTCTTTTAACAATATTTGTGTTAAGCTATTTTGTATTTTGTATTGGCTGTTTGTTTGTTAAAGTTTGGCTATTTGCCACGTTCATCAATTTTTTTATCACGTCCAAAGTTAAAAATGCTAAATTTTAACTTTACTTTTGAATATCTTTTGTTTTCGTGTTGTCGGTTTTTGTTTCAGCCAAAACCCCAACTGAGTGTAAAGATGAAAATGTTGATAGGCAGCATTTGCTGCTTATGGAAAAAGAGATAAATTACATTAAATCTGCTCAAAAATCCATTACACAACAACTACAAAAAGTAATAGCGGACGTCACTGCAAATAATGATTACGGTACGCTTAAATCTAAAATTAATCTTCAATTCTGAAATATTAATTCACATCACACAACAGTTGTTAGTCATTTGCTATTTTTTTGTGTTTTAGTTTGAATAATGTCCGTCTTGAAATTCTAGTTAGTAGAAAAATAAAGTTTGTAGAAGATCGTTCAAATAAAATTTATGTTCAGAGCTACAGTTAGTTGGAAGAAGGTATACGAACATTTTAGAGAATCAAATTTGAATCAGAGTTATGTAAATGCTGTCGATAAAAAATTGCAGAACATTACAAAAGACGAGTTACGCTAAAATGATTCGATCCGAGCTTCAAAAAAGAAATTAGTATAAAATGAAATGTCTCCACGCCTCGTGACAGAGTAACGAATATGTCAAATGTCTTTTTGAGTTAAATGAACTAAATAACTGCATTTATTAATCCAATATCAACATGCAGGCGTCAAATATTAAATTAGTATCTGTTCTGGCAACATTGAATGAATAATGCTCCTTACATAAAAAACAATTGTCAGATTTTATTATGGCAGACATTTTCCTTAGTTAATTTACAGATATACCGACGTAAAACTCGTTACTAACGAATTGTTGTTGATACGCTTAAATAAACAATTTTCGTAACTTGATTATCAATTTTGTGTTGTAGGTGCAGTTTTCACACGATGGGTAGAACAATTTGTGGAAATAAGAGTGATTTAATTTATACAGGTAAATGATAAAACCTATTTTCTTATTTTGTTTTATTTTACGTGCAATAACAAACCATCGGTATTGATTTAGGAACATATTATGAAATTAAAATACTCACATAAAATTGCTTTCGTATGGTGTCAATTTGAATTTTTTTCTATGTAGTATAACAATTTCAGTTTAGCGTTATAACGACTTTGTAAATACAGTGTCATGCATGAATGCGTGTTCGCATTTTGTTATTGGGAAGTTCCAGCAAACATTAGGAAACTGTATGGACTTGATTTTCTTCTATTTTTATCTTTTATCTGTTGCATCAATAGGACCAAATAAAGTGCTGTCAGTTGCAGAAAAATACGGAAATATATGGCTTGGCTGAATATCTATAAACTTTATATATGGCGAAGCTGAATCCAATGTCGGATATGATATTTTTCATTGACTCTATACATATCTGTAGCCATGCACACCCTGTAACAGATTTTATAATTATTTTATAGCGGGGATGAAATGTTTTAGGTTAATTCTCTTTAATCTGTTAAAAAACATATGTGTAGCCATGCACACCCTGTAACATATTTATAATTATTTTATAGCGGGGATGAAATGTTTTAGGTTAATTCTCTTTAATCGGTTAAAAAACTTAAGGTTTATACCAAATCACGCGATTTTACAAAGACAAGATATGCGTTATTTGGAAACGAAACAAAATCACCGATGGAACCCAATCGCGCGAATTAATGAAAACAAGATTGTTATTACAAAATTGTGTAAAGCACATTGAAGCCTATAAACAATAAAGTCGATATTAAAATATTTGTTAAAAGATTTCAAGTCTTCCACGTGATATCGTCGGCTGATCTACTGCAGCTAGTTTGGTAGCATTAAACACATTTAACAACATTTTAGTAAAATGTTTAAATATAACCTTTAAACAGCCAGGCGTCATGTTCTGAAACGCCGTTAATCCCGTTTCACTTTAATCCTATTTAGTACAGTATGGGAAAGTTGAGTTGTATGCCTTCAAACTAACATCAAACCTCATTAATTAATGCCTCCATAAGTTTAGAATCTATTTCACGTATTTAATTACAAATCACAAATATTTTAAATTACAATGACTGTGTTTTTAGGACAACTTGGAGGTGGTGCCTACTCTCATTCTGGAACAAGTGTGAACCGGATCTGCTTACCAAATGACCTGTATACTGCAAAACAACTTAGAGTAAATGACGCTTATTCGTATTTATTTGTAGCTGAATATAGACTATATAATTTTAATACGCCAAACAGTATGAAAGATGGACTTGGCCATCACGATATCCTGTGTACTGTTTGTAGTGCGAAGGGGAAAATATCATCTTTGATGATTCCAGGTAAATATTATGCGTTTATCTATTGTTTCTAGAAAGACATCACCACAAAGTACATTGTACATCAGATATTTGTTTATTACCATCATTCCGCACTATGGACTAACTATACTATGGACAAGTCAATTGACAATAATCTAATTCTGAATATATGTAAATACGGGTTATTGTTAAAGGTCACATTTACGTTTTACAAATGCACACACAAAATGTTGATTGCTGTAGCTATGTTTAAATAGTTCCTTCTTTTGTCGAATATTTTTACTGTGATAGTTGAACATATTTTACTTTACATAGAGATATGAATAAACAAAATTTACTAAACATATCGTCTTTTCCTAAAGACAGTGGAGCATGCATAGTAATTGTGTACAGTTAGAGATATAACAAACAAAAATTACTGCCGGTAGGATTAAATAATAAGGGTTATATTACATACTTATGTGTAGTACATCAATGCTTTAAAACTTGAATGTATGGCTTCTTACTTAAAAATATGTATTGTTCATTTATTTCTAGTTAAATACCTTTGTTCAGTGATATCATGTCCAATTTTCATTGGGTAAGAAGCCGGAGTGCCCTATTAAAACCCAAATCTTCAGAGGGGAAAACGGGCAATTCTTGTCAATTAGATTGCAGTCGAGCTGCCCCTACCCGCAGTTAGACTCGAACTGAAAACTTTAGTCTTGACAGACCTCTTGCTCAATAGTAAATACCACTAAGCCACCGAGGACCCAGCTTTTTGAAATAGATTTAAAATAAGAATCAACATGATCTTAACATAATTATATAATAAATTATCCCGAAACAAACTGACCAATAAAATTAAAGTATATATTAGATATTGTAATACTAAATTTTAAAAAATAAATGCGCAATTTATGACATCGTCGTATTCTTACCTGCAAAATTATTTTCCTATTATATTTAAAAAAAAGTTACTCTACAAGGAAGTATACAACAGACTACTTGATCTTTTATATATGCTAAAGTGTGTTACAGTAAAACGGTATACTATTTAATAAATTCAATTAAAAAATTGTGATATCTTTATAAAAATGAAATAAGATTAATTACTAAAAAAAATATACGCGCTACACAAGTTTAATACAATCCCATGACTGTAATTATATATTCATTTACCTTGACTGATTTAAGCGTAAATAACAATAAATTGATTCGGTAAATGTGGTGGAACAAATGGTAGACCGTTGTAACTGCCGCTGGTCAGCGGTGAGACCTTCATTATTATTAAGTGACAACCCCAACGAGAGAGTTTCTCTTATTCACCTCCCTTAGACATGTTAGAAGGAACGAGCAGCACTGTACCCCATGAAAACTGACAAGTTTTGTTTAAAATAGATATGTATAAAAAATGTACAACATTATACTGTTTTGTAAAAGAATTAATACATAAGTTAAATAATTTTAATTATACTCCAGACTAAACAAAACATAGAACTATGACATTGTACATGTTTGCTATACAGTTAAAAATAAACATAACTGACATTTAAAGACATAACAAAGCCTTAAATACAGAAAACTGAATATCAAAACAAACCTAAATATGCAATTCATTCAACATATAAACAGACAAACTGCTGTGAACAAAGTGATTTTAAGCTTTTATTAAGATTTACCAAATATTTCGCCACAAGTGATACATGTACTATGTGTAACTTATGGTCAAATCGGTGAGAAGTCAAGAACGAGATGAATGACGGGAACGTAATTGAGAATATCCTTACCATTTGACTGTGTAAAATATATAGGTGTTCTTTAACGGCGAATTCATTCATGAGGGCAACATACGATTTAAGTCATCAGTCAAGGAATCACTCTAGATTGTAGGTCCAATTTGTGATATTCATTCTAAATCTTTCAAAAAATATTTTTAGCACAGAAAATAGGAATCTATGGTTTAGAATTTAAATTAACTCGTTCTTATTATAGTTAAGGGTTTAATAATATACTCACTCAAAAAAGAATCTCACCACTGGATAATTTTTTTCAAATCATTTTTTTGCGGACAAATAACCTATAAATAATTAAATATATATAAACAATATCATGAATACACCTTAATTAAAGGTTTCCAGGAGAAAGCATTTAAGTTCATCCACCCGTGAACGACTGTGGTCTAAATCAGGAACACACTACGATTAACGCATTGATAAAAACACGTTCGACTTTCACGTGCAAATCATGGGTATTTAACTTAGACAATTGGTATAACCCCCCTTATTTCTTTTCTTGATTGCATTAGTACTATATGTTCTGACGAGGTCACGCTATACCAAGGTTAGATGCTGCTACCCGGAATATCGCTTTAGGTCGAATCGAGGCCGGGGAATCACAGAATGTTGTTGCCAGAACGTACAATGTTCATCGTAGTACAATTTAACGTCTTCGGAGACGCTACCGCAGCTTGGTCCTACGACAGACCTACTACGTTCAGGGCGTCCGCCTGTTACAACTCGAGCGCAGGATTGTTACAGTAGATTATTCCATCTACTGAACAGGACTATTGCTGCAACAGAAACAGCTGTAAAAGTCCCTTGGTTGCGCCGTATATCACCACAGACAGTACGCAATCGGTTACGTTCTCATGGATTGAGGGCAAAAAGACCCTACGTATGAGCCCCACTGAGACACCAAGACCGCCAAGCAAGGGCTAGATGATGTACTTCCGTTCGTGTATGGAATTTACAGAACTGGAGAAGAGTGTGGTTCAGCGTTGAGTCACGTTTTCAGCTTGAAAAGCGAAATTGTCGCAAACAAGAGTACAGGCGCCGAAATGAACGTTTTGCGCAAAACTGTGTTGTAGAAAGAGACAATTTTGGCAGTATTATGATGTGGGCCGCTATCTCTTACGCCAGGAACACACAGCTGATACATATCCAAGGCAATCTTAATGCCATTAGGTATAGAGACGAATTTAAACGGCCGCATTTATTGCCCGTAATTGACATTCAAAGAGTAATTTTTCAACACATTAATACCAAACCACATACAGCACGTGTAACACTAATTCTTTTTTAGAGCAATAGAATGTCAAATGTGATACGTTGGCCATCACGATCTCATAATCTTAACACAATAACGACAACCACCGCCGCAAAATCTGCAAGAAATAGAGGTGGCACTTCAGTATGAGTGGCAAAGGATACCGCTTGTTCCTACTCAACGTTTTATTGAATCCTTGCCAAGAAAAGTAAGGGCTGTGTGACTAGCAAATGGTGAGCACAACAGATACTGACATTTTTGCGTGCTTTATTGACAATATGCGACAAGGTGTTATATTCCATGGTAAAAGAACTCATGAACAAGAAGTGTGCCAATTTTTACATTTCTGTATCAATTAGTTATATATGATTAATTCTTTAAATAGCATATGAAGTAAAATTTCCATTTTTTGTTTTTTATATGTCGCGTTTTTTGAGTGAGTTTATACTAATTTATCATTAATGAGATATTAAAAACAACTCGTACAAGTTGAAACTTGAACAAAATGTAAACAGTGAAGCTTAAAGTTGTGTCCAATGGTAAGACGTAATTAAACAAAAATTGAAACTTGTAAGACGCATTTCCTTAACCCGATTCCCCATATGTGTTCTCCCACATACGTATGTGTAGTAAGTCAGTGCTTTGGAACTTTTATTTGTGTGCTTTAACTTTTAAAATGTTAACTGTTTGTTTATTTTTATTTGACTCCAATTTTAGCAATTGTTCAATTGTATCATGTTGTCTAACATCAATTGGGAAAGAAGCTGGAGTACCCGATGAAAACCCCCGACCTTCGGAGAAAAATGGGCAATTTTTGTGAATTAAATTGGAGTCGAGCACACCTTGCCTGCAGTTAGGTTCGAACTGATAACCTTGATGTTAACAGACCACGTGATAAATCATAGATGATCATCTCCCTTAACCACACGGCGACCGATGCCCCTATTTATAAAATAAGATTTAACTTTGCATGTAGATTTAGAATCAACATTGCAAATCGACAAATCTGAACATAATTATATAATAAGTTATGATGGAGAAAATTTAACAAATACAATTACATCTCTTAATCTAATTTTTAAACTATAAATGTCCAATTTAGACAGCTTCCTATTTACTTACAATTATTTCTTAAAAACTAATACAAATAGTATGGGCTACTCAAATTTAATATATTCGGCGACTGTAATTCTGATAATTAGTAAAAGTAAATTATTAGAACAAGTTAACAAACATGTTACATAAAAGATCATGAAAGTTCCCAGTGGAAATCGAAATAATAGTGAACTGGTAAGTTTTCTTTTGAAAATAAAGGTTTATTTACTAAAAATAGAAAATTTAGCATACTTGCAATTTAAAGCTACATGAACCCAGTTTGAAACGAGGCGTTTTACGTGTTGGCATCTACAGCACCCCATTGTAACTACTGTGTTAAACCTACAGTACCTAACAACGTAGTTGTGGTAGTTTTTTTGTCTGCTGTTGAGACGTGATATAATATGTATATGATGTAAAGTTGGGTTTTGCTGTTGTTAATATCGCTTACAATCATGTTAGCAGTTATACCCATAAACCTAGTGTTCCAACATTGGTGTGACCAACTAAACAAGATGAAGAAATATGAATAACATCTCACTTAATTGTGCCGGTTGGTTACAATTTCAAACGATGGTACTGTATTTATTACCAACCACAACATAACTCTTTAAAATTTTAATATCATACATCTTTTATAACTACATGATTCTAAAACTAGAATTTTACTCACGAGTACATTCTTAAACAATAAAGTGGAAAAAGCAGTTATTCCTTCACATCTATTTTATTCTAGTATTGATTTCAATATTAAGGTTATAATCTAAAAGTATGACCTTTAAAGAAGATAATACCCATAATTATTAAATCAAGAAAGGGTTATTTTTCCAAGGTCCGCTGGACCACTGAAAAATAAATCTTTTAAGATTTCACATATTTTTGTGAAATAATTAGCTAGTTAAAATACAAAAAGATATACTAAATGTAAACTTTATAAGATTGAAATGTACGCACCATTATACTGTAAAATAAGTACATATGTGTGACCTTATAGCTCAACTGTAGAGCAGAAAAATATCATCAGAACTGTATATTTGTATACTAAACACAAGACTTTAACAACTTAATATTGGTATTGGTTTCAACAAGTCAGAGCCATCATTGTTAGTGGGTGCTGTTCCAAATGAAGTTTTTACGAATAATTCTTTATAAACAACTTTTTATACATGTGTGATTTACAAACCCGTTAATGAGAGATATGCTGGTCACCAGAGAAGCAATGTGATATTAATAATTGTAATAATAAATCGTCAAAACTTAACCCTGTGTTACCTTTTCGTGATCCATTACGGACCATTACAACAAACAATGTTATTTTGCGATACTTTTAATAGTTTCAAAGTTGATATCTGCAATTAAGTTTGGGTTACTGGGGAGATAACTCTGTCAAAAGTAAGAAGGAACTGCCCACTAACTATGGTACACAATATTAAAATTTGGAACACACTACCGATAATAAGAAGCCCTTCAGTGTAAAGGACAAATAAGGAATACACATAAGCAAAGTTGTAACTTTATAAATCATAAATATGCTTTCACGGCACTGTTTAACACGATAGTCTAAGGTAATAAAATAACATACAATTATGCTGAAGACGGGAGACAATACAATCCTGCTCAGAATAACAAATTACTGTATGTTTGTTTGTTTGTTTGATGGTGTTTAACGCCACTTTCAGCAATTTTTCAGCTATATCATGGCGTCCAGTTTTCATTGGGGGAGGAAGCCGGAGTACCCGGAGAAAACCCCCGACCTGCGGTAGGAAAAATGGCAATCCTTGTCAATTAAGATTGGAGTCGAGTACACCCTGCCTGCAGTGAGAATCGAACCCGCAATCTCAGTGTTGACAGACCACGTGATCAATAGTAGACGAACTACCTTGACCACTCGGCCACCGAGGCCCCCCAAATTACTGTATATACCCATTGTATACAACTAAATATTATGCATATAGTGATGGCCTTTATACACAACACAGTTAATGATATAAATTAAAGGGCTATTTCTTGCCTCTTATTTTTTCTTTCTTTTTTTCCCAAATTCTAGTTCTATCTCAGAAGAAAACAACAAAATGGAAAACAAATGGAAATTAGGTAGAAGTACATAAGGTAAAAATAACTTATGGAAAATCAAAAGATAGAGAGATAGGCAGGTGAAAAATATATAGCCGCCAGTCGATTTT
Source organism: Limnoperna fortunei (assembly GCA_944474755.1). Classification (NCBI taxonomy): domain Eukaryota; kingdom Metazoa; phylum Mollusca; class Bivalvia; order Mytilida; family Modiolidae; genus Limnoperna; species Limnoperna fortunei. Next base: position 81,224,294 of record OX104117.1, on the reverse strand, counting down.
TATACAATAATAAAGAATTATACACTCCTGCAATAAGGGTTATTAACAGAATCAGTAAAAAAAATAAATCGTTAAATTTAACAGTATAAGAATATAGCAAAGAAAACCAACCGAACAACAAGAGCCAAAAGTCTAGGGACAGTTACAAATCCGGATACAAAAAAACACAAAACAAAAACCAAAAACATTAAACACAGAGAGTAACCCGAACCCAATAAAAACTATGGGTGCACTCAAGTGCTCCGGACAAGTAAGCAATGCCTGCCTCTAATTAGACATCCCAGCCGTCGAGTTACTCATTGTCATGTCTAGGGAAATGTCAAATCCAGGAAAAAGAAAAACTACCTATGACTCAGCGAATATGTCAGATCGTATGTGAAACACTGATTTCCCATAACGATTTATTAAGTCATGGTGACGACCATAAAATGGGAATAACGTATAAGTTATGAAATGTACACACCATACGCTGGAGCTGCTGGAATCTTGCTGTCGATGAACGGGAAGTTTACAAAGGGAAAGTTGAAGTCATCACGTTTGTCATAGAGTCTAATTGGTAGTTTTCCTGAGTCTATTTCTAGAAGTAGGTCTAAGTAAGAGGCTGACCTTAGTGTATTGGTGGTGTCTTTAGTTTCAAGCTCGCTAGGGTAAATTGAATGTAAATAGTCACCAAATTAACATTGTTGTGGGACAAAACATCAATATAGCGGAATGTTAAATTAAATCATTTCTCACAATTTACTGGTTCATGTACACACAGAGCATACAAACACACACACACACACATTATTTAGGGGTAGATAGACCTTAACAATGAACAAGGTCCATATCTGGATACAAAGCGTAATACGATTTCAAATTTATTGAGTTAGCTCAATCGCAGCAAGCTGTAAGACAAGATTAACAATATCTTTTGTGTTAAAACAACATTTTTATCATACTAGAATTTTATTCAAAACAATATTACAACAACGAATGAACCTTTAGAGTATTGCTAACAGGTATAGGTAACTTATATTTTAATTGGAAAACACATCCTTATATTAAAGTGTTTAGACATATCAGTAAGTTGCCCGCAGTAGTTTCAATGAACTTTATCGATCATCCTGAGGAAGTTTAAACTTATATTTAGAAAAATGCCTTAAAGCATTATTTAATTAGGTTTTGGTATAAGACTTAACATTGACCAACACAATTTGACTTTCATCTTTGTTTTAAAGGAACAAATAGCAAGTTAATAGCTAGTGAGCGGAAAACAAAAACTAGACTTTCTACTCTAGTTTTGAAATTACATGCGCGAAAACATATTTTCTTTTCAACCGAAAATGTTATTTAAAAACTACTGCTAACCATAATGCATATTATGTGTATATTCAGGTACAGAATTCTTTACAGTTTTACAGTATTGAAAACATATATTAATGATTAAAAGATTTTGGTAAAAAAATAATTAAAGTTTATTTTAATTGAAAATGAAATAAATTGGTATACCTTTATTTTCTAAATATTTATAAATGGCTTAAATATTTTTCTTGCTTGTCTATTATCAAATTAAAATTAATATTTTTGTTTTATTATGAAGGAATAAAATGTTAGATGTTTAATTTGAAAGGAAGTAAAAGGCAGAGTGACATTAGACCAAGATATACGAATAACTTACGTAAATCCTTTAATTGAAGAATTCAAAGTTTTTATTTCTCAAAAACTTACTTTAAAAGTGAAATACAATATTACGGTTGTTTTCTAATGGTAATATATAGATTAATCTGAGATAAGAAACCCCACTCAGTTTCGTCAAGGACAAAACAAAGAAAGTAAAATTGCATAAATCTGTGGTACGAAATCCCACTCAGGTTGATCCACCTAAAGACACCCATTAAATAATTGTTAATAAATAGTAATAAATCCCAATAAATTTAGTCCTCGTCAACACAAAGACATCCAGTGGATTTTTGAAACCCTTACAGTTTTGTCCACGCCAATATAAAGACACACAGTAATTTTAAATCCCTAATTTATTGTTCTTTATCCTCTTTTTCCTTTTTGGCATTTCTGATATGTCTAAGTAGTGGTAATAGTAGTGGTGATAGATCTACTAATACGATGGCACAACACAATACGCTCATTATCAGGACGCCAATCACTCCTATAGACTTTGATGAGGACCGTCTGTCATAAGCACATGTCCGTTTTCCGATTGTTTTAGATAAACCAGTTTTGTCAACTGTTAAATTTTTTTTTAATTCAACAATTACAGGGGCTAAAATTTGTTTCCACTCCGCGGTTGTATGGTTCTCAAAGTATTCAGGTCGCGGTTGGCAGTCACAAAAACATCCAGAAGGCTGTTGCACTGAAATTATAATAATTATTCGAAGAAAATAATTTTATAAACGAATTCCTAATTAACATTTAATAATTAGAAATACCAATTACAAGTGTCTATTATTTTAACCATGCGATATCACACTTTTGTTAATTTTCAGAACCTTCGCATACCTTAATAACTTTTTACAGCATATGTTTACTAGACCAGAATGCCTTATTGACATAAATAACACTTTCATTAATGTAGCCAATATCAGTTGATGTGTGTCGTCTTTCTAAAAAATCCTTAGAAAAGATAAAGATTTTGATGTGATCTGCGTTGCTTATTTAGTCTTCCGGATTTTAGTTTGATTTGATTTGTGTAATTTCGTTCAGATAAAATGACCTCCAAACACGTTTATCTCTTTTTATCGTTATAAATCTTAAATGAAGTAACATTTTTATAAAGACGAACAGAACTGTTACCTCTTAGAAGGTTGCAATTTTACTAGCCTTATTTTAATTTTCGCGGATTTATGTACCCTTTCCTAACTACAATAATTGGCTCACCTATTAAGCTTATATTTTCACTGTGTCCTTCACCCAAGACATTGCTAGCATAGCACATGTAATATCCAGAATCAGTAAGATCTGCACTGTTTATTGTTAAATTGTGTGTGCCATTAACAACTCTACTATATCTTGGGTTTCCAACAACCGACAAATCATTACCGTTTTTTGTCCATCTAACTGCTGTTACTGGAACGTTTGATACTATTGTACACGTTATTACTATAGTGCTTGTATTACCGGATATCACAGATATACTTCCATCTACAGCAACTTCAGGCACTTAAAGAAGTAGAAAGAAACCAGTTACATTGACAACTTTAACCACCAAGGAGATAGCAACAATGTATTAGTAGTTTTACCGGCAGCAATTGCTATTTTTTGTTATAAACCAGAAATAATACCCGTTAACATGCGAAGCATCGATTGTGCAATTGATGCCAAGAACGTTGTCTAATAACAGTTGGACTCAGTGTTTCACCGGAGTAATTATTTACAATATCATCATCTATACTTCTAAATCTACGAAAAGCAAAATTGTTAGCCGGCATGGCATGTCAACCAGCAAATCATATGTTTAAACTTTATATATTAGAAATCTGAGACCGTGGTACAAATAAAAACTTTCATCATTCCAGACCCTTTGGTTTCTTTATTTAACAATTACAGGTAACTTACGAGTTTGTATCGTAAAAGTGATGCAGGTTTTAGCAGAATATGTCAAATGTAATTTCTGGTATACGATATTTATAGCAGTTATATTTATAACACAGTCCGAGTTAGACAAATACACTTTCGAACGTGAAGTGTGATAAAGTGACTTTTAACATTAATATGCCCCTGGTTACGCCCAATAAAACCTTGTTGCTTATTATGGTGCGACCATATTCAACCAATAAAAAAAGGCTGATGCTATAGTTTTGCAGTGAAAATCAAAATTATGTATTATTGGTTTTAATAGTAGCTGGTTATTGCATGGCTGCTTTTCCCTTGAGTTTAGCAAGCACACATGACATTTCATGCAATATTATCGAAGTGTTTCAATTTAGAGCATATATAACGTTGACGTTTATTCTTAAAATAGATGAAAGAAAAAACTTGATTCATGTTACAACGTTATATTTTTTTTCAGAAATCAAAGATAACAGCCACCGCCTTCTTCTGTATCGTATAGCACCAGATGCGGGTGCTTGTAACATGTGAGTGGGAATTTCACAATTGAACATTATACTTTCGTTGTGAGATACATAAGCTCTACAGGCAGCTGCTGCCAAAATGTTGCTACAAAAAAAAAGAATTTCACAAAGTTAAGGTCAGCTTATGTCCATGAAGGTCAATGTTTGAAGCGGAATAGACTGCATATTCTTAACTTCAAACTTATTTAGATAAATGTTGGATAAAAATTGGTAAAATATCCGTTTCAAAATGTTTATTTTTTGGAATCAGAGAAGCGAGGCATTAAGTAAGATCTGCAGCTACATCAAGACAAATAGTATGAGATGTTTTTACTGCGATGTATTCCAAGTGTCAGAGCAAAAACCCATCTCATTGAAATTTGGGAGAACTGCATTTTATCGGACTTTGTTTAATTAATGTATACATCTATGAATTGATCTGAATGTAATTGTATGAACCTTGTTTCAATAAACTATATAATTATAATAACAGGTACATGCATATATTATTTCTTATTTTTTATTCTTCATTTATTATATTTGTTTTGAAAAAATGTTTTTAAAATGTATGAAAGAGAATTCTTTCTTTTGAATTTTAAGGCAAAACAAATTAAGAGGTATTTCTCTTGTTTAACTACATTAAAAGAGACTCAAATTGTATGTTTATACAGTTTTAAAACAGTGGCAAATAAGGCAAATGACTAGGGTTGCATAACCTCAAATTGTCACAGTACTTTTAAAGGCTAGATTTTCATTGTACCTAATAAATGCAAATTAACAATAATTCAGTTGCTTGTTAATGGAGAGTGCTAACGGAAGTTGAAACGGTCATTAAAATTCCTGCAAATCAACAAATACCAGCTGACCTTGTTTTATCGAATGCTCATTACCTGTTTAAAAGTTGTTGGAGAGCATTTGGCTGACCCCAATATATAAGCTGCTTTTATATAAGGCCATTTTGGTATTCAGTATAGGGAGGCAAGATACAGTTCATAATATTTAGAATCCTATGAAGAACAATAGCACATTATATAAAAGAAAAATATAGTTTTACCTTGATCATGTGTACTTTGTGATATCGTTGCACTTTGTAATGATGCTGTACTTTGTAATGTTGAACTTCCTGATGGTTTTGTACTTTGTGAAATCGTTGTACTTCCTGATGTTGTTGTTTCTGCAATACAGGTCGCGCCATCTACAAACATAAACAAATGAAACATTTAAACATTTGTTGACCGAATAGTTAATACAAATTGTGACTGAATTAAGTGTATATTGTAAAGTATGTAATTTTAGGCGTTCTCGTTACAACATAGCTTTGCACAGTTTCCTCTTTTCTCGTATGTGTACTGGAATATTCTTGAAAACACAAGCGTTCAACGAAGTGCCAATTTGTATGTCGGTTGGACCCCACAGGCCTTAGACTTCTGCACTCCAGTCAAACACCGCAAATCCTAATACATTATTATAACGCAGAAAAATAAAAGTTACAGGCCTTTATCACTGATAAATTTAAAAAAAACCGTCATTTGATGACAATTTAAAAGCATTCCTAAAAATTTTATATCCATTACTTTAATGATATTACAGATTCAGTAAACGTATTTATGTTCAGACCTATATATATGTACATTTATTTTGTTTTAAACCAATCAATGATTAATCTCTTTTCCTTGGCAGAATCTACTTATGACACATTTTGATGGGGCTTAATCGCCTCATTTGCAGTATGTAACTCTGAACTCTGTATGTAACTCAGTTTGGAATTCAATGAACATTGATATTATTTAAAAATAAGATTTAATGTGATTAATAATGTGATTTATATAAACTTGAGGAGTACACTTAGTGCAGTTTAAAAGGGGTATTATTAAGAAATCATTCATAACAATATCAATAGAATTAACATCCATCGTTCCGTTTGTCTTACCGTATACATCAGCAATGATCTCCAGATATGACGATGTTTTATCAGAGGTAATATCTGCAGAAAAATAATTATTTATGTTAATTATATGTTTTCGCGTAAGACCCATCAACGTGGCTTCTTAAAAAAGACAAAAATATCATTTTAGAATTTTCTTAAATCTTTAATTTAGCCAATAACTGTTGGAATTGCCCTCCTTTTAAAATTTGGAATTTAAGCCAGAAGGGAAAAACATATTATCACCATAATAAACTCCTCTTAAAAAAAGGCAACGACAATCATAGTTTGGAAATTTCTCCCTCGAAAAATTTAGCAGTTGAGTACATAAAAACATGTTTATATTATAAATATAGGATTATTGAACTTAGACTCCGGATAGTGGTTGTTGATCAACTGTGGCATCTTCGGGTCAACACGTGCAACGATGCAAGAGGAAGGCGTCGGTCAGTTGCACGTGATAATTTGGGTTAACTTAAAGACCGCAAATACGACTTACGCACACAAGTAATGTCGCTGATTAAAAATTTTATTATAATTCCTAAGTTGGCTTCAAAAGTCAATTATAACGAAATTATGGCACAATGTTGGGGTCAATGAAGTTGGCAAAAGGTTTAATGCCACCGCAGGTGCTTAGCATGATTTAATTCACATACGGTCTTAACTGATCAGTGCAACTTAAATTTGTTTTTCAATATATATGATTTATGTCTTAAGCTTAAATAAACTTACCTAATAGCATTCCAGATATTTGTATGGCATCAAATTCCACCCATTTTGTGGCAACAGTATTATCTATTTCCAGTTTAAGTTCGTTACAAGGAAATGTTAGTTTCTGTAGATAAAGACAAAAACAATGAAACAGTTACTTTAAACTAAACGGTTTAAGTTATATGTTCTTCTGAATCGTAATCATGTGACAGATTAATAATGCCATCATTATAAGGTTGACACATACAAGTATAAAAAATGTAATTTTAAATATAGATAAACGGCCTTATGAAAAGTTGGTGCGTGAGTCAACCTCATTCATATTCGATGAATTCCTGAAGATATTAGTTTAATCATGATAGGTCTTCCAAATTTAGATTCAGTCGGAATCGGAGGGAATGATTGGCACTAAAAAAACCAGATATTTGTGGTTATTTATTATATTTGTTAAAAGACTATTACCCTAAACAATTGAAAAAACCCAACCATATTTTCGTGAATTCCTCATACTAACTGTTCTCACTAATTGTACCGCTGTTTATAACGTGTAATGTCATTTGTAACGTCATAGCTTTCCAAATGCAATGCAAACCAAGCTAGACATTTCTTTAATACAAACAAGAAAAACAAAATGTTTCATGGATTTTTCAGTTGAATGGAAATTGCAGTGCTGAAACATTGAGATCGTGGCAAAACTGTGCATTTCGCTCGTCTTGTTGATTTGTTGTGACTTATAAAACAGAAGATAGCTTTACGGCTGTTGTGTGTATTTTAAATGCTCTATTTATTTTACAAGCATCATTTTATATGCCTATCTAATTGCATTATGCCCCCACTAAATTACGAAGATTCGTATGATGGGAAATTTTACAACTTTTACGTTATTCTCGATCCTGCAATCTGTATAAAGATTTTCCAGACCGATCACTGGTGTTTTGACAACTAAACTACTCAGCATGGGTTTGTTGTATCTATGTTGATTTTATCTCTCAAGACGTTCTTTGGTCGTCACCAGATTTGATTTTTTATGATGGGAATCAATCTGTCAACCTGCATGCACCCATGGTTTTTATTTGGTTCAGGAGTATTTTTGGGTTTTGTGTTGAGCTGTTTATGTTTGTCTATATCCGGATTTGTATCTGTCATTGATCTTTTGCCTTTTGATGTTAGGTCGGGTTTCTTAGCTATTTTTGTAGTATAACAGTATAATTAATATATCATAATTAAAACCCACGTATGCTGTAAATATGTTGATAACATACTGTAAATGGCGGCGAAAATATTCTGCTGTTTTTAATAACAGTGACCGTAGATGTCTCCCACATAATATACCATGTTCCATTGGGCATTTTGCCACTGACCCTTTTCACTCCACCCGCATTTGCTGTTTCAAAAATATTTACTACTTCAATGTAAATTGATGTGCTGAAGGCAACCTTGAATAAAATAAGAAACGATTTTGTTTTTTATTTGATGAATGCTTTAGATACACATAATTAATTTAAATTTATTTAAGAGTTGCTTAACTTTTTTACAGATTTACAGCAAAAACAAAACCAAGCGAGAGTTGGCATTGCCCAAGACAGTAAATTTTGAATGGGATTTGTTATAAGTTATTCAACAATTACCACAAGCTGATACAGATGTATGTATGAAATAAGGCAGTTACCAAAGACCATATTAAGACACTGTATTTAACTGATAATCTAATAAAATAAAGCAACTGTTCCTGTACTTAACCAAAAGAGATAAGTGTAATTGATTATGTTATGCAAACGTACGTTTGAAAGTGTCTATTAATAACATATTTATACCTGAATAAACTCTTTGTTAGAACAACAATTGGCAGCCCATGTTTTCTGTAAGTAACCATAGCTAGGGTAAACATTTGGGGGCCCTAAAATTTCAATCGCTGTCCAACTATAAGATAAAAACTTGTTAACATAGTTTTTTTAATAATTATCTGGAAAACTATATTATAACTAAAATTATCTGCAAAATAATAATAATGCAGTAGAATAATATAGAATTATAGTCTTATCGTGGAATAGTTTTCCTAGAGGCAATAAACATGCTTAAAACCTTAGAATTCAAATTTTTTACGAATATTACATAGTATAGAATTAAACTGGAATGTGCTATTGGAATGTTGAGATCAGTCAACGGCAAGTTGATCATTGAAAGTTAAAGTCATCACATCTGTCTTAAAATCTAGTTTATAGTTTTTCTGAGTATGACACGTGTCATAAATACAGTTTTAAAACAAACAATATGTATAATCACATCTTATGTTGATTGATATTACAAAACGCGGGGCCTTGATGGCCAAATCGTTAATGTAAAACATGGACGACATGGTATAGGTAAAAATAGCTAACATCACATTAAAACAAGCAAACACATCTAAAACTATGTTTGAAAAACGTAACAATTCTACATTTATTCCAAATTTATATAATGTATCTTTGTTTGCTAAGTTAAACTATACATCTAATCAGCTTCTTACGATTACGCATACAAGTCGCAGGTACATTGTAAGTTATTGAAATCTAGTTGTGAGCTGTACAAATTTGTGTCAAATGATTATTTGATTTAATCTAACATTAAGTATTTGAACAAAATAGACAATTTAAAAGGTACATGTAACATGAAAGAGCACTAATACATTACCCTGGGCTTATTGTATATTCGGAAGAAAAGTTAGTAACTGATGATGCATACATCTGAACTGAAAAAGAAAGAGTGGTCTTACCTACAACTTAAAATCTAACAAGTTTCTCCCTAACGCACGTATTATAGTAAACTGGATTGAACATTTTATTTCGACTATTAATATGCATTTTTGTATCACTCAAGTCGTCTCTAATTCAAGTGAATGCACAACGTAGAAAGCAGCAGTTTCAACATTTCAATGTATGATCAATCACTTTCAATCATATGTTATAGTAAATGATAAATTATAATTAAACATGACTAAAGACATAAAATGCACCCTACAAGATTGCTTCTAATGTAAATGACAATTGATCCATTTACAGTTACAATTGTTAAATTGTATCCGAGTTATGTCATTGACATATACAGCAATTGCATGTAATCTAATCAAAATGGGAAAGTCAAAAATCTCTAAGACCCTTCATTTGTTCATTTGTCTATCCAACTAGTAGACCATGACAGGTAAAAACAAAAAATATACGTTCAGTCGTATGTTGCATGGCGCTGACGAATTGTTTCTTTATTGGTATAATGATAATTAAAACTCCCAACGTTATAATTGTGCAATCTAATTAAATCTTTCACTAGCCCCCCCCCCTTTTTGTTATTGTTGCTGTGAGATCTAACATCATCCTATTACAGGTAATCTCATGACAGGGGATTACTCAACATTAAAGGATGATTAAAACAATTTTTGAATCGTCCATACAGAAGTGCATTCTGAAATGTGCAGTATTGGGATGTTGTTATCTCTTCGAAGCGACAATAACACAAAGGGGGGAGCTTCTGAAAGATTGAATTTTAATTAGATTGGATAATTGTATGGCCTTCCAACATTGTTTGCTTATGTGCTACTAATAAGTCTTTGCTCGACAAAACGTATATGGTATATGGCGTTGTGAGTTGAAGAGTCTTTGTACGTTGCATGCTATTTATGCTATTCTTATACATTATTGTGATATAATACCTTTTTGATAACTAATCCCTGCAGAACTAAATCCAAACATTGGCGATACAGGATCTTGCGCCTGGTAGTATATTCCAGCATGTAATTCCGTCTGGTCGCTGTTAAGCAATGCGAATTCATAGCCATCCATGCTACATTTAGTAAGTAATATGATACAAATTAAAGGACAAAAAAGTGTACGTCACACTGCATTAATACCTAGGTGAATTTTTATAAACATTTGCCAGAATTGCCCATGATTATGTTCATTGCAATATACATTAACTGTACAATGTTGCATAAAATTAAATTAATTGATGGCAATACGTGAATTTCATTTTATTGATCTAACACGAGGGTGTAAGAAGTATGAAAATGAAGAAGCAAAGATCTTAGGAACAAATTTGCGCAAATAGTGGACATGTTCATTAATATTACATACATTAATATATTTTATTCGAAGCATACCAAATAATATGGATTACCTGAGACACATTGTCTCATGATTTATAGAATTCCGCATTGCATATTACCAACTGTTCAAAATGCCAGAAGCTGACGAAGTAAACTTACATTATTACATTTTCCCTGTACTTGAATGCTTTAATTATCAATTCGGACATTATTTTTGTCCTTTTGATATTGTGACAGAGAAACTGATTTTCGATTTCTATATGTACTGTCAATTTAATGTCGCAAAAACATATTACGAATATGAATAAATAACTTAACTTAAATTAACAATTTATATAATACTGTTTTTTCAATGATATTACTGTTTTAGCAGCATCGTCTATACTTTCAGGCAAAAGTACCCAATTTGTTACACTTTAGTACGCCTTTGGAGACTACACTTTGTTACACTTAGTACGCCTTTGGAGAATTCAATTTTACTTTATAGCTAGTATTACTAGTTATACTAGCACGAGATTTGTAAAAAGTTTAAAACTTGATATTAGATTCTATTGAGAGGATTGCAATCAAGATATGCAGATGACTGCGGAAGACAACGAATGTTTCACGTCTAGCGTTGACTGTCACATTTTTGGTAGGCCAGATGTACATGAAAAGTTTCGTAATCCCGATCCCTTACGGGAAAGTACCTAAAAGCAGCACACAACAGCTGTAAGTTGAAGTACCACACTTCATTAAAATCATGTATGGCAACTGTGGAAACGACACACATGTTTTCGAAGAGTTAGGCTTTGATCAGGGTAAGCTCAACTGAAGGCTTCGATCAGGGTAAGCTCAACTGAAGGCTTCGATCAGGGTAAGCTCAACTGAAGGCTTCGATCAGGGTAAGCTCAACTGAAGGCTTCGATCAGGGTAAGCTCAACTGAAGGCTTCGATCAGGGTAAGCTCAACTGAAGGCTTAGATCAGGGTAAGCTCAACTGAAGGCTTCGATCAGGGTAAGCTCAACTGAATACATAACACTTACAAAATACAGAAAAGTACGTCAACTTTCAGTAGTTAGAATGTAGGCGCAATCCTGCCCTACAATTGACTTCAAGCTGAACCAGTATAACGAATTGCCTCAAGATTATTCTTCATTATGGAAAACGCAAGCAGAACCGTTCTAAATAAAATGTTATCAACGATATGAGATGCATCTTGGATTTGTCAAAGACCTTGATTTTTTATGACTTACATTATCACTTCATTCAAAAGACCTATAGTAGTAACCCCAAGTTCCGGTGTACCGACAGATTGGTCTTTTGGTTTCAGACAGAAGATGTCTACAATTAAATAGCACTACACTTCCATTTGAAGTTCAACATATCGAAATATCTAAACAAACGAATACGTGCATCCATATGTTTTTCACACTGTCAGCATCAAGAACGAATGTTGTCCTCTACTGCTACTGCGACAAGGTCGAAGAGTAAAGCAGTGACTGTATGTAAAAAAAAAGTTGAAAAAAGGTTGTTCCAAAAATCATTCGATAAAGTAGTTCACCATGGCTATACTACATGTACTAATCAGCAAAAATATTTAAAAACAAATTCCGACAACATTATCTTCAACTGTGATATTGTATCCGTTCTGGACGTCGTAATATATTCTACATATATTACAATATCAATAAAACGTAGGATAAATAAAGACCTGTCTTTTAAACTGACACAAATTAATTCTTTCGTGCATTCTAGGTAAGAACTTTCAATTAATTGAGCTTAACAGGTATTATATTACTTACTTAATAAGAACACTATAGTTAGTACCAGCTATATTGACACCATTGTCGTCTATTGTGAATGGTTTAGCAGACATAATTGATTCCAGACTAAATCCAGAAAACGGTGTAGTATAACGGATTAAAAAGTACGAAGTCTTTGATCTAAAGTAAATGTCTAGCTAAAAAAGAAATTATTGTAAATTATATAAAAATTAAATGCAATGCAATTAAAATGCTAACGTTTATTTGATGGTTTTTTTTCAATAAATGGCGAGCAGAATCAGTTTTAACTAAATTAAAAAAAATCTTAATTTATCATTGGCACCGTTAAAATTTTCTTTTTCTGCCAAAAATACGGAATTTTCTCTAGCTACTCTGGTTTCCTTTTATTAAAAAAACAAATACCACCTTATTTAGCTGAAAATTTGCTAAAAGTGGCGTCAAAACTCCAATTCAGAGAAAAGCTAAAATTCTAACCTCTGTTCAACGCGACCAGGTTAAACTGGAAACCTAACTTTTAAATTATTTTCGACTTGTATGATATTGATTGCTGAGAGTATCAAATAATTTATTTTAAAACCATTTAAGGATGTGACATTATAACACGCACAAACCGAGTGATCTGGCTATTTGATGCTTTCTAAATGATTATGATAGTAAATGATAAAAAGATATCAGATATCACGGTTATATCAGAATTGCAATCAAATTCTGAAAAGCTGTGTCACCAAGTTTCCTAGATTTATCCAAATTCTGGCAAATAGCATGATAAAATTCACGCATTTAATCTTACTATAACTACCGAAAAAACTTTACAAGTGTTTGAAACGGGTCGAAGATACGAGGAGTCTTGCATATTGTTAATCAATCACTTTTTCATAATTGTTATAACATACCTTAAATTGAATGTACGAGTGTAAACCATGACTAGTTTCAGTTGTTTAGAAAATAACTCATTGGTCATAAATGTAGAAACAGAATAAGCACATCTTACATTTTTTATACATGTGTTGTCCATCCTGTCAATTAAATCATTCCGGTAGTATTGGGTATAGTTAGAATTAAGCCCGGTTTGTTTCCACAGACCAAACATGCTAATTCCAGAGGCATTTCCAACTTTCAAAACTGTTTGAACAGTGCAATCTGAAACTAAAATAAAAGAGGTTTAAAAACCTAATTATAAAAATTAGTAATAAAAAAGTTGTATTATTGTTTACTATGCTGAGAATTGTGTAGCTGATTTAAACCTCCAAAACCAGAATCGCAGAAAAATAACAGCAGACTAGTAGACTCTAGAAGCCTTAAAATTAAAGTTACTACCAATACACATAAATCGGCCTCTTATTTAGACTCTCTTGAATCAGACTAAGAAAATTTACAAACTAGGCTTCATGACAAGACTTCAACTTTTCAATTGTCAACTTACCGTTGATTGTGTTTACATTTCACAAATTATGCGTTTTGTAGTCCTTACAATCGGTATTCCGATTTTCTAGACCGGACACTGCTGTTTATTATTAAGCTACATTACTGAAATAAAATGGGTTTCTTGTACCTAAGGGGGGCCTCGGTGGCCGAGTGGTTAAGGTAGTTCGTCTACTGATGATCACGTGGTCTGTCAACTCTGAGATTGCAAGTTCGATTCTCACTGCAGGCAGGGTGTACTCGACTCCAATCTTAATTGACAAGGATTGACAGTTTTCCTACTGCAGGTCGGGGGTTCTCTCCGGGTACTCCGGCTTCCTCCCCCAATAAAAACTGGACGCCATGATATAGCTGAAAAATTGCTGAAAGTGGCCATACAACACCATTCAAACAAACAAACAAAATCTTGTACCTAAGTTGATGTTATTCATATAGCAAGCAAGTCAATAACCGTAACAATGAAATAATTGAATGTTATGAGAAATCTATCTTCTAAATATGTTCAGACATTTTCGCTGAATCATAGATAGTCTTTTGTCTTCCTGTATTTAACTTTTCTTTGCTTTGGTTAATTAATGGTGCCTAAACACTAAGCCATTTTTCATGATATTTGCTGTTTGAAGATTAGAATCCTCTGCCGTTCAATGCATTTGTTTTTACTTTGATGGCACAAAACAGCGGATTTTGCGAAACGCAACAATCAAACATTTTTGGAAGTGTTACCTATCCAGACCACAACTGAGCACATGATCAAAGCTGGTGTCACGGATGACTAATGATTTTTAAAGCAGCAAACCTCAGTAATGTTCAGCAAACATCGTAAATACTATAAGAGTACACAAAAAAAACAAATATTTTGTATCTTTAGTTTAGATTTAATAATGCTGTATTTCTTGGTAAAAAATTAAATTAAACGTTTACTTCAATTATCGGTCGGATACCTTCGTTTCATTCTCAATATGAACACAAGTAAATTAAAAACAAACGGCTAAATTCTGAATTTACGATTAAATGTAGATCTTTAAAATTGATTTTTTTCAATATTTTTTTTAAATAAAGACGACTTATTACGTTGCTATTATTGAACAGCAAAAATTGTTTCAATGAAAATTATATGTTAAAAAAATATTAGAGCAAAAGTAAATAATCAGACGAAAAGACTTAACATGAATATATGCACCTTTCAACATTGTTTGTTTCCATTGGGAAAGCAATAAGTTATATCGTTTTCACAGTAAGGCATGATGCATATCAATAGATTTCTCTCATTGAATATTTTCTGTTTTGTCAAATGAATTGAAAGCATTTCAAAATTGTCGTTTTAGATCATGTTGATATGATTTATTTTAATATGATGTGCATGGAACGCTTTAAGTTTACAACTGCTGTACAAAAAGCATACAAGTATCTGTTGTAAAATGGGAATGTCCAGACCATCTTCTCGTCCAATGGCTACACCTTGTGGTTAAATGTTGATATAAAGGCCAACCCGTGGTACAATCAGCATATATATGTGCCCTAATCAATTATTTCCTAAATATATACTCTTTGTTACATGAATAGAATTTTGCGTGTTTTTGATTGGTGTAAAAACAACTTTCGGGTCAAAATAAATCGCAACAGTACTAAAATTACATAAAAATATGAAAAAACCTGTTTGAAATAGTAGTTACCAGGTCAACATTGGAATCCGCTTGACTATTATGTAGCGGAATCCAATATCTGTTAACTACTCGTTTAAGCCGGGTTTCCATTACTGTTCCAATACAACTATCAATTTCAATTTTAGTGGAATTTGAATGTAAGAAAATAAAA
Organism: Limnoperna fortunei; assembly: GCA_944474755.1. Classification (NCBI taxonomy): domain Eukaryota; kingdom Metazoa; phylum Mollusca; class Bivalvia; order Mytilida; family Modiolidae; genus Limnoperna; species Limnoperna fortunei. The sequence continues at coordinate 81,208,532 of OX104117.1, read as the reverse complement.
TTGTTGATTTATTTATACTCAATATTTGACATGTAATGCAACTGATTTAAGGATTATCAGTTAATCAATATAAAAATGTATTAAAAATATTAAGGGTAACCAGCATTGCAATTACAAAATGTAAGCATCCTCTGTTTTCCTGATCAAGGAAGTTGTGATTTTATTCATGTAATAACACAATTACTGACTTTGATAAACGGTCGCTATCAGGATTTCTCAGGCCTCAAAAATGTATATTCAGCTCGCCTAGCGGCCCGCGGAACATTACATTTTCTCTGGCTGATAAATCCGGATAGCGACCATTATGAAAGTCATTAATTGTATAATATGTAGATAATAGACACTGACTTTGATGATTGAAGCATGTCATTGAAATCAAGTTATACTAACAACGAACCCCGGTAGTTAACCAATAGGAATGCATGTATTTTTAATGGACAACATATTTATGGGTACAAGAAGAAAATTGTCTTCTATCTTATGTACATGTGCCTGATTCTGCACATTTTTGGTTAGTTAAATGTAGATTTAATTTTCCTGCAAGACCCACTGTTCACAGCAAAATTTTCAAAATTTACAATAGTAGAAAAGAATCATATTTTATATTTTACATTTACAAACAAAACAATGGGACCATGCTGGAAGGGTTCACGGTGCTCAACTTAAGCCAATCACTGGGACCATACGTAGAGGGTTCCCAGTCTCAGCCCGAAAGAGTTGTCCGGCGTGAAATAGCTACAATAATGTAGCTTCTTTTTTATGGACGGAAAAAAGAAGCTATATTATTGTAGCTATGCGTGAAAATGTTTACATAAAACGTATCCATTCTGACTTTGAAACTAACCATGAACAGATGAACATTCTTCATGTGCTTTAAGTAGTAAAGACACCACCAATATAATATGGGGTCAGAGGTTAACTTTAGTTTAGAGCGGATATTTTTGTAACAATTACCCTACTCTTGACAATCAAATCTTGAAATTGTTATGAAGTGCTTATTATGTCTTCTAAATTATAAAACTTTTACAAGTTTGTTATTTTAAAATAAACAGTCAAAGTTAACATTTGTCAGACGTGTTAAGTACTATTTATGGTGTGTTCACGTTTCTCCAACATTTGATATTTCAGGTAAAAAGTATGTTGGAGAAACGTGAATAGGTATATATATATATATATATATATATATATATATATATATATATATATATATATATTATAACTTTGCCATAAATTTCAGATAGATTTCCCATGTTTAACTTATTACTTTAATAAATGCCTGTTACTTTGTACTGGATTTCAATTACATATATATAATATTCTATATTTTTTACTTATTACTTACCAAAGATTCATTTATACATGTTTAACTGTAGTCTTAATTACAGGTAAAATTAATTAAGTTTGCCTACTGCCTATTCACGTTTCTCCAACATACTTTTTACCTGAAATATCAAATGTTGGAGAAACGTGAACACACCAGATAATTACATGTATAGATGTAATAAGCCGCTAGATACTAAATTTACAACACGATTAAAACTGTCTGTTATTCAAAAGAATAAAATAATATCAACAAACATGATTCATAGTGTTGAATATTTAAATTCAAAAAACTATACAGGAGCAAAGAAAGTAAGCATACTCACACGGAAAATATAATAATAAACAAAAGAACTCCAAAAAGAAGATTAGCCACATTTCCGTCAAAGTATTAATACATAAATCCTATTTTTCGTCTTTAAATACTAATTTAACATTCAATAATCAATATATGCTCTTTCTACAATTATGGGTAATCGCAATTCAATAGACAATGTACTAATACAGGCAAATGGAATTTTACTTCATGCGGAGTTCTTATAAACTTATTATGAATAAATTGAAATCTTTCTTCTATTTTAAAAACAAAGCATGGGTCACATTTAGGTGAACTTTAATGGAAAATTGAAGTCATTCCACATCTTACTAGTTACCGTATTGTTTCTAGATTTATACTTAAGTATTTTAGCTTAATTCGAATTTGAAAATGAGACACATTTTTATAAGTTTACAAAACATGAGATGCATGCGTTTAAACAAGAACCAAACAATCAACGGGAGTGGAATATGTCCATATAACATCAATTTTAACTGTTGCGATTTTATCTTATAAGCCAAACTAGCATGAACACTGGTTGATATGGTCTTATTTTCGGCTTACCTAAGACGAAATCGGCTGTTAAATGGGCTAGGAGCTGGAACTATATTAATATGTTATTAAATTTATGTATTTAAAAAATTTTAATTACTTATACCAGTATCAAGTTCAAATGTATTTAAAATGTTCGTTTTTAATGGGTAAAGCACTCCTTGAAATTCCCAAAAGTATTTATTGATTTATCCCGCTGTTGATAAAAAAGAGGTTATTTTATGGCGATTTTTATATCACACCCAATATCAACTCGAGATCCCCATAACTAGGAGAGGGCCTTTTTTCTAGGCCCGAGAGTTGATATGGGTATGATATGAAAATAGCCATATAATAACATATTTATCATATACTTAAGACATTTTGATTTAAGAATTTTAATGATATGGATTTTCCGATCAGGTATCGAAATTAATTATAAAATACGGTCTTTTAATAAATATAGGACAACAACTTTCAGTGATTTCTACTGACTGAACTTTAATATGAAGTGCTCTATTAACTATCTTGAAATACCGAAGTGTCCTTATGTCGAATAACGAGCAAGCGCATCATAATCACGGTTAAATATTCGTCAAAATAAGAGTCTTTGATTCTTTTGCGATTTCGTTTTGGTTAGGTCAGGGAACCTTTCTGTTGCTTTCGTCTCTGATAAACATGAATTTCAACTACAAAGCTAATGTTTGCTACTTTAAACCAAAATTTTAAAAATAAATATTAAAAAAAATATTTAAAAAATTTATACTTTAAATAATTAAAACTTTAATTAGATTTGCTAATTTTTTTAACACTTTAAAATTTTTTAATTGTTCAAACTTAAAAAAAAAATAAATAAAAATAATTAAAATAATTAAACAATTTTTTTTTTTAATTTTAAAAATTTGTATTAAATGTTACACGGACACAGACTGGAAATCCATGTCAGTTCAGTTAGGGGTGTGATATGGATTCGTAGGAATGTGATTTGAATTCTTAGGGGTGTGATATGGAATGGTGTGATATTGCATCCATATCATACCCCTATAAATCATTATCACATCCCTTTGTGATATATGCGTTGACTGAAATCGTCTGTACATGTATCACATATGCAAAAACAAACATATTATTGCTGAGTATATGTTAAATAATACAATGTCTTAATAAGGTATATGGCTCAACAGTAGCAAGAAAATAAAGTTATGTCACAGGGGAAGTGTATTATCTCTCTGTCTTTCCTCTGAATGACTTATAACTCTTGTATTATGACATTGAAAGTAAACAATTGGAGGATATGCCCTACTAGAACTAGGGTGAAGAGTAATTTATACAATGATGACTTGCATTATTTTTTTTCCTTTACAACCGTTTCTCCTCTAAATGTGTGAATCTTAAATACTTCAGAATCACAGATTGTAAGCGACATGAAATCACTCTATAATAGGATCCCCATGATGAATCACGAGAAACCTGCGTCTCTCTCTTTATTTATTGATATATATTAATTGTTTTCTTAACGAGATCTAAATGGAAAATTTTAAGTTATTGACGGTATCAAAGTTCACTAGTATTCAATTATTTAGTTAATAAAACTTTTACCCTATATATAACATATAATACCCAAAACTTTGTCACAGCTATTGTTTGTTTTTTGTTTCTTTTTGACAAGTTAATGTTTGTTGGTGTTTGTTAGTTTTCAGTCAATATTTGAATACTCTAATCGACCTATCGATTTCCATTTATAAAAATTGACAAAGAACATTGTACGCCATTTTCAATACAAAAAACTTGTTAGAAGTAAAATATACAAATATTTACCTCACAGGCGTAATAACGTTCTACTTTCGTCAACTGATAAAACCATGGCGTTCTATGTCTTCCCGTTTCTGTCCTTGCCCTTCAAAAGAAGTATTACCAAATATCTACTGTGTTAATCATCAAATATATCAAATCAATTCATATCCACACACTTTCTTGATACGTTTTATACAGCGAATAAGTACCCTAGATTCCGAATTTAATTTTTTAAAAACATTTATATGACAGAATCCGACGTTGGAAAAAACTTGTTACTGACACTGAAGAGAATCATGATCTTGTAACAGTTAAAAGTCAGTGTGTATGTATCGATAAGAGTAGGCGCATTGCATCACTGTCCAAACCAAAACGAACTACATTTTACAAGCGAGAGTCAACATGTACTGTTCACTGGACTGGTACGCCGCATTTCCATATTTTACTTGTCGAGCACTGCTATAATTTGATACTGGAAGCTGAAAAATATAACCGAGAATTGTTTTTTGTTTGGATCCTTTGTAACTGTGCATACACAGCAGTGGAGAATCTTTGCCCCTATAGACTACATACACAGCAGTGGAGAATCATTGTCCCTATAGACTACATACACAGCAGTGGAGAATCATTGTCCCTATAGACTACATACACAGCAGTGGAGAATCATTGTCCCTATAGACTACATACACAGCAGTGAAGAATCATTGTCCCTATAGAATACATACACAGCAGTGGAAAATCATTGTCTCTATAGACTACATACACAGCAGTGGAGAATCATTGTCCCTATAGACTACATACGCAGCAGTGGAGAATCATTGTCCCTATAGACTACATACACAGCAGTGGAGAATCATTGTCACTATAGACTATATCCACAGCAGTGGAGAATCATTGTCCCTATAGACTACATACACAGCAGTGAAGAATCATTGTCCCTATAGACTACATACACAGCAGTGGAGAATCATTGTCCCTATAGACTACATACACAGCAGTGGAGAATCATTGTCCCTATAGACTACATACACAGCAGTGGAGAATCATTGTCCCTATAGACTACATACACAGTAGTGGAGAATCATTGTCCCTATAGACTACATACACAGCAGTGGAGAATCATTGTCCCTATAGACTGCATACACAGCAGTGGAGAATCATTGTCCCTATAGACTACATACACAGCAGTGGAGAATCATTGTCCCTATAGACTACATACACAGCAGTGGAGAATCATTGTCCCTATAGACTACATATACAGCAGTGGAGAATCATTGTCCCTATAGACTACATACACATCAGTGGAGAATCATTGTCCCTATAGACTACATACGCAGCAGTGGAGAATAATTGTCCCTATAGAATACATACACAGCAGTGGAGAATCATTGTCCCTATAGACTACATACACAGCAGTGGAGAATCATTGTCCCTATAGACTACATATACAGCAGTGGAGAATCATTGTCCCTATAGACTACATACACAGCAGTGGAGAATCATTGTCCCTATAGACTATATACACAGCAGTGGAGAATCATTGTCCCTATAGACTACATACACAGCAGTGGAGAATCATTGTCCCTATAGACTACATACGCAGCAGTGGAGAATCATTGTCCCTATAGACTACATACGCAGCAGTGGAGAATCATTGTCCCTATAGACTACATACGCAGCAGTGGAGAATCATTGTCCCTATAGACTACATACGCAGCAGTGGAGAATCATTGTCCCTATAGACTACATACGCAGCTGTGGAGACTCATTGTCCCTATAGACTACATACGCAGCAGTGGAGAATCATTGTCCCTATAGACTACATACGCAGCAGTGGAGAATCATTGTCCCTATAGACTACATACGCAGCAGTGGAGAATCATTGTCCCTATAGACTACATACACAGCAGTGGAGAATCATTGTCCCTATAGACTACATACACAGCAGTGGAGACTCATTGTCCCTATAGACTACATACACAGCAGTGGAGAATCATTGTCCCTTTAGACTACATACACAGCAGTGGAGAATCATTGTCCCTATAGACTACATACACAGCAGTGGAGAATCATTGTCCCTATAGACTACATACACAGCAGTGGAGAATCATTGTCCCTATAGACTACATACACAGCAGTGGAGAATCATTGTCCCTATAGACTACATACACAGCAGTGGAGACTCATTGTCCCTATAGACTACATACACAGCAGTGGAGAATCATTGTCCCTATACATACACAGCAGTGGAGAATCATTGTCCCTATAGACTACATACACAGCAGTGGAGAATCATAGTCACTATAGACTATATACACAGCAGTGGAGAATCATTGTCCCTATAGACTACATACACAGCAGTGAAGAATCATTGTCCCTATAGACTACATACACAGCAGTGGAGAATCATTGTCCCTATAGACTACATACACAGCAGTGGAGAATCATTGTCCCTATAGACTACATACACAGCAGTGGAGAATCATTGTCCCTATAGACTACATACACAGCAGTGGAGAATCATTGTCCCTATAGACTACATACACAGCAGTGGAGAATCATTGTCCCTATAGACTGCATACACAGCAGTGGAGAATCATTGTCCCTATAGACTACATACACAGCAGTGGAGAATCATTGTCCCTATAGACTACATACACAGCAGTGGAGAATCATCGTCCCTATAGACTGCATATACAGCAGTGGAGAATCATTGTCCCTATAGACTACATACACAGCAGTGGAGAATCATTGTCCCTATAGACTACATACGCAGCAGTGGAGAATCATTGTCCCTATAGAATACATACACAGCAGTGGAGAATCATTGTCCCTATAGACTACATACACAGCAGTGGAGAATCATTGTCCCTATAGACTACATATACAGCAGTGGAGAATCATTGTCCCTATAGACTACATACACAGCAGTGGAGAATCATTGTCCCTATAGACTACATACGCAGCAGTGGAGAATCATTGTCCCTATAGACTACATACGCAGCAGTGGAGAATCATTGTCCCTATAGACTACATACGCAGCAGTGGAGAATCATTGTCCCTATAGACTACATACGCAGCAGTGGAGAATCATTGTCCCTATAGACTACATACGCAGCTGTGGAGACTCATTGTCCCTATAGACTACGTACGCAGCAGTGGAGAATCATTGTCCCTATAGACTACATACGCAGCTGTGGAGACTCATTGTCCCTATAGACTACATACGCAGCAGTGGAGAATCATTGTCCCTATAGACTACATACGCAGCAGTGGAGAATCATTGTCCCTATAGACTACATACGCAGCAGTGGAGAATCATTGTCCCCATAGACTACATACACAGCAGTGGAGAATCATTGTCCCTATAGACTACATACACAGCAGTGGAGACTCATTGTCCCTATAGACTACATACACAGCAGTGGAGAATCATTGTCCCTATAGACTACATACACAGCAGTGGAAAATCATTGTCCCTATAGACTACATACACAGCAGTGGAGACTCATTGTCCCTATAGACTACATACACAGCAGTGGAGAATCATTGTCCCTATAGACTACATACACAGCAGTGGAGAATCATTGTTCCTTTAGACTACATACACAGCAGTGGAGAATCATTGTCCCTATAGACTACATACACAGCAGTGGAGAATCATTGTCCCTATAGACTACATACGCAGCAGTGGGGAATCATTGTCACTATAGACTACATACACAGCAGTGGAGAATCATTGTCCCTATAGACTGCATACACACTAGTGGAGAATCATTTTCCCTATAGACTACATACACAGCAGTGGAGAATCATTGTCCCTATAGACTACATACACAGCAGTGGAGAATCATTGTCCCTATAGACTACATACACAGCAGTGGAGAATCATTGTCCCTATAGACTACATACACAGCAGTGGAGAATCATTGTCCCTATAGACTACATACACAGCAGTGGAGAATCATTGTCCCTATAGACTACATACACAGCAGTGGAGAATCATTGTCCCTATAGACTACATACACAGCAGTGGAGAATCATTGTCCCTATAGACTACATACACAGCAGTGGAGAATCATTGTCCCTATAGACTATAATATTCCTTCTTTTGTTTATCACATATTTTTCAGCAATGATATGGTCGAATCCAGAAATGTATCATTTTGTTTATGAATTACATGTAATTAAAATTACACAAATCGATTACTATGACAGCTTTAAATTGTGTTGGGCTAAACTCTGTGATGAATAAATTATAACTTTGCACCATTCCACATCGTCCCATTTATCAGCCCTCGAAAAAAGCTCTCGGGATTCAGTAAGACTGCATACTTAGAGATAATTTATATTTATATTTTACTTACATTTCATTTTCCATATCGGCCCAAGTAATAGCCCAATATTCCTAACATTTTAAGTTTTTATCAAGATGGATTATAAACTCATCTTCCACAATTAAACTAGACTATCATTTAGTAATTTTATTTTTTGCAGCATAGATTTCCTATGCAGTCTAGTTCTCCCATTGTAATCCCTCTGATCAGTATTAATCATTTGGTTAAAGGAAGTGAGCGCGACATGCTCAGGTTAATCATTGCAGGCAGCGAGGGGAGCACGCTAAGGCCATCCTTTTACATTTTCAGTGTCAGACTAGATTGTCAGTTAATTCCCCTAAAAATCTCAAAGAGTAAAGAGAGATACTTTGAATTTAAGATATGTTTTTGACTTAATTTCCGAGTAAAAAATAAAACAAAAAAACTGATGCGGTGTTTTGAACTGTTAACATTGAGTGTATTTGTTGTATCTTGTAGATACATTTCAGGAGCCTCTGTGAGAGAGTGGTTATAGAAGCTCGTCTACGATTGATCACGTGGTATGTCAACACTGAGGTTGTGGATTCAAATCTCACTGAAGGCAAGGTGTACCCGACTCCAATCTTAATTGATAAGAATTGCTTAGGTGTGATCATTTATTGTTCTCCAAAACTATTGCTGTATTTTATTTTTTTTTAAAATATATGAAGTCAGCAAAAAATTATTGTTACATAATGAACATTTGTGACAGATGTGTTATTTAGAACATCATTGAAGTAATGCAGGTAACCTATGCAGTGTCATCCTGATATGGCTAACATACAGTCATAAACTTTTACTCTTTGTACAGGATGTTTATTAAACTGTTTATTTCTTAAAATTTGCATCGTGCTTACCTTTGCTTCTTTGGGGTGTGACGTTCCCATACCCAAACACACATTTAAATAACATTTTTTCAGCTTTATCTTGCTTAAATGTTTTACGTACTCTACTTAAAAAAAATTAGACACAAGTGATACTACTTTTTTCACTAAAACTATTACTATTATATAACAGACAGTATATTTATTATGAAAACTTTAATAACAAAATATCTAACAAAAAATAAACAAAAAATATTTGCATGTTTTGTTGACCTAAGAAAAGCATTTGACTCATTATGGTATAGTGGACTTTTATATAAATTAAAAACACAACATATTGGCAATAAATTTTATAATATAATAAAAGATATGTATACAAGCAATAAATCAGCTATTAAGATTAAAAACCAATTTTCTAATTTTTTTGATATAGTCAGAGGAGTTAAACAAGGAGATAGTCTTAGCCCCTCACTTTTTAACTGTTTTATAAATGATATTCACGATATATTCAATCAATTATGTGATCCCTTGATACTAGAAAATACAAATATATCAAGTCTAAGCTTTGCTGATGATTTAGTAATATTCTCAAACTCTCATACTGGGTTACAAAATTGTTTGAATAAAATTGAAAAATATTGCTTTGACTGGCAATTAACAGTCAATATTAAGAAGACAAAAACTATGACATTTCAAAATACGTTTTGTCCAACTCCTCCTTTATATTATGGAAATCAGCCTCTTGCTGAAACTAAAGAATATAACTTCTTGGGAACAACCATTGACTATAAAGGAAGCTTTAAAAGATCTATAGAAGAGTTATCAAAAAAGGACTAAAAGCAATCTTTGCTTTGAAAAAAAGACTTCAAAACTTTCAAAGTCTACCTATAAGACTATCCTGTAAACTGTTTGATACTTTAATAAGACCTATATTGTTATATAATAGTGATATTTGGTTTATGGACGATTACTTATCTATTGTTAAGTCAAAAGAAAGGGCAGAAAAAAATGGAAAATTCTGTGATACCCTCTCCTTAATAGACCGATTTACATATGAAAAAGTACATACAAGATATTGTAAGAATATTTTAGGTTTAAGAAAAACAGCTTGCAACATAGCAGCAAAAACAGAACTTGGTAGACTGCCATTAGAATCTTTCATAAAAGCTCAAACAATCTTATATTATAGTAGATTGAATTCAGTAAAAATAAACCCCTTATTAAAAGAAGCATATAATGTCAATAAAAGTATACACACCGAGGGAATATATACTTGGTATACTATGGCACAAAAGTTATTTACAGAACTAGACCTTGACAGATCAGAACACGAAGATTTAGATGTCCCATTTTTTAAACTTGCAGATAAGTTAAAGAAAAAAATTAAAAATTTAATTTGTGAATATTATATAAATAAAATTAAAACTAAATTAAATAATTTAAATAACGAATCTAAACTTTACTTATTTAGTCAACTGAAAACAGACATAAAAATTGAAGACTATCTAGTAAATGAGAATAGTTTTATATATAGACAAATGATAACAAAACTAAGGGTGAGTGACCATACCTTACATATAGAACAAGGGAGATATCATAATATTCCCAGATGTCAACGAATATGCTCTAAATGCCAAATTCTTGAAGATGAAGAACATTTTCTTTTACATTGTCAAATTAACACTCTACCAAGAGATATTTTCTATTCAAAAATTTCAAATATAGACGATATCTTTGCAAATTTAAATACAAATGAAAAATTAAAATATATCCTTTGTCCAAAATCAGAACATTTAACTTATGTTAAGGACTTTTTAAAGCAATCATTTGAAATGCGAAAATAGGGTCCACATCGGTTAAAATGTACTACATTTGTAGTTATATTAGAAATAATAACTGATGTACTTCGAGTATGTTTGTATTTGTATGCTAATGTTTTTGTTCACAATGTTATTATATTGCTTTGACCCATATGGGTGTAATTTGCAATAAAGAATTTGAATTTGAATTTTATAATTTTAGGTATATAATTATAGCATGTGGTTCCCCAACCCCGGACAACTTCCTAGGTGAAAGGTGAGCAGCAATCTGGAATACTTCCCAAACAAAGTCAGACAGATGACCTCGTTTGGACAGTTAAAAACTACCAATTAACAGTGGTTGGGGGGGGGGGGGCCCAAAAATACCTATGTACCTCATGTAAAATTTATGACTACTGCCCTAGTGACAGTATACTATATGGTTTATCATATTTGGTTATCTTTACACGCAATGCTTTCATGTTTTATTGCTCTGTCCGCTATGCTGAGAGGTATTTGTATTTCCTTGTAATAAAAGTATTGTGCTTTTGATACCCTACAGTCATGTACAGTATTTGCTTTTATTATTAAGTGCTTAAGTCGATATTGTATGCTCCTGCCTAGTGCTTGGATTTTATTCTCAGTAACAGAACATTTGATTGTTTACAAGCTATGCTAAATTTATGCTTTTACTTTGTGTATGGATTTTATTTGCGTATCGGTCAAAGAGCTCTCCAGAGCTCATGTTGTTTTGTTATTATTCATATATGTACCGTCTTTAAATAAAAATGACTTAACTTTACTCATGAATACTATAATCTACTATAATCAGTTATACTAGTCACAGCTTTACTGAGGGGGATTAGGGGGTCCAATAACAGGTTAACAATTATATATTTTAAGCAGTTAATAGCAAATTTAAAATAATGATAACAGATACAACAATTTACGTGAGAAAAAAGAAAACAGTGAGTTCAAAAAATCGAAAAAAAAACCAGATTACAGCATAATCTCATCGAAGGGCAATACTATTAACCAGCAAACAGGGTTTTTATTTTCATATGTTCGATCTCTTCTTATTATCTCTTAATGATATATAATTGTTTTCGGGTAAATTGAGCAAAAAGGTAAAAACCATAATCTACAATATAATTCATGTTGTAAGTGATAAAATAGCAAATTTATAAAGAAAATATTTTAATTACAGTTTTTCGTATTTGTTTAATCCTTCAAGCTTTAAAATACATTTTTTGTCCTGATCGAATAAGAAGAAGTAAAGATGTACATAATTGCATATTAATGCGCGCTTTATCAGTATCTCAGTAGTATGAATAGATCCGCTTCAATTTTTATTTTTGGATTATTTTACTATCTATATGGTAAGCCTAGTATTTTTATTAATGCATTCTATTCTTGACATAATAAAATGTATATACTTGAGTTTCTTTTATTAATTAGTTATTTAATTTGATAAGAAAAGGGCATTTAAACATTTTGTTATGTTATATTACGTAATGTATTTCATCGCTTCAATTGTATTTCTTGGATTATTTCGTGATTTATATGTAAAGCTTCGTAAGTTTTATGCATTCTTATTTTAACATGATAAAGTGTAAATTTTTAGGTTTCTTTTATTAGTTACTTAGATAATTTGACAGTAAAAGTGCATTTTTAGATTTTGTTTTACGCGCTTTTGACCACTCAACCAGAAAACTTATTTCTGGATTATTTCATAATTTATAAGGTAGAAAATGGAACATTTACGCAGAAAATTAGTCATCTTGAACATTAAATTTAATTTCCCTGGGTTTTGTTTATTGACGGTTTCGAAATCCCAAACTCTCGTGAACGATTCGTGTGTGGTAGTGGTGGTTTTAGGGAGGGGGCAGAGAGATTTCTGTGATGTAATTGTATATTAGATGTGTCTTGTTTATTTGCTAATTGATTATTTATTACCTGACACTGAACTTTGATGAAAGGTAAAAATGAAAGACCAATCAGACTTGCATAATAAGCCGCTATTTAATGGCTAAATTAGATTATGATTTTGATATATATTGTATTTAGCATGTTGTTTTGTTTGTTTATTTGTAACTTTCTCTGTACCAATTGTATTATTGGCTGTGTGAGAATAAACTATATTTACAAAATTAGATTTTCAAACAGGCATGTTATTTAAAAAAATTGATGTCTGATTCATGCAGAGAAAAATGTGGTAGAAATTAGAGGGAAAAGAAATTTCTCAATAATAAAAAAAAAGCACAAAAGATATAGATTTTTATTTAATTTAAGATTTAAAAAATTTGATGTTAAGATATTTTAACGAAGCAAGTTATATATATAATAAAACAACAGAAAAAAAATCAGTTACGTTCGAATAAAGGTCATCAACAGTTTATATTGTTGAAAATAATTGTAGAAGTTAATAATCTCATCAATTGTTTTGCAAAATAAGACTCTTCTTCTAATTTTTTTTTTTAATATTTTAAATTTTGAAAATTTTATAAAGTTCTTAGCAATGTTTATGCACATGAATGCTAGTTTGACGTTTGAAATACCTTTAATTGCAAATCTTTTGAAACAATTTTAATTACAGTAAAATTAAATCAATAGAAATTGTAACTTGTCGGTATGTTTTCTTTGATTTTCCGAGGACGCGAAAACTGCCGATCTTACATTCACATTTTCCCCCACAGAACCAATTGACTATGGTCAACGTATTTTTATTGATAAACATATATGTCCTTCCAAAACTTTGCTTTTTTTTTATTACAGTACTCCAGGACCTGAGTACTCTTCTCAAATTTGAGATATTATATTCAAGATGATTATTTCTTGCCTTTCAAAGTCGTCTATATTTGCATCACTTTACAGCATATGATGAAATTTTAAATAAAACAAATTAAAAAAAACTATTAAACCAAATGGGATACACCTATAAGATATAAATCGAACATCTCTGGATATGGGTTTAACCCATATCTTTTCTTGTCATTATAAAATTAAACAAGAATGATTATGTCAATTTGTAAGAAAACGGATAACAGCTAATGGTTGAAAAAAGTTAACAGTCGCTTTAAATAAACACTGTTAAAACACCTGTAAAAATACCCCAAAACAGATTAACGTGAAGATCTTGCCCCCCCTTTCTTTTTACTGTTGGTAAGCAGCACGTCTATGGTTTTCGTGGTAGTTATCGCTTTTCGTTGTAGGTATTAGCTAGACCATATAAACTGGTACCTTAAACTGATTGCAACAAAATTTCAGACGAATATTGGAGTGCACATGTTCGATGTTGTCGTGTAAATATTTCGCATTTATATTGGTTATACGAATAACTTATTTCAAGTGCTCGTTGAAATAGCTTCTATGATTTTATTACATACTAATAATGCAACATCGGATAAGAACTTTTTCCTAATGTTTAAGATGTTGACCTTGGAATTGGTTACGCAACATTGCAGCAGACGGTGAAAGTCATCATGGTAAAATCACAGGGACCTGTACCAATCGATTTACTTGCGCTCTCGAATGATACTGTGTCGATTTTGTTATAGTGTGACGCTTTACAAACGAATATTACACAAGAAAACCAAGGAAATATACATAGATAAAAGATGAGTGCCTAAACAACACCGTTCTTAGTTTTATATAAAAGTTTGTAAGTTTTTTATCTCAACTCAAGAAAAACGAAGATATATACCGGGGCGAGAAGTATTCAATAGACAATAAAATCAGGGACAAAATCAAGGTTAAGTAAGGGGACAACAATAAAACAAATGGAAAAAAACCCACAAAAACCAAAAACTGAGTGACACGATGAACCTAAGTGTTGACGTATTGTGGAGAGGGTTTTTTGTGTAAAAAATGAAAACTGCTTATCGCGTATGGTTCCGCTTATGCCCCCTTTGTAGATCAAGAAAACTACTTTTTAAAATCAATAACTATTTCCTCTAGATACTCAGCGTTTTGAAATATGGCATTTTTTAAATTTTGAAAGGGCAATTTTCCATACTAAAATTTGACCTTAATTAGAACGGAAGTGCACTTTAGGAACAATCGATTGTTGTCTACTCAAAATCCTTCGGGTGATGTCGTCTGCAGTTAAGGTGGGAAAAGTCTCGAGGTTTGTCAGAATATCATTGAACGTCACGAAAAGCAGACGAATATTTGTAAACATCGTAAGGTCCCTTAAGAAACAAAAATGGCTGACATATTACGTAAAACTCCCGTAGCAAAAGTCAAGGACGATTTGTAACAACTTAAAAACAGAGGCATATTATAAAACATGGACAGGTTATCGTATCTACATTTTTTCATCTGAATTTTCGTAATAAAAAGGTAAAATATAGAATAATGAAAAAATGCAAGCAAACACCGTTTTCCAAAGCAGGTTGGCATTTAGTATAAAAACTATTTAATTCTGTTACAAATTTTATCCCAAAATCTAAGCACAGATATTTGGCCCCATTTAAATTAGTGCAAAATATGTCAAGAAAATGGTGTGTAACTCGTACCTGTACCAAAATTTACATTACGCAAAACACATTTTGTTGTTTTGTTTGTTTGATGGTGTTTAACGCCACTTTCAGCAATTTTTCAGCTATATCATGGCGTCCAGTTTTTATTGGGGGAGGAAGCCGGAGTACCCGGAGAAAACCCCCGACCTGCGGTAGGAAAACTGGCAATCCTTGTCAATTAAGATTGGAGTCGAGTACACCCTGCCTGCAGTGAGAATCGAACCCGCAATATCAGTGTTGACAGACCACGTGATCAACAGCAGACGAACTACCTTGACCACTCGGCCACCGAGGCCCCCTACCTTGACCACTCTGCCACCGAGACACATTTTGTGTAAAAGCTATATTATTTTGATGAGTACATAACCAATTTTATTGTTTGAAAGGATGTGTTAACATTTTGTTTTACAGCATTTTATAACGTTTTTAACTGGAATATTGTTTTTTTCCTTTGGAGTAAAATGTGTAACCCTATTTGAAAAATTTAGTATTCAGCCCTATGTTTATTTGTTAATCTTACATGTATACTAAATACCGCACCTCCTTGGAAAACAATTTTTGCTTGCAATTTTTTATTATTCCCTATTTTACTCTTTTTTTATGAAATCCTATAGAAAAAAATTAGATAAGATAACCTAATACTTATATCCATGTTTTATACTATACCTCCAGTCTTCGAAATCAGCACCGATCAGACAGCCCTCAGCCGGTAAAATGGACCGTCGGGCTGGTGGATTTGACATGCAAAAATTAAAAGCCATGTTTCCGTCTATGTCGTGTTTCTCAAATTGTAGCTATTAAACAAGTCAAGTATATAGGGTTTGATTACTTCCTAGTGTTGTAAATTTTCTGATTTAATTGGTCTATCATCGGTAATAAAATAATTGTAAACATTTACTTCTATTTATACATACATATAATGCTGTACGCATGCACAGTTACTGAGTTTTCTAAAAATGGCTGCCTCCATGTTGAGGTACGTCGCCATAAAAAAATACCAGGAAAGCCTATAAAAGGCAGATTACCCATATTGTATTTTTTTTTTTCGAACCTGTGAATTTTCGTTGGGACCTGTAAAAATTTTTGATCTTCAGGTTCGACTGGCCTGTGGTTAACCTTAATTTCTTTGACCATGTTGACTGTACCTGAGGTAACCTCACTCTGTTGTTTAGTTGTTACAAGAAAATAGCAAAGAAATCTGACTAAACAACAAGAGCCAAAAGCCAAGGGACAGTTACAAATTTGATAGAGACAACCACAACACAAAAACCAAAAACATAAAACACAGAGAGTAACCCGAACCCAATAAAGACCATGGGTGCACTCAGGTGCTAAGGACAAGTAAGCAGTGCCTGCCTCTAATTAGACACCCATCGAGTAACTAATTGTCATGTCTAGGGAAAAGTCAAATCCATGAAAATGAAACACTACCTATGACTCAGCAAAAATGTCAGATCGTATTTGAGACACTGATTTCCCATAACGATCAATTAAGTGATGGTGCCGATCATACAACTTCTGGAGAGATAACATCAACCAAGGTACAACAAACCCTTCTTTGAGTAGTTTAGCAGTCAACAGCAGTGATCGGTCTAGAAAATCAGAATACTGATCGCAGGATCAAGAATAACGAATAAACGAATAATGGAGCTGCTGGAATGTTGCTGTCAGTGAACAGGAATTGTGCTTGACTTTGCTATAGAAATTTTACATAATAAGTCAGCCATTTTTGTTTCTCAAGGAACCTTGCATTGTTTACAAAAGTTCCTCTGCTTTCATTGCGTTCAATGGTTTTCCGACAAACTGCAGACAACATTACCCAAAGGATTTCGAATAGACAACCATCTATTGTTCCTTGCGTACACTTTCCTTCTAATTTAGGTTAAATTTTACTATGGAAAATTTTCTTTCAAAATAAATAAAAACATATTTCAAAATGATGGATATCTCAAGGAAATAATTGTTGATTTAATAAAGTACATTTTGTTTATCTACAAAAAGAGCATAAGCTGAACCAAACATGGTAACCAGTTTTCATTTGTGACACAAAAAACCCTCACCAAAATATGTTCACTTGTAGTATAGTTAATGTTGTGTGTTTTTGTAGATTTTTTAACTTTAGTTTGTTTTTGTTGCTGTTGTTGTTTTACTGACTTGTTAGATATTTCTTTGTTTTTTTTTTTTTTTTTTATTGTTGATTTTTTTCTTAATGTACTGAAGTTGGATAGTATGGTATCTCTGGTACTTTGGTATCTCTGGTACTTTGGTATCTCTGGTACTTTGGAAGGTAAAATATTTATATTAAAACAGTGAACATAAATGTATATTTCCAATTAAGAATGAATACGAATTGTAAATTGCAATATTTTATGTGACTGAAAATTTCATCAGAAACAATAAATAATTGCAATATTTTCATGATTTTCTCTTTAAGGTATTCGACCCATAACTGAAGTTACCGTTAAATTTTATTTTTGACCAAGAAATACAGTTTTATTAAATCAATGTATTGCTAATTAATGATACAAATTAATATATTGTTTTAATTTGAGTCATTGTTTACAGTTTTAAGCACAAAAAAAGTTAGTTACTCAAATAGTATTTCCGATGTTTGCCGAACATTACCGAGGTCTGCTGTATTGAAAAACAATAGACATCCGGGACACCAAACATGATCACGTGGTAAATTATGGTCCGGATACCTTAAATTGTCACATGAAAATGAAAAGTCGCCATAATAGCTGTACTTTCTCTCCTTCTGGAATTTAAATCACACTTGTAGTGTAAATATTTTACATTCCAAATTACATGCACCATAGAGGTGCCATACCATCAAACTACAGTTTATTTTAAAAAATCAACAATTTAAAATATACGAAAACAAAGAAATATCTGATACAGTCTAGTAAACAACAGCAACAAAAACAAACAAAATAAATAAAAACACGCACAAAAAAACCAACATCGTGAGAAGTATGAAGGTTGTATTTTGACTATTGATGTTAACATGCATTATAGTAGTACTTTTAATCTTTAGTGGGATCAAGTCTGAACAACCTAAATAGAATTAAATCTTTCACTTTACTCCCCCTTTTTGTTATTGTCACTGTTTCTAACTTGTACGCAGCAATTATAATAGAAGGGGGAGCAAGTGAAAGATTTATTTTTTTATTTAAGGCTAAATTCATTGAAAAAAATTACCGGTAAATAAAACATGGTTGTGAAGTATTTTTGTTCATTAGAATTACTTGTATTTATATGTTATTCAGAAAATGTTATTGTAAACGAGTCAAAATCTTTGCTGCAGTACACAATAAACCAAATATTATGTGTTAGCATACCACCTGTGCATAAACCTATGAATGTCCAGTGTTTGCTTTTTTGGAACATTTTTTCTCAGTCTGATTTTAGAATCATTCTTATCTCTGCTCTTGCCATCAGAATAAAAAGAGAGATTTAATTTTTTTCCAAAGGGCAAAATTTCTGCTCAACTCCTAAAAAGCAGATGTTTACCAAAAAATTGAAACTGCATAACTGCATGTAGTGTTTATTCTGTGTTGATAATTTTTCTAAATACATAACTTAAATTAACTTCGCAAATTATGAAGAAGAAAATAATATTTTAGTACACATATTTCAACAAAATAATTTAATTAAATTTGGTTGAAGACAAAATGCACATTTTTTTTTTACAAACTTGAATAAAAGCTATATGAACAATAAAACCACAGTTCTTTATACAAACTTTGCCATAAATGACCTAGTAATTACACAATGTACATGCGTACAATTATTTAAAAAATTGACATAGACAGAGATTAGAAAATATATAAAGATGAAAGCATCTAAAAGATGTAAAAGATTTCTAAGAATTTTCGTCGCTGTCTGATATTATTCAGGGGAGATTATTCAGTGGGAGACCTCATAAGCGCAACTCCTCCTAAACCGTTTGACAGATTTTTGGGGTGTTCTGATTGGATAAGACAAGAACATTTTTTTCATTTAGTTGATTGGATAAGACAAGAACATTTTTTTCATTTAGTTGTTCAGAACTTCAATCTATACAATCAAATATATACATATATGATAGTTATTTGTTTCTTTCAGGAAGTTAAATCTGTATAAAAGTGTTAATTGGTTGTTATTGTTGACCATTCAATGGTAGGATTTAAACCCGATGAATATCCCCTGTCATCCAAAGACTACGCTAGTGTTGGAGCAGTCTGTGGATTTGTATCTCGTGTTGTGTGTCAGCCATTAGATGTTGTCAAAATACGATTTCAGGTAAACCAGAACAAACATATTATGAAAATCTACAATAATGTAACTCATTTGAAATTTTTTTTTCATCTCGGCAGGTAGGGTAGCATGCCCGGAGTACAAGCTTCCATTGCTGTTATCAGTAATCTGATACCAGACTGCCTCTGTAGCATACATGTATAGGGTAGCATGCTAACCTTTCTTCATGTCATTTAACTATTTTTGAGCTATTCTATCTTGATGTCTCTTTATGCATGTCAAGCTATGCTGTCTTTTCACTTAACCCAGGTTGAGCTACATGTACAGTATGCTGTGTTGTTGTCATTGTAATCGTGTCGAACCATTCTATCTTGTTGTCTCTTGCTGTCTTTTTGTACACTGCCGCAAAGTATCAGACAGACATTGTCACATTGTCAGATTGTTTTGCTCTTTGTCCCTCCGTCCATCCGCAGCTCTTTGTGGATGCATCTTCTCTGTAACCATTCGACATATTGCTCGGTATCTGGTAGGAATAATTGATATGATGTGTAGGTGTGCATAGGCTACTGTCATTTTGATTCTTCAGATTGTAGGAGTTATGTGACTTTGACCATTTCATTAATATATAGTACAATTGTAGATATTGTGGACACACCTCCTCTGAAACTGCTTGACAAATTTCTTTGATATTTGATTCGATTAATTGTTTTGATGTCTACTAGTAGATGTTTTTTGGTAGGAGTTATGAGATTTAGAAGAGTAATATACATGTACATGTAATACAATGGTTCATGTCTCAGACTTACCAATTAGAGCTTAAACTCATTAACTTGACTTGTATCACAAAATTACATGAAACTGTTTTGGTTTCTATAAAAAATTTCTTACAAATTATAATAACCACCATTTGAAAACTTTCTTACTTAAAATCTAGTCAGCATGCACCCTAAATTTATATTAGGTTAACCTGTTTTACAGAAAACCTTCATTTTGGTATTATTTGTATGTTTCACTTTCTAGCTTCAAGTGGAACCAATACACAAATCTAAACAGTCCAAGTATTGGAATATACACCAAGCTTTCCAGTCTATTGTAAAAGAAGAGGGTGTGACTGCTTTGTGGAAGGGTCATGTGCCAGCACAGATATTGTCAGTTATATATGGACTTACACAGGTGATGTGTATTAGGTTTTTATACCCCCGCAAATTTGTTTGGGGGGTATATAGGAATCCCCGTCTGTCTGTCCACATCCCTTGTAAGCGCAACTCCTCCTAAACCGCTTGATGAAATTTAATGAAACTTAGCATATAGGAAGTACATTATATGTAGATGTGCATGAAGGATTTTTATTGACCTGGGATATCATTAAGTGGAGATCATTGGACTTGAAAGCGAAGCGGGGGGTATCCTTTGTGAGCGTGCTCACAGTCCACACTTGTTATACCCCCTGCAAACTTGTTTGGGGGGTATATAGGAATCACCCTGTCTGTCTGTCTGTCCGTCTGTCCACATCCCTTGTAAGCGCTTCTCCTCCTAAACCGCCTGACAGATTTTGATGAAACTTTACATGAAGGAAGTACTTCATATGTAGATGTGCATGAAGAATTTTCGTCGCTGTCAGATATTATTCAGGGGAGATAATTGGACTTAGACTTTTAAAATATAGTATTCAGTGGGAGACCTCATAAGCGCAACTCCTCCTAAACCGTTTGACAAATTTTGATGAAACTTTACGTGAAGGAAGTACATCATATGTAGATGTGCATGAAGAATTTTCGTTCCTGTCGGATATTATTCAGGGGAGATAATTGTACTTGAAAGCGAAGCGGGGAGTATCCCTTTGTGAGTGTGCTCACAGTCCACACTTGTTACATATGTTGTTGGAAAGATCTCGTGATCTTCCATCGGTGTTAGAAATTTTATGTCTTTTCCTGAAAGAAAATGTGTAATGACACACTGGCTTTTCCAAAGCACATTTGAGCAGTTGTTTCTTCCCTAAACCAACAACATTCACAACATGATATCCTATATTATATAGATTTTTCATTGTTTAATATTCAACATCCAATCAGAACACCCCAAATAAGAACTTAAAACAAGAACATTGTTATGTTACCATTACAACGTGCTTGTTTCAGATGTTTTGATTTGATGATGTAACAATTACAGGTGAGTGCATGTGAGCTAATCTGTACTTGATCAAACCAACCTGAAATCAGTGATTTAGGGAATAATTTCTTTTGTATTACATGTATCAAGAAAACTATTCAAATCCCTACCTTGAAGCATAGCTATGAATATTTGTAAAGACAAACATTTTATCCAATCTGATGAAGTGAGGACTAATTATACTGTTATACACTGTATGTATTTATATGTGAACATGTAAAAAGACATTTTAAAGAAATTTCTGTCTGTATAAGCCATTGGTTTATCATGGAAGTTCTTGCAGCAATTGACATATTATTCTAACCACCATATTGTCTAATCAAATCATTTATGTAAAACATGTACACAGTCTTGTTTACATTACATATGAATTATTGCTAAACTTTTTAAGAATGCCTGTATATTTTAAAATTAGCAGTGTAATCCAAACTAACATCAGACCTGTTTACTTGTACAGATTACGCGTATTTTGTACGGATTTTTCACTAAAATTACGCTCTACGGATTCGCGATCAAATTCTACGCTTTTTCGGCAAAACCGGGAAAAAATCGGGGTTATGTCCGAAATTGGTCAATCGGTGTCATAGAGAAGCTTTAAATGGATAAAAATCCGTTATTGAAAGCGCACCGCCGATTCCGATTAAATTTTATAAATTTACATGAGGTAAACATGTCCAAAAAACGTGTTCGAGAACATGAAACAGACTCAGACGAATATGATGACGAATTGCCTAAAAAGTCAAAATATTTACAGAAATTCTTGGACTCTTATGCACTGCAATGGCCTTGTCTGAGAAGGTCGGAAAAGTCGGACCACTTTGTTTTTTGCAAAGTTTGCATCCCAATTTTTTTCAGACCTCTCTAGATTTTCTTTTATTTCCTATTTAAACACCAGAGGGTCTAAGAAAGTATACCTAATGTAAAGTAAGATAACTCCTGCTTTTGGGAGATAACCTAATAAATGTTAACTGAAAAGAGGGAATGAGCTTATGAACACAAAATGCACAAATAAACTCACAAAAGTGTCAATTCCGTCATTTATAGCTACAAAAGCAAGATCTTATAGTCATGATAGCTATTTCACTTTAATAATTATGTTTATTTTTTTTCCCTCCTAATGTCCTCAAAATACTCTTAAGTCACTGCTGAAATACTGGTGACAACCAAAATGGGTAAACAGGTCTGTAACATACATGTATTATCTAAAACCTCAATACATTAACAATTTTGTTAAAACAACGATTTCTGTACATGTGAAAAATAACCATCACAATCCATGCCCAATATGTATGTGTCTAGTTTAAGCAGTTTAGGAAAACCACATTACACATTATTTTTGTTGATATTTTAACTATTGCTCACTTGGAAAAAATAAATATGTACATGTATCAACTTCTACTTGTTATAAATAAATATTTATTTATTTATATAACATGTACCAGTACATAAACATGATAAAATGACTGTAAAAATGATTAGATATGTTTGTTAATAGTTTGCAGCATTTGAACTTTTAACATCAGTAACATGGAGGTATTTACCAGAAGAACTAACAACAAAGTACCGTCCATTGACACATACAGTTTGTGGAGGTTTAGCAGGATGTATTGCTATCACAATGGCACAGCCAGCTGATGTCATGAGGACTAGATTTGTTACTCAGGGAAAACATAAGGTAGGTTATAAAGGAAAAAAGGAAAACAACATAAGCTTGGTTATTGTGGAAAAGTATAAAATAAACAAGACAAACAAGTTATGAACTTATGTTACCAAGGAAAATGAGAAAATCAGAAGTTATGTTCCTGAGATTAACATTCCATAGCAGACAGTGTGTTATCAATAAAAAAAACTGATATAATATTTTCTGCATCTTGTTACAAGTAAAACAATTAAAGGGAGATAATGCAATATTTAAAAAAAATTTACTTGAAATTTATCAGTTTGTTTTGCATGCATTTTTCCAGTATTTATAAATTACAAGAAGAAATGAATGACAACATATTATTTGATGTTAGATAAAATTCTCTGCCACACATTGTTGAATTTTTCATAATCCTGTGTTAAACTTTTGGACAATAATGTAATGAACTGCACTAATTTGATGTCTTCAGAGTTTTGAACTAAAGTAATCTAATTTCAGATCTATACATCTTTATACTCAGGAATGAGGACCTTAATCAAAGAGGAAGGCTTTCTGGGTCTTTATAAAGGACTTGTTCCAGCTGTGACCCAAATTGGACCACAGATGGGTCTGCAATTTGGATTCTTTGCCTTGTTCCAGGGACTTTGGAGACAGTTTTTAGATGTTGAAAGAAGTGGAAGACCAGGTATACCATGGTTTAGGATGTGTTTATTTCAAGTGTTTTATTGTCTCAATTTACGAACATGATTCATTGCAAGAATATGTATTTTGTTAGATGTTTGTATTAACTCGTTATGTCCCGTTTTCATCAACTGTATGGTCAATCATTGGGCTCCTATGTGGCAAATTAGTTAAGGTAGTTAGTCATCTACGATTGATCATGTACCTGTCAACACTTAGGATGCAGGTTCGAGTCTCACTGTGGGCAGGGTTGACTCCAGTCTTAATTGACAAGGATTGACATATCACATTCAATCATAATGATAATTTTAAAGAAATGGGTTTTTATCAAGTAAAAAGTGTGGCATTCTCTAAACATGTTTTCCACTTTGGTCCTCTGTTAGCTTTTGGCATAACTTGACCTCCCACAATTGAGGTGGCCATTGCTATCTTGCCACCTGGGGACTTGCTGGGCAGCCTTGTGTGTCAAGCTCTGGGAACCTTTCCAGTTTGCTTCCATTCCACCATTAGAATAATAAAATTCTGATATTTATCTTATATCAATAGGTTTGTCAGAAAGTTTGGTATGTGGATCTGCAGCAGGAATTCTGTCAAAGACTTTAATTTATCCGTTGGATGTTATAAAAAAGAGATTAGAAATACAAGGATTCGAAAAAGCGAGAAAGGATTTTGGAACTGTCAGACATTATAATGGACTAGGTGACTGCTTGCTCACAATAATTAGAGAAGAAGGGACTAAAGGACTATTTAAAGGACTGTCTCCTAGTCTGTTGAAGGCTGCGTTAGCTGCCAGTAGTAACTACTTAGTGTATGATCATCTGTGTCATCTTCTACGGGTTTTTTACTCATCTCGATCATAAATTATTGTTGTAAGGTTTTGTAATAAAAGAATCTCTCAACATCTCTACATTTTTGTCCACTTGCTGCAGTTGTATGCAGTACTCTGTAGAGTTAAATAACATACATTCGCTTATTTTGTATATATTTCAAATAGTCAGCATACAGGTCACAATTGGAATGTAATGTGATTAACAATTTGAGTGGAATAATATTTAAAAAAAAAACAAACAATCAAAAGAAGTTTCAGACAGTTTGAAATAAACAAAAAAGAAAGGATAGTATGAACTCTAATTTCTTCCTTATCCTTAATTTTTTAGTTGTCATGACAGTGTGAGCATATGCCATCTCTTTTGCCGTTCTCCATCGATTCACTAAATGAAACCACCAAGGAACTATTTACTCCCAATGATACACAACTAAACCCTCGTAAAATGGTTTTTTAATATTTAATTTCCTTAATTTGTATACACATTCAGCAGACTTCTAACCTTTACGTCTGCAATTGTGATGGGAAAATGTTATTAGTAGAGACCTTCAACTACATTTTATGGTTAACAAATATTCAGGTACAGGAAAGCACAAATACATGCATGGAACTCGCTGCCAAGTGATGTCTGGACTATGGCATCAGTTGTACAATGTAAAAGCAATATAGCAAGATTATGTGGGGGACCAGAAATGCAAATGCAGTGTTTTTCTTATGCCCAAGCTGCCTTGAAGCTGAAATTTTGCATTTTTTTTTAAACCCGATCGACACACAGAGTCCTGGGGGTATGTAGTGGTTCTCATGTCTATCTGTCCATCCAAATTTAGTTTAGGGATGATATGGAGGAATTCTGTCAAAGGTCAAGGTCACAATTGACAAAAAATTTACAAAGAAGATGTTTCTGGACATTAACTCAAAATTGAAAGATGTTTCTGGACATTAACACAAAATGTTTTCGTTTGATGTCAATGAAAATTTGGGATAAGTTGCATATTAGGTGGTTATAAAGCCTATCCATTTTGGGGGAAATCCATCAAATTTCAAGGTCACAGTTGCCAAAAATGTTAGATTAACTTTTTTCTAGTTTTAAATACTGGCTTTTGAAATTTTTTTTTCGGCTTTTTAGTTTTGTCACTTCCTGTTATCCGTCTTCTGTGGGTTGGTAACTTTTTCAAAAATCTTCTCTGAAACCACTTGCCCAATTTTTTCAAGCTTGGCTTGGCCATAATCATCCTTGGGGTTACCTTATTTCAAGCTTGGCTAGGCCATAATCATCCTTGGCGTTACCTTATTTCAAGCTTGGCTTGGCCATAATCATCCTTGGGGTTACCTTATTTCAAGCTTGGCTTGGCCATAATCATCCTTGGCGTTACCTTATTTCAAATTTTTATCTGGTATGTTGATCCAAGAACAAACATTGCTGCTGTTGCTAAAAATAGAACAAAGGCATCAACACAAGTTTTGTGTCAATTCTAGTAGCTTGAGAAAAAACCATTGTCTCAATTTGATTAGCACTTTAAGCTCGACAATTTCAATTTAGTCTAGTTGGATATTGACTTCCTGTTGGAGTTATTTCCCCTTAAATTACAAATTTTGACAAATTTTTCAGATTTTACAACAAAACTGGACAATTGGGCCAGAATGACATTGTAGGTTGAAAAAACGATCAGCAGCACATTGCTTCTTATTTGGTTAACATTGCCTCATCAATACTTATAGGAGTTAATGTCCTTTAATAAATTTTTTTTTTTAATTGTAGTTTTTCTCCTATACCTAATAGAGAGTAAAAATATATAATGCAAAAATTGTAAACAATACAAGCTCTACAAATAATTTCACTCGTATGAAATTGTCAGATGAATCCTTATAGGAATTTAAGCCCTTTTATGATCAAGAATTTTACACCAAATTAACAGTTTTTGTGTTAGAAATTTATAAACAGCAAAAATAATTAGAAGGACAAGGATTAAAAATCGTTTAATTATCTGAAAATCGTCTAATGGCACATAATAGAATTAATTGCTCTTTAATGGCAATTGTTATGTAGTTTTTGCTTTGTAGCCTAAATGCTATAACAGCTAGAGTAAAGCTGTGAACTGCAAAAAAAATTTATTATCAAGGTAAGGCCTACAAATTACTCTTTTTGTCTACAATGACTCTTTATTGGAGTTATTGCTCTTTAATGACATTTCAGACAAAATTATCAGTTATAAGTTAAAATGTACAACAGCTTGATAAAATCTGTAAATTACTTAAATGATTAGAATAACAAGGCCTACATGTACATTGTTTAATTGTTCGATGACTCCTTAGGCATTATTGCCTTTAATAATATTTTCCACGAAATTTAATAAATCAAAAGAGATAACAGCTCGAGTGAAACTATTATTTGAAAAATGTAAATAACTAGAAGTCATTTGTCTTCCAGGTGAACCATTACAGACCCCAGGAGCCTCTAGTTCCCTTATCAATAACTGTTTCATGACCACTGAACTGTGAAGATTTTATTTGTGATGTTTAACAATATACATGTATTTTGCTACATGTATACTTTATTATACCCCCCCCCCCCTTTTTGATTCAGGTTTTTTAAACACACATGCCAGCTTTCAGAAAATGGACACTTCTGCTGAATGTTTAGTTAATTTGTTAATTACTTTTAAAACATCATGATCATTATGAACCAAAATCTCCATGCATCGGCCTTGGGAGTCCCTTTCGACTTGTATTCGATAACGCCTCAACATAAATGCCCGCGCTGCCGTTATTCCAATTCAGGTGCCTTGGTAGGCGACTGGTTAAGGTAGTTATCTACAATTCTTCACTGCCGTGTCTACACCAAGTTTGCGAGTTCGTGTTTGACATTGGACAAGGTGTGCTCGACTCCCTTAATGACAAGGTCGGGCATTTCTTTGGCAATAAAGTTGGCGCCATAATATAATTAAAACTTACTGCAAGTTGCTGAAGCACGGACATTATCCCCGGTAAAATTAATTAAATATACTTTGTATAAACAAATCTGAAATTCGATCATTTAGCTTTATACATTTATAAACAAATTAAAATAATTTTGTTTCCACATATTTAAGACTAATTTTGAAATATTCTATGCTCCATGATTTTTTAAAGCAGATACCTTAAACATGATCGAATTATTTATTTTATGACACAATTATCACATTTGCGTTTTCTGTTACGATATGTACATGTATGCGTTCATTTAGCCATAATTTTATTTTAGTAATTTATCCTTGAAAAGTATATCAATTGAAAATTCACTTTTATAGTAGTGATGAATTTAGTGAAGAACTGAATAACTTCTACACTTTTTTATGCACTGTTTTACAGGTAAATTTATTTATTTATGTTTATATGCTTTCAACCCTCTACTTTGGCTGAAAGGTGCTAAATATTTTTCGAAACGTTAGTCGAGTTGCTTCCAACCCCATCTTTTATACGCGGACACAAATTTGTTCCCGACGGTTTTAAAAGCTGAAATTTGGACCGAAATTAATTTCATACTAGTAGTTTATAGGCCGCGATATGTCCCCAGTCCCAAGTAAGGGGTTCGATCCGCGTTCCCTCCATCATGCTGACTTGTGGCGGGATGATCACAACATGCCACTTCACACTGTATTTGTTACCATGGTAAATTTATATTTTATGGTACACATGTCTATAAATGAGAGGTAATTATTTTGGAATTTCATTGTATTTTATTTTATTGAATGTATGTGATGTCAGTGCTACGTACGATGACGAGACACTATTGTTATATGGTATGTTGGTATGGTCAGTATGTCAGAGCTATCTTTCTTGTATTATAACAATGTAATGTCTATTTGAAAGACGTTTTTGAAACAAATTTTGAAGCAGAAACTGTTGTTCGTGTTGTTGTTAAATGAGCATTTTCTACAATTAACTGTACCAAGGCTGTTAAACTATCACGTTCATAAAATGGGCAAATAATTGGACATTAAGTGATACACCGCCACGTTACATTGCTTTCAGTATTCATTTACTGAATAACAAATCAGCCTATAGAACCGCTGACCATGATAACAGTCAATCAATATTTACCTTTAACTTGGACCTATAAAAATACGCAATGACAGGTGTTTGCCCATAATTTAATTGGTAGAACGGTAGTAAATGGTTTTGGTCATGGTAGAAAATACAGTGTACTAGAATATCTGATTTGCATTACTGTTTAACATTGAACCACATTTAACTCACCGGGGGGGGGTGTAACTTGGTATATATAGGGTAATACGGATGTGCGTCCCGATGGGTCACTTTTTTACCTCTGCAAAATATATGAAAAGGTAGGTTTTTTTCACTGAAAAATATATCATTGGGTACTTTTAAATTATCTAAGTATATCCATGCCTCAATTCTCATCATAAGCATGTGTAACAGGAGGCCTATCTGCGTTGTAGCAGGTAGTAGGTATATAGCCAGTCAAAATTGACTGAGCTAACGGAGTACTTCTTGAGCTCACTTGGTTAGAGGGCTGGCTGGCAATAGATCCCGGGTTCGACCCCCGGTGGTGACATCTCGTTATTTCATGCTCTTCCGTTACACATGTTAAGCATATGTAAACCACAATGATTTTACAAAGTGTTCCATTAACATCACTTGATCATTTTGGTATAATTGAATGGACTATTTTGTTAATGGGAATGTGCAGTAATAAAATATATGAATAGGTCCGATTTAATATTTCAATATATGATTAGGTCCCGTTTTATAACGTCCGAAAATATATGAATAGGGTGGGTTTTCAAATCTCCGTCCGCAGACCTGTACCTGTCTGGGTTGGAAATTAATAATTAAAAATATGTATGACATATCTGTGACCAATTCCTTTACATGTCTGCTCCGATTCTTTGTCATGTCTTCAGGCAATTGAAAATTCTAAAATTAAAAATCCATTTATTTTTAAAAATAATTCAAATTTATAAATCGCTGACAACTTTAGGTAAAGAGGTTGTGTTCTTCTGGATTCCAAGTCATGTTGGAATCCATGGAAACACAGTCGTCGACAGGGAAGCTAAGAATGCCTTAAGTAATGATATCATTAATTGTAAAATACCTTTTACTGATTTTAAATCCTTCATTTTAAAATATATTTTTAATACATGGCAGAGTGGCTGGGATCTAGAAGTCCATAATAAACTTCATGAGATCCAACCACTTCTGCATGCAAATAATTTTAAATCATATGGAGGTCGTAGAGCCAAGTTGTTTTAACTAGGTGTCGTCTTGGTCATACCAGGACGACACACAATTATATTTTAAATGGCGAACCACGACCCGAGTGTGTGCCATGCGACAGTCCGTATACAATCAAGCCTGTCTTGATCGACTGTGTTGACGTGGCCCATGCACATTCGGGAACGTTTTTATACTGTAGATTCGTACTTTAATTTGTTTACAACTGTCGCTGGCGACAAAATTCTACAGTTCTTAAAAGAAATTAATTTGTATAATAAAATATAATCTTGTATCGTAACTATGCTGTTATTTCACATTTTATGATTTTAATCGCTTTATTTCTTATGTGTATATACCCTCATACTTTTGTGTGAGATTTCAGTTTTACTATATTTCGACATGATTGTCTGTTTTCTTTCTAATTGGCAAACCTTATCAATTTATAAAATTGTTCACTTCCTGAATATAGCTGAAATATTGCTTGCTGGACATAAAACATCAATCAGTCAATCAATCAATCAATCAATCAATCAATCAATCAATCAATCAATCAATCAATCAATCAATCAATCAATCAATCAATCAATCAATCAATCAATCAATCAATCAATCAATCAATCAATCAATCAATCAATCAATCAATCAATCAATCAATCCCTTCACACTGTATTTAAACAGGTTTTTATGCGCTGTTTTCTCACTTTAGTTAGAACATTTTGAGACGCTCCTACTTGTCCAGGCAATTTGAATGTCACAATACATGTTACTGGTACACACTACTGTTATACTAGATTACTGGGTTGCGTTGAAAAACCCCAAACTAGTGTAGGATCAAAATCCCGATAGTTTATTTTTTTAAAAGATGTTTTACGCCGCTTTAAGCAATTTGTCAGCTATATATCGTGGCGTTCAGTTAATATTTGGGACGAAGCCGGAGTACCCAATGAAAACTAGTTACACACCCTGACTTCATTGAGACTCGAACCCATTGCTTCAATTCTAACAGGCATGTGATTAATAGTGGACAACTAACTAAACCCCAAATTCCGGATTGAAACAAAGATACATGCATTGAAATTGTTAATATACATTACTGATTAAAAAGCATGTAGTATGTATTTTAAAAAGTTTTAAAAAATTAGTTCTTTGAACATGTTCAAATGAATGCTCTGCTGTCAACATATCTTAAATTCATCACTGGTTAACGTAAAGGTGCCTTAGCAGCGGTTCCCGAGGGAAGTTATACAGATACAAAAAAACCTGTAAATATAGGACCTTACATTGGTACGAGTGGATTATCGGATTTCTCCAATCTCGATAATCCAAGAGTATATACTAATGTAAGATTCTGTTTCATTAATTTTACAAAGCAGTAAATTTGCGAAACGAAGTACAAATTCTCCCAACCCCAGTTTTACGTTCATGACTTGAATAGGCGGTAAATGGAAGGTGTTTTGTTTGTGACGTCATGAGTTCGTATTGTGACGTTATTATTTTTAACCAATCAACTGCTGAGAACAAATTCAGTAGTGACGAGAAATATATTTTCCACACCGGTCAAGCGGTTGAAATATTACGTCAAAATTAAAGAAACTATCATTTTACATTTTTCACGTTTTTATATATGACATGTTTTACGATTATGTAATCAGTTTTATTTTCACTCGTACAGCTGTAGCATCATAAAAGGGGTAGGACCACCATTTTTTATCGCCTCTTCGGCTATATGAAATTAGTTGATTTTTAATTTTTCTGAACATTTTACCTTTGTTTCAAATAAAGAAATATTCCTGTCATATGACAACATGAAACCCCTAAGTATTCTCTCAAAAGTTCAGCACCACTTTCATAAGAACGAACGACCAACCGGAAGTCAACACGGTGAAAAAAATCTACTTTCACTTAAAAGATGAGTCTCAAAATAGTGCATGTCATCCAATCACTCACATAATTTTTATCTTTAGTACACCAGTTATACTTTATTCTTTTGTTTCCTGAATTATTCAGCTTTCCTAAAAATACCAAGTTTGTTCCAATATCTATTATGGTTAAAAAGTTACCAGTGAGCAGCTATTTTTAAATAGCACTACTTAAATTACGCACATCCTCAGCTAGGGATGGTTCCCGGTATTTGGTGGTCCTACACCTACTAACAGGTATCAATGTACTAATGCATAACGGTATGGGCGCGGCCATTTTAAGTAAAGCGTAAAAAAAACTCAATAAAGATTGTTTAAGTAAAATATATTTTGGAAAGAAAAGCAATCTTTGGTACGAAAATATACAAAAAGGGAGTTTTAAACACATTTTGTAGGAGGAAATACAATTTCGAATACGAAGGGGCACCTCGAGTAAATTTGAAAAAAAGTAGACTTCCCCTTTTTGACCCTCCTTTTTTAGTCAGAAAAGCAATGCAAACCTATATTTTCAATACCACCAAATGAACCCCCTATTATTTAATATAAATAATCTCTCATTACTTAACATTAAATTAACTGTATCTTTCAAGTTGAACGAAGAATCATGCACTATTTACGATGGAGTTATCTACCTTTCGTTGCTAGTATCGCGTGATTAGCGATTAGGCCTAGCGAGAGATTGGTCGGATCATAGCAAACAAAACAAAAACAAAAAACAAACAAACAAACCTACAGTTGTTAAAAAGTAGCTACTATGAAATATTATTTTATTCACTTTTTATTTACAGAACATCTGGTAAAATGATGTTCAAATTAATCCTGAAATGTATTCTAGTTACACTGGAAAGAGCAGTATATATAATTGATGTGGCATCAATTATAGAAAAACAAAAACATAATTTTTCCTATTTGTTTAATACCAGACACTTGCTGTTTTGAAACACAATGTTTTTTAATGGGAGGTAACTGTATTATGAAAATATGTTACATACCAGTAACTTTTGAGAATTGTGTCTTGCACCAAGGTAGAGAACAGGTTGCAACCATGTGTATAGTAAGAACTTGGAAAGATTTTGATATTAAGTGAATCTTCCATGTTTGGTTTTGTCATATGGTTTGTGACATTAACAACTGTATGAACTGGACTCTAGTTCATGAAACTATTAACATGGTGCGAGTTTTTGTAGATTGGAAGTTTGCAGAATTATAAATAGTTGTTAATTATATGTATATGCATTTCAAACACTCATAATTTCTTTATTTCACTATATATCTGTCTAGTACAAAAAAAATTTGCAGAGTCGCAGAATGGTTAAGGTAGTTCGTATACTATTGATCACATGTTCTGTCTACACCCAGATTGCAGGTTCGAGTCTCGATCACTGTGGACAGGGTGCACTCGACTCCAATCTTAATTGACAAGGATTGCAAGTTTTCCTACCAAAGGTCAGCTTTTCTGTGCTTCTTTTGGCTTCCTTCCCAATAAAAACTGGATGCTATGATATAGCAGTAAAATTGCTGAATTTTGCATTAAAAACAAATCAACATACAAACTAACAAAAAAATTTACATTAGGGAGAATTCATTTCCCAGAATTATGTTAGTAATTATGAATTATATTTGCATGGGGAAACGAAACAAAATGTGTCTGAATTTCTACCATGGTAAATAAAATTTCTTTTGCTCACTTAAAATAAACACTAGCAGGGTTGTGTGTTCGTTACAATATCACAATTTATTATTGCATACTTAATCTGTAATATGAAATTCATAAATTTCACAATAACACCTGCAATTACTTAATAGTATGGGAATCTCTCCAGTGCAGACAGTGGAAAAGATTCTAGTCATGTGCTATAAGATATAGCACCACATGGTTGCCATTGATCCTGACCTGTACTATTCAGCAAGAGTCTCATCCACAAACTCGGGCAAACCAGAGCCCAGGGGGATGTTTACTACTATTCCTTCTTCCCCAGAACAACCCGAGAGTGGAGAGTTAATTGTGTATACTTTGGCTTTTGACAAGTTTTGGCTAGAGCCTCCTGTATGTCTAACCCTGATTCGAATACAGACAAGCCTGAGGACAACTCGTATCAACTAGTAATCCTGGAAGAAGAAGAAGAGATTATAGTGGAACTGAATCAAGCCTTGTTTGGAAATTAGAGGTGGGCTTGGGGGGGGGGGTTTAGGGGCTAAACCACAGATGGCATACCTAGCTTTTACCAAATACTTATATATTCTATGTAATTATTATATAGTAGTCCGAATTGGTCTACCATAAAATGCATATGTATAATAAGTAAGCCGAATTTGTTTTAGGTCGATTGCCTACTGCTGATGGTCTGTGAAACTGTATCGTCCGGTTACCTCCAATCACGAATCAAGAGAACCTCTAAAGTTCTATTCCAAACATAACAGAACTACAATGGAGCAATACCCTGCTTTTAGTTTTGTGCAGGTTATGTTCAAAAATACACCTTAGAATAACACGCCAGATTACTATAAGCCAAATGTGTCGGTCGTTTGAAACAATGAAAAATGTCCCCAAAATTGATCTTCTTCTTCTTTAGTTCTTCTTCTTTAGTTATCCTGTTATCCATCAATTTGTGATGATCACTAACAGTTGCATGCGTGGGTAAAATAATTTAGATCGTTATGATAGGATTAAATCTATCATTTTGACAACATATTTACAATTTGCCAAATAAATCAATAATAAATATATTTTTTAGTTTATTATCTTTTGTGTAATTTTTTAATAAATTTTAAGTATCTTTAAGATAAAACTATGTACATGTTATGACAGGTAGGTTATGCTGTAAGTTGGCAGAGAACAGCAGGTGTTAGCTGTTCTCTGAAGGTGACTACTGTGGGTGATAATGCAATTATTGGTGGTAATGCATTCCAATATATAACTGTATTTGGGAAAAATGAGTATTTATATGAGTCTTTTGAAGTTTGTATGTGTTTAAAAGTATGAGGGTGGTTTTGACGTGTTCTTGTATCTGTTGGTATGAGAATTGTTGTTGGTACGGCTACTAATTGATGGATGATTTTATAAAACATTACCAGTTTAGTTTTGAGCCTACGTTGTTGAAGAGGTTGCCAGTTAAGAGTTTGAAGCATGTCTGTTACACTGCTTGTGTTATGGTAACGGTTACAGGCATACCTAGCTGCCCGCCTCTGTACCATCTCAAGTTTATTCTGCTGATCAACAGTGTGAGGGTCCCAGACGGAGCTAGTCTGGTCAAATATTATAGTTTAAAATCATGTCCTTACATTAATATATGAATTACACAATAAGAAATTAAATTTAATAATTTTTTATTAAACATTTTCACAGTTATTTACATTTCTTCTTCGACTTGCAATTTTTACGGACTTGCGATTTTTACAACAAGCAGCGTAAAAAGTACAAGTTTACACCGGAAACCGGAACCGGAACTTGCATTTTTTACGGACTTGCATTTTTTACGCTACAGCGACTTACACAGGTATTCAAACAGAACATTTATATACTTGTTCGATTTGTCTGGAAAAGTTGACAACACCAAAATATTTACCTTGTTTACATACATTTTGTGAAAGTTGTTTATTGATATATATAACTTCCGGGTTTGAGAAAGGAAAATGTGAAAGCATAGAATGTCCAGTGTGCAGAGCTGTTGTTTCAGCTCCCAACGAAGGTTGTTCAGCCGAAGAATGGGCAAAACGTCTCCCGCTTAATTTTCTAATATTGGGATTAATGGAAACGGAAAAGGTCAAGCGTCCAGAAAAACCGTGCATGTCGTGTGAAAGGTAGCTGGTCAAATCGCCCCACGGTAAAATCGCCCCCGTCAAAAACGCCCCCACTTTTTGCAAAATCGCCCCCACTGTAAAATCGCCCCTTGTAAAAACGCCCCCACCTAAAGCAAAATCGCCCCACTTGACAAAATCGCCCCCACCAAAAACGCCCCCACTTTAAG
The DNA here is from genome assembly GCA_944474755.1 of Limnoperna fortunei. NCBI lineage: Eukaryota > Metazoa > Mollusca > Bivalvia > Mytilida > Modiolidae > Limnoperna > Limnoperna fortunei. Next base: position 81,172,412 of record OX104117.1, on the reverse strand, counting down.
CAAAATCGCCCCCACTTAACAAAATCGCCCCCATCTTCAGCAAAATCGCCCCACTTACCAAAAGTACTATATTATGTTTTGTTAATAATGATCGATTATGTCGTTATTTTGCTTTAATAATTATACAATTATGATAATAACCTTTATGAACTCTATCAAATTGCTACAATTTTGTGATAATTGGCAATTGTCTATAAATGTCAACAAAACCAAGACTATAATATTTCAACAAAATTTCGTAAAACCTGAAGAACCCTTTATTAAGGCAAAAGATATATATTTAGAGAATGTTTCTGAATATAGATATTTAGGCACAAGCCTCAGAAGCAATGGGAACATCAAATACAGCTTAGAAGATCTTGCGAAAAAGGGTAGAAAAGTATTATTTTCATTAAAAGCAAAAACTTCGTCCATGGGGCCACTACCTATAGCAGTGTCAAATAATCTGTTTGACACACTGGTATGTCCAATTCTACTATATAACTCAGAAATATCATATATGGACTACCACTTAAACTTTTATAGAGCTAAATTAAGGGGGAACTTGAACAATAAAGTCCTTGATCCCTTACAATTTATTGACAAATCCCCAGCAGAAAAAGTACATTTAAGTTTCTGTAAACACATATTGGGAGTGCGTAAAACAACTTCCAACTTGTGTACACGGTTGGAACTTGGTCGAAACCCGCTCGAACAAATGATCATGCTTCGAACAGTGTCGTACATGTCAAGACTCTGTTCGGAAAATATAAATAAACTACTAAATGAAGCCTTCAACCTCACCAAAGAATTAAACGATCAAAATGTATATACATGGTACACCTTCGCTAAAGATTTTATATCTGATGATAAGCTTCTGCAACAAGTTGTAAATTGTAATAATAAAAATAAACTGAAAACTTTAAAATCAAATTCAAAAAACCATTTTAATAAATGGTTTCAGAAACTATATCAGAACAAACTTGATTTACTAAATGAAAGTAATAAAACATACTTATATAAAAGCATAAAAGAAGATTTTAACAGAGAATTCTATCTTTTATTTAAAGATTTTGAATCTAGAAGGGTCCTCACAAAAATCAGAATGTGTGACCATAATCTAGCCGTAGAAAAGGGTAGATACTTAAAAATTCCCAGAGAGCAAAGACTATGTGTTGTTTGCAATGTAGTAGAGGACGAGGCTCATTTTCTGCTGCATTGCAAGACAAATGAGTCTTTGCGAAACACTTTACTCAAAGAATTTTTTGAAGATGCTGATAAATACGAACAACATAGTGAAATTAAAAAATTAAAAATACTTCTAAATCCAAAAAGCTATAAACAAGTTAATGTTATAAGTTCCTATATAAAACAATCATTAGTATTGAGGATGGGGGACTCTTAATTAAATACTTGCAAAGCTAATACATACATTGTTCATGTAAAATACTATGTTTTATATGTTAATTGTGTATTTCTACGGTTATATTGTTTAATTATATATAGTTTTGTCACAAACTCTGTTTAGATGTTTATATGACAATAAAATTTGTATTGTATTTATGATTCTTTTGTAATTACGATTAAATAATCAAAGATTTGTTAATCTTAATCAACACATCAAAATGTATACAACCTTACAAATTAATAGTTAATTATGGTAAAAAATTCCGATAAAGCTAACCGCAGACATCAAGGACCCGTCACTTCTGAAGCTCGTCAACTACGTTGCGAAGACATGGTTGCATAGCAAAGTTTACAAGGTTTCCTCATGGACAGTCTTCGGTCAGCCAACACGCACAAACAACGATGTTGAGGGCTGGCATCGAAGATTGAACAAGAAGAACTATGACCAGGCACCACCCATGTACACCTTGATTCAGCGACTCTACACAGAAGCCAGTCTTATCCCTCTACAACGGAAGCTGGTATCTGAAGGCAAGCTGTCTCGGTTGCAGAGAAAACGTGCCCGCACTACCCAGGCCCAGATATTTGCACTTTGGGACCAGTATAACGCCAAAGAAATCAGCACCAACAGGTTGCTACAGCTGTGCAGTGCCATCAACGGACCAAGTCAAGAATAGACTATACAATTAACATTGTTATTGTAATATGTATCTACCTAGCTCATGTTAACTAGTGCATTTTAAAAACCAATAGTGCATAATGTATTGTTTAATTTAGCTCATGTTTACTAGTGCATATTAAAAAACAATAGTGCATCATGTATTGTTTAATGTATTGTTATCTTGTTATCTGCTAAAATAAAAAATAAAAAACGAAATTGTTGTTGTCGTATCATCTTCTTTTCCTAATATAAGAAGAACGATAAAAAACTTAAAACATACATAACAAACAAACAAAAGACAACATTCATCGTTTCTGCAGCTTATCTTAACTGAGATCATAACAAAGAAGAAAAGAAATTATGCACGCACTAATTAGCGGTTTCTGTCAGTGGCGCGATTTTGCTAAATGTGGGGGCGTTTTTACACTGAGAGATTTTACAGTGGGGGCGATTTTGCTTAAAGTGGGGGCGTTTTTGGTGGGGGCGATTTTGTCAAGTGGGGCGATTTGACTTTAGGTGGGGGCGTTTTTACAGGGGGCGATTTTACAGTGGGGGCGATTTTGCAAAAAGTGGGGGCGTTTTTGACGGGGGCGATTTTACCGTGGGGCGATTTGACTTGTATTCGTGTGAAAGATCAGACTTGAAATCTGAGGCAGTTTTTCTGTGTATTGAATGTTCAGATACTTTGTGTGACACGTGTTATAGATATCACAAGACTAACAAAAGCTCGAGCAGCCACGAAGTTAAACCATTCCGCGAAATTACTACCGATGTAAAATTGCCAAAAATATTCCGAAACATGTGTTCGCAACACTCGTCGAAGAAGTTGAAGCTATACTGTACGGATCACGATATTCCTTGTTGTTCCATGTGTGTTTCTATACAACATAGAAAATGTGATGAAATATTATCTATTGAAGATGCAGCAAACCGTTTTGTAACCACCCAAACATTCCAGAACGTTCAAAGTGAACTAAAATATCAATCAGAAGACGCGAAAACTTTAATTGCACAGTACAAAAGAAGTTTAGCTAATTTGGAAAACAGTTATGACGCAAAAGTGAAAACAATTGAAGAAACCTGCGGAAATCTTGTCAAGAAGGTTCAAATGTTTGAACTAAAAAGAAAATCTGAGATCACTAAGGTATTTGACGAAAAAAAGAACACTATCGAAACAAAAATAATAGCTCTCGAAAATCACCAGAAAACTCTTGAAAATGATATGCATGTTCTGACAATCAGTAAGACCAAAGCTTCAGATGTGCAAACTATGCTTGAAGTGAAGAAAATCATTCCACAGCTGGAGACACACCGACGCCTTTTTATAGAAGAAATATCCGATTTTCAGCTGTCAATTGGACAGATTGATGAAATTGAGAAAATTTGGAATCAACTGGAAACTGTTTTTAAAATAGGGTACGAAGAAGTACGAGTCTCGGTAAATCTAGTAAGCCGTTATGGCGCTGTAGCTCAAGAACCGTTGCGAATAAATAGATTTCAGGATGCCTGTTCGCCTTGGATGCCTTATCCAGGCTACCGAAACGCAATTGCGTTTACAGTTTCGAAAGCTATTTATCTTGATGGGTTTCTCACCTTCGCATGTTCCGAGTCATCGTGCAGATTGACTTTATCTTTAATTGATGGGGACAACATTATAGCTGAGGTCATGACAACAATTGATTATCAGAAAAGTGATGACTGTTTAATTGATGTAAAATTTCCCAAACCTGTTAAGTTAAATGGAAATATCAAATATGATGTAATATGTAAAACAAATGATTTGTCCCCGAAAACAATGTATTATGGCAATAATGGTAAATCTGAAAACGAATGTGAAGGAGTTTTATTCAAATTTGAAATATCGAAATTTAATGCTAGTGGTACTGGCGTAGATTTAGGATTAATCCCCGGATTCTTGTTTCGAAAACTTTAAGACAAATGTTTTTCAGTTTTTCCTCACATCTGAGCAGCTTACCAATATTTGAAGCTGAAGTAGCTTAGTCGTTTTGCATGACTTATTTTTATGGTCAATTCTAATCTTTGAACTTCAGATATTTAATCAATATATGACGTAAAGGTGTTTTTTTCTTATTGGTTTAGGTTAAACATCAATGAATGATTTAGGTAGCTGATTGAAATGCATAATTGTGTACGCAACAAAAACTCAGTATTTGGGTCATCTGTACCAGAAATCGGCCATTTACGGAAGAAGTTTTATTCTTCTTTATTTTTCCCAAAACGTATGAAAGAACCTATTAATATTAACTTCTTGTTTAACATATTTTGCCCATAATGTTGAATTTCGTACTTAGAGCAATGATGCAATAAAGATTATAGAAATGGATATTTTTTCCATTATTTTAATCGTTTTATTTATTTTTAGTCCGTCCACATCCAAGATAGAATTCATTAAGAAACATAGACATGTTATTTTATAAAAATGTTTTTTCCATCCAGGGATGACGAAATTAACGTTTTGCACATTGTACAATCCGCGGAGTTATAGGATAATTAATTGGGCGGAGTGAATATCCAAAATATGATCACGAGTGCCGCATAACGCATCTGATTAAACGAGTGCGCGGAACTTGTTCCGCGCACGAGTTTAATCTGATGCTTTATGCGGCACGAGTGATCATATTTTGGATATTCACGATGCCCTATTGATCATCCTATTTATTATATAGATCAAAATTGTTTTCGTAAAATTTTAATGCTTAATCCTAAATTTTATGAACAGCGGATGAATATCTGTAAAGTACAAAACTATAGTGACATTTTGGCGGGAAAAAACCTGAGAGTGAAAATAAACGATAATTTTCACATGTGATTTACCGTGATTTCTGTCACTCGGAAAATTCAATATTTCATCTCTATCTATATATTAACGGATTATATTAAATTTGCACAACGGAAATTTTGTTATTCCTCGATGGAGAAAATATTTTTTGTAGTCAATACTTATAAATAAATTTAAACAATAGAATAAACTCAACAATTTTAACTGGACATTTTGGAAAAAGAGATCAACACAAAAACTGTTAGTTTACCGTGGAGTAATATATGACGTCAAATGGCGCGTGTCTCCATGACGATCAAATTTGTTTTCCATCCTCTGATAGAAAATATTTTCCAGCCAATCAAAAGTCAGTATTTTTGCAAAATTTGTTTATTTGAAGTTGTTCTATTTTTAGACGTTACGGTAGGATTTGTTTTTTTGCTTGTTTGTTTTATGGTGTTTAACGCCACTTTCAGCAATTTTTCAGCTATATCATGGCGTCCAGTTTTTATTGGGGGCGGAAGCCGTAGTACCCGGAGAAAACCCCCCGACCTGCGGTAGGAAAACTGGCAAACCTTGTCAATTAGGATTGGAGTCGAGTACACCCTGCCTGGAGTGAGAACCGAACCCGCAATCTCAGTGTTGACATACCACGTGATCAATAGTAGACAAACTACCTTGACCACTAGGCCACAGAGGCCCCTCGTTTCGGTAGGAAAACTAAATAAAGATTGTTAGTCGAGTACACCCCGCCGGCAGTGACAAGATGACATATGGACGGACACACAGAAATGTGTTTGTAATACATCTGTAATAGATGGGCATATAAAAATAGGCCGAATTTTACTGCCGTTATAATCCGAAGTTAGTTTTGTGATTTGTCGGATTCCTCGCCAAAAGAAGGGGTACGATTATTCGTTCTTATAAAACTGAACAGTATTTGTTGAGTTCCAAGGTCCCAATCTGCTAGAAAAACACATTTTCAGGTTTAAGAAAGGCTACCCCCTTTTCCCAAAGTACTGTTTATAACTGCATGCTCATAGTGTTTCATTAATTCAATAATAAATTGTGTCTATATATAATTAATTGCTTAAGTAATGTATGTTTGTATTTTATATAAATAACATTCCTTCATAATTTAAACACCTGACACCGAAGCATAAATTAGTTTAACCCTTCCATGTATTTTTCATTTGCTTTACTTGATCAATATGAATAAAGGTCTAAGAATAAATGTTTGCAACCATACAGGCATTTTTTAATACTACTCAGTTCTGGTTCACATTATTTCATGACTGCCATGTTTGTAAGATGTTCTCACATGCCAAATTTTTCAAACCCAGCAATCGGCTAGAAACGCTTTTTCTTTTAATTCTCAATTATGTTTAGAAAAATAATTGTGTTGACTCCTTGATAAACAATATAAATCATAAGAATTTACATATTTCCCTGGAATATTTTCCTCCATCATTTGCAAAGAAGCCGTGTGTCACCAATAGACAAATTCATCGATGAAATCATGTGCCGCGCCATATTGATGTTATTCGGAACCCGCTAGTAAGCAGTGGTACACGCTCTCGGGTTTTATCCATTCAGTCAATGGTGCAGGAATGATAATTAGCCGTTAATTGTGTTATCATTTTAAAAGATAACGTCAAGCTGGGTGCACCGTCTGCTAATTTTATCTATCAACTATGTCTGAGAAGAAAATTAAAAGTAAAATACTAATTAAATTCCTTTGTATAGCCCATTTTTAGCGAATAGGACAGATGAAAAATAAGAATTATAAATGTTTGCTTCTGATTTATATACTTTACAGTACCAACGTTTTGTTTTGTTTTTCCGGTTACATAATGTATATTATTTGCCTGCTTTTGATTTAAAGTTTTTTTTCATTATTCTTTTTATTTACAAGTTAAGTCAGTGCATAGTTGAGAAATGTAATGCATGCAGAATGGCCGTAGCATTCATTGAGGCCTCATTAAAAATTTGAAATTGTTTTGATATACGGACAATTTTGTTAAGAATTAAAAATAAAATATCGAAATCATGTCTTTTACTTTCTAAAACTGTAAAGCGCTATAACTAATAGGTACCTTTCTAAATCAAACAACGGTCTTAATATGGAGTTATCGATTTGTTACTATTTACGGATTTTCACTGTCCAGTATCAGCAGTCGTTCCAATATCATATGATGTCGAACGTAAACAAATAAAAAGAAAAGCAGGCAGCATCCATGGATCTAAGGGTAAAAACTGGAAGCTGTAGAAAAAGAAGTGCAGGTGAATATATCAAGGGATTAAATAATATTTTAAGTGAACTGAATATGTAGAATTTTAATATTTTAATATAAAATATGAACAGACGCTGTTTTTCCAAATATCCAATGTGCTTTGGCTGTTTTGACAATCGACGATCGCACAAATGCGACCGCCACGGCTAGTATGCGACATAATTATTACTATACCAATGTAAATTTAACCTGTGTAGCGTGTACCATGTAATGTCGGATTGTGTATTACGTCACCCGTCAACACGAACGATAACTCGTATATGACCAATTTCTGACATCGTCTATATGGCGCGAAATTGCGTCATAGGCAAATGGAACTGAAATCTGGGGTGCTTTCCATTATCCGGTACGTACCAGTTGTACCTCCCAAACTGAAATCCTATCGGAACGTCTGATTCGTCAATTTTTTGGTTCCAACTTTGTTCCAAGATGGCGGACACAGACACGGAAAATATGATGTGGAAGTGAATTTTAAGCTTTAGACGAAAATAAAAAAAAGAACAACCTTTGACATTGTGAAAATCTATCAAAGGAGTGAAAGAGTGAAATTTTAAGACACGTATGGTTATATTTATGGTATATCAATGTATTTTTAAGCGCAGCCATTTTGAAAGAAATCGTCAGCCTTGGACGTTCCATTATCCCGAACCGATCCGGACGGTACGTACCGGATAATGGAAAGCAAGCCTGGTTGCAAATGATACGGAAACTGCCGACAATTTGTAAACAACACGTTCTCCCCACTGTTGCTTGGAGGCAAAACATGGCGAAATTGACAATGGGAAATCTCAGTAGAGGTCAGAAAAATCCGATTTAAGTAGTAATGAGCATAACATTTACTAAAAGAAAGATTAGATAAGCTTGTAAATTCTTTTTTACGCTTTTTGGTAACAAAATATAATGCCGTGAATACAATAACGTGCAAAATATATGCATTTTCCCGAGGGTTTACCGACGCCGACTTTGACTATAGATGTTCGCCAAGGATGCGAAAGTTCTTGAGCCAAGTTGAGTTTCGATCATCGGTCGTATTAAATTTGGTACTTGTTTTTTCTCCTACTAAGAACACGTATACAGGTATTTTTTAAGCCTTCCGCCGCAGTCATTTACCCCTATTGTCTTAGAACATAAAAAACAACATAAAGGCGCTTGAAACGATGCATAATGCTATGTTTTCTTCTTGCCATGCATGATGAAGCCGGACATGTTAAGTTTGCGTTAACAATATCTGTACGCAAATGAAGTTAGAGGAGCGATATTCTTCGTAACGATTGTTGGAAAAATATTTGCATTTAGTCCGAGAATGGACGACAGAGGATTCTCGGACTTATATAAACTATATACAAGTATAATAATAGCAGGGTTTGCCGTCTTGCACGTATTTTGATTCGTGCGTATGTCTTGTATTCAGAGTAGAACCTTTGATTTTTCTACAACGTCTCGCAGTGTGAAGTTGAAGAAATTGCAGCATTGACGTTTAACTAGGCAATAACAACATGTTATGTTGGTAATGTACAATTTCCAACAAAAAAAGAAAATCATTCAAATAAAATAACAAAATTTAAAATGTGGGTCTCTTAATAAAAAATATTGGCCCCAAAACAAGTTCCTCGTACTTTACATAAGTTTAAATTTACCGTTTTATTTTCCTCAAGAATTGGTACGAAGATAAAAGTGGGTTTTGTGTTGCTTATCTTTACAACAGGCAACACTGCAGTTTTGACTCATTTATAAACAAAAACAGTCCACAAAAATGGCCTTTATAGCAGCACTTGAATCTCGGTTGATTATTAAACACGAGGGATTATTAACATTTATAAACGCCGCCGGTTTTCTGAAATAAAATAATTGAAGGAATATGTTTTATGTTTAGCCATCCTAACAAGTTAGGGTTTCTATATACACTGTAAGTGTCCACGACACGTGGACACAGACGCCCTGACTTGTGAGGATGTGAAATAGCGAAACGGCCTGAAAGTTTGTGAACACCACCGACGATTAGACTCTTCTATAAAAAAATAAAAAGTATAAGAAATAAAATCAATAAAATGTTACCGGATATACACTTGTGTTTCTTTGGTTATGATTTGTTTTACAAATGATATTTGTTTTAGTACATATTTGCCTACTCCCCTGTTTGACTTTCCAGCAGATTACTTTTTTGTTATCAAATGCTTTATTTATTATAAACATAAATGTTGTCGTCTATAATAACGAAGCTAACTGAAAAAAAAACAGGGAATTCGGCAATATCAGAAGTCAACTTAGATCATTTGAGCTCAAATGATCTAAGTTGACTTCTGATATTTCCTCCTACTACTCGGCTTGTTTACCAGTTACCAGGTGTTTTGGCGTAACTCCATTGTTGAACAGGGACGGGCACATGATCTGCTGTCCCTTTAGGCACCCAGGTATGTTCACCATTTACAATTACATGTATATGATTTCTTGAGATCTACGTATTCCGGTTTGATGACCAGTTACTTGCACACAATCTCCTGTTCCACTGAGCACCCAGGCTTGCTGACCTGTTACTTGCACACAATCCCCTGTTCCACCGAGCACCCAGGCTCGCTAACCTGTTACTTGCACACAATCTCCTGTTCCACGAAGCACCTAGGCTTGCTGACCAATTTCATGTACTTGCACATAATCTCCTGTTCCACGAAGCACCCAGGCTTGCTGACCAATTTCATGTACTTGCACACAATCTCCTGTTTGTCCCACTAAGCACCCAGGCTTGCTGACCAATTTCATGTACTTGCACATAATCTCCTGTTCCACGAAGCACCCAGGCTTGCTGACCAATTTCATGTACTTGCACACAATCTCCTGTTTGTCCCACTAAGCACCCAGGCCTGCTGACCAATTTCATGTACTTGCACATAGTCTCCTGTATGTCCCACTAAGCACCTAGGCTTGCTGACCAATTTCATGTACTTGCACACAATCTCCTGTTCCACGAAGCACCCAGGCTTGCTGACCAATTTCATGTACTGTCACACAATCTCCTGTATGTCCCACTAAGCACCTAGGCTTGCTGACCAGTTACATGTACTTGCACACAATCTCCTGTTCCACGAAGCACCCAGGCTTGCTGGCCAGTTACATGTACTTGCACACAATCTCCTGTATGTCCCACTAAGTACCCAGGCTTGCTGACCAGTTACATTTACTTGCACACAATCTCCTGTTTCACGAAGCACCCAGGCTTGCTGGCCAATTTCATGTACTTGCACACAATCTCCTGTTCCACGAAGCACCCAGGCTTGCTGACCAATTTCATGTACTTGCACACAATCTCCTGTATGTCCCACTAAGCACCCAGACTTGCTGACCAGTTACATGTACTTGCACACAATCTCCTGTATGTCCCACTAAGCACCCAGACTTGCTGACCAGTTACATGTACTTGCACACAATCTCCTGTATGTCCCACTAAGCACCCAGGCCCGCTGACCAGTTACATGTACTTGCACACAATCTCCTGTATGTCCCACTAAGCACCCAGACTTGCTGACCAATTTCATGTACTTGCACATAGTCTCCTGTATGTCCCACTAAGCACCTAGGCTTGCTGACCAATTTCATGTACTTGCACACAATCTCCTGTTCCACGAAGCACCCAGGCTTGCTGACCAATTTCATGTACTTGCACACAATCTCCTGTATGTCCCACTAAGCACCTAGGCTTGCTGACCAGTTACATGTACTTGCACACAATCTCCTGTTCCACGAAGCACCCAGGCTTGCTGGCCAGTTACATGTACTTGCACACAATCTCCTGTTCCACTAAGCACCCAGGCTTGCTGACCAGTTACATTTACTTGCACATAGTCTCCTGTTTGTCCCACTAAGCACACAGGCTTGCTGACCAGTTACATGTACTTGCACACAATCTCCTGTTCCACTAAGCACCCAGGCTTGCTGACCAGTTACATGTACTTGCACACAATCTCCTGTTCCACTTAGCACCCAGGCTTGCTGACCAGTTACATGTACTTGCTCATAATCTCCTGTATGTCCCACTAAGCACCCAGGCTTGCTGACCAGTAACATGTACTTGCACACAATCTCCTGTTCCACTGAGCACCCAGGCTTGCTGGTCAGTTACATGTACTTGCACATAATCTCCTGTATGTCCCACTAAGCACACAGGCTTGCTGACCAGTAACATGTACTTGCACATAATCTCCTGTATGTCCCACTAAGCACCTAGGCTTGCTGACCAGTTACATGTTCTTGCACACAATCTCCTGTATGTCCCACTAAGCACCCAGGCTTGCTGACCAGTTACATGTGCTTGCACACAATCTCCTGTATGTCCCACTAAGCACCTAGGCTTGCTGACCAGTTACATGTACTTCCACATAATCTCCTGTATGTCCCACTAAGCACCTAGGCTTGCTGACCAGTAACATGTACTTGCACACAATCTCCTGTTCCACTGAGCACCCAGGCTTGCTGACCAGTTACATGTACTTGCACATAATCTCATGTCCCACTAAGTACCCAGGCTTGCTGACCAGTTACATGTACTTGCACATAATCTCCTGTATGTCCCACTAAGCACCCAGGCTTGCTGGCCAGTTACATGTTCTTGCACACAATCTCCTGTTCCACTGAGCACCCAGACTTGCTGACCAGTTACATGTACTTGCACATAATCTCCTGTATGTCCCACTAAGCACCCAGGCTTGCTGGCCAGTTACATGGTCTTGCACACAACCTCCTGTTCCACTGAGCACCCAGACTTGCTGACCAGTTACATGTACTTGCACATAATCTCCTGTATGTCCCACTAAGCACCTAGACTTGCTGACAAGTTACATGTACTTGCACATAATCTTCTGTTTGGCCCACTAAGCACACAGGCTTGCTGACCAGTTACATGTACTTGCACACAATCTCCTGTTCCACTGAGCACCCAGGCTTGCTGGCCAGTTACATGTACTTGCACATAATCTCCTGTATGTCCCACTAAGCACCTAGGCTTGCTGACCAGTTACTTGCACATAATCTCTTGCTCCACTGGGCACCCAGGCTTGCTGACCAGTAACATGTACTTGCACACAATCTCCTATTCCACTGAGCACCTAGGCTTGCTGACCAGTTACATGTACTTGCACATAATCTCCTGTATGTCCCACTAAGCACCTAGGCTTGCTGACCAGTTACATGTACTTGCACATAATCTCCTGTATGTCCCACTTAGCACCTAGGCTTGCTGACCAGTTACATGTACTTGCACATAATCTCCTGTATGTCCCACTAAGCACCCAGGCTTGCTGATCAGTTAAATGTACTTGCACATAATCTCCTGTATGTCCCACTAAGCACCTAGGCTTGCTGACCAGTTACATGTACTTGCACATAATCTCCTGTATGTCCCACTTAGCACCTAGGCTTGCTGACCAGTTACATGTACTTGCACATAATCTCCTGTATGTCCCACTTAGCACCTAGGCTTGCTGACCAGTTACATGTACTTGCACATAATCTCCTGTATGTCCCACTAAGCACCCAGGCTTGCTGACCAGTTACATGTACTTGCACATAATCTCCTGTATGTCCCACTAAGCACCCAGGCTTGCTGACCAGTTACATGTACTTGCACATAATCTCCTGTATGTCCCACTAAGCACCTAGGCTTGCTGACCAGTTACATGTACTTGCACATAATCTCCTGTATGTCCCACTTAGCACCTAGGCTTGCTGACCAGTTACATGTACTTGCACATAATCTCCTGTATGTCCCACTAAGCACCCAGGCTTGCTGACCAGTTACATGTACTTGCACACAATCTCCTGTTCCACTAAGCACCCAGGCTTGCTGACCAGTTACATGTTCTTGCACATAATCTCCTGTATGTCCCACTTAGCACCTAGGCTTGCTGACCAGTTACATGTACTTGCACACAATCTCCTGTATGTCCCACTTAGCACCTAGGCTTGCTGACCAGTTACATGTACTTGCACATAATCTCCTGTATGTCCCACTAAGCACCCAGGCTTGCTGACCAGTTACATGTACTTGCACATAATCTCCTGTATGTCCCACTAAGCACCCAGACTTGCTGACCAGTTACATGTACTTGCACATAATCTCCTGTATGTCCCACTAAGCACCCAGGCTTGCTGACCGGTTACATGTACTTGCACATAATCTCCTGTATGTCCAACTAAGCACCTAGGCTTGCTGACCAGTAACATGTACTTGCACACAATCTCCTGTTCCACTGAGCACCCAGGCTTGCTGACCAGTTACATGTACTTGCACATAATCTCATGTCCCACTAAGTACCCAGGCTTGCTGACCAGTTACATGTACTTGCACATACTCTCCTGTATGTCCCACTAAGCACCCAGGCTTGCTGGCCAGTTACATGTTCTTACACACAATCTCCTGTTCCACTGAGCACCCAGACTTGCTGACCAGTTACATGTACTTGCACATAATCTCCTGTATGTCCCACTAAGCACCCAGGCTTGCTGGCCAGTTACATGTTCTTGCACACAACCTCCTGTTCCAATGAGCACCCAGACTTGCTGACCAGTTACATGTACTTGCACATAATCTCCTGTATGTCCCACTAAGCACCTAGACTTGCTGACAAGTTACATGTACTTGCACATAATCTTCTGTTTGTCCCACTAAGCACACAGGCTTGCTGACCAGTGACATGTACTTGCACACAATCTCCTGTTCCACTGAGCACCCAGGCTTGCTGGCCAGTTACATGTACTTGCACATAATCTCCTGTATGTCCCACTAAGCACCTAGGCTTGCTGACCAGTTACTTGCACATAATCTCTTGCTCCACTGGGCACCCAGGCTTGCTGACCAGTAACATGTACTGGCACACAATCTCCTATTCCACTGAGCACCTAGGCTTGCTGACCAGTTACATGTACTTGCACATAATCTCCTGTATGTCCCACTAAGCACCTAGGCTTGCTGACCAGTTACATGTACTTGCACATAATCTCCTGTAGGTCCCACTTAGCACCTAGGCTTGCTGACCAGTTACATGTACTTGCACATAATCTCCTGTATGTCCCACTAAGCACCCAGGCTTGCTGACCAGTTAAATGTACTTGCACATAATCTCCTGTATGTCCCACTAAGCACCTAGGCTTGCTGACCAGTTACATGTACTTGCACATAATCTCCTGTATGTCCCACTTAGCACCTAGGCTTGCTGACCAGTTACATGTACTTGCACATAATCTCCTGTATGTCCCACTTAGCACCTAGGCTTGCTGACCAGTTACATGTACTTGCACATAATCTCCTGTATGTCCCACTAAGCACCCAGGCTTGCTGACCAGTTACATGTACTTGCACATAATCTCCTGTATGTCCCACTAAGCACCCAGGCTTGCTGACCAGTTACATGTACTTGCACATAATCTCCTGTATGTCCCACTAAGCACACAGGCTTGCTGACCAGTTACATGTACTTGCACATAATCTCCTGTATGTCCCACTAAGCACCCAGGCTTGCTGACCAGTTACATGTACTTGCACATAATCTCCTGTATGTCCCACTAAGCACCCAGACTTGCTGACCAGTTACATGTACTTGCACACAATCTCCTGTATGTCCCACTAAGCACCTAGGCTTGCTGACCAGTTACATGTACTTGCACACAATCTCCTGTATGTCCCACTAAGCACCCAGGCTTGCTGACCAGTTACATGTGCTTGCACACAATCTCCTGTATGTCCCACTAAGCACCTAGGCTTGCTGACCAGTTACATGTACTTCCACATAATCTCCTGTATGTCCCACTAAGCACCCAGGCTTGCTGACCAGTTACATGTACTTGCACATAATCTCCTGTATGTCCCACTAAGCACACAGGCTTGCTGACCAGTTACATGTACTTGCACACAATCTCCTGTTCCACTAAGCACCCAGGCTTGCTGACCAGTTACATGTTCTTGCACACAACCTCCTGTTCCAATGAGCACCCAGACTTGCTGACCAGTTACATGTACTTGCACATAATCTCCTGTATGTCCCACTAAGCACCCAGGCTTGCTGGCCAGTTACATGTTCTTGCACACAACCTCCTGTTCCAATGAGCACCCAGACTTGCTGACCAGTTACATGTACTTGCACATAATCTCCTGTATGTCCCACTAAGCACCTAGACTTGCTGACCAGTTACATGTACTTGCACATAATCTTCTGTTTGTCCCACTAAGCACACAGGCTTGCTGACCAGTGACATGTACTTGCACACAATCTCCTGTTCCACTGAGCACCCAGGCTTGCTGGCCAGTTACATGTACTTGCACATAATCTCCTGTATGTCCCACTAAGCACCTAGGCTTGCTGACCAGTTACTTGCACATAATCTCTTGCTCCACTGGGCACCCAGGCTTGCTGACCAGTAACATGTACTGGCACACAATCTCCTATTCCACTGAGCACCTAGGCTTGCTGACCAGTTACATGTACTTGCACATAATCTCCTGTATGTCCCACTAAGCACCTAGGCTTGCTGACCAGTTACATGTACTTGCACATAATCTCCTGTAGGTCCCACTTAGCACCTAGGCTTGCTGACCAGTTACATGTACTTGCACATAATCTCCTGTATGTCCCACTAAGCACCCAGGCTTGCTGACCAGTTAAATGTACTTGCACATAATCTCCTGTATGTCCCACTAAGCACCTAGGCTTGCTGACCAGTTACATGTACTTGCACATAATCTCCTGTATGTCCCACTTAGCACCTAGGCTTGCTGACCAGTTACATGTACTTGCACATAATCTCCTGTATGTCCCACTTAGCACCTAGGCTTGCTGACCAGTTACATGTACTTGCACATAATCTCCTGTATGTCCCACTAAGCACCCAGGCTTGCTGACCAGTTACATGTACTTGCACATAATCTCCTGTATGTCCCACTAAGCACCCAGGCTTGCTGACCAGTTACATGTACTTGCACATAATCTCCTGTATGTCCCACTAAGCACACAGGCTTGCTGACCAGTTACATGTACTTGCACATAATCTCCTGTATGTCCCACTAAGCACCCAGGCTTGCTGACCAGTTACATGTACTTGCACATAATCTCCTGTATGTCCCACTAAGCACCCAGACTTGCTGACCAGTTACATGTACTTGCACACAATCTCCTGTATGTCCCACTAAGCACCTAGGCTTGCTGACCAGTTACATGTACTTGCACACAATCTCCTGTATGTCCCACTAAGCACCCAGGCTTGCTGACCAGTTACATGTGCTTGCACACAATCTCCTGTATGTCCCACTAAGCACCTAGGCTTGCTGACCAGTTACATGTACTTCCACATAATCTCCTGTATGTCCCACTAAGCACCCAGGCTTGCTGACCAGTTACATGTACTTGCACATAATCTCCTGTATGTCCCACTAAGCACACAGGCTTGCTGACCAGTTACATGTACTTGCACACAATCTCCTGTTCCACTAAGCACCCAGGCTTGCTGACCAGTTACATGTTCTTGCACATAATCTCCTGTATGTCCCACTTAGCACCTAGGCTTGCTGACCAGTTACATGTACTTGCACACAATCTCCTGTATGTCCCACTTAGCACCTAGGCTTGCTGACCAGTTACATGTACTTGCACATAATCTCCTGTATGTCCCACTAAGCACCCAGGCTTGCTGACCAGTTACATGTACTTGCACATAATCTCCTGTATGTCCCACTAAGCACCCAGACTTGCTGACCAGTTACATGTACTTGCACATAATCTCCTGTATGTCCCACTAAGCACCCAGGCTTGCTGACCGGTTACATGTACTTGCACATAATCTCCTGTATGTCCCACTAAGCACCTAGGCTTGCTGACCAGTAACATGTACTTGCACACAATCTCCTGTTCCACTGAGCACCCAGGCTTGCTGACCAGTTACATGTACTTGCACATAATCTCATGTCCCACTAAGTACCCAGGCTTGCTGACCAGTTACATGTACTTGCACATACTCTCCTGTATGTCCCACTAAGCACCCAGGCTTGCTGGCCAGTTACATGTTCTTACACACAATCTCCTGTTCCACTGAGCACCCAGACTTGCTGACCAGTTACATGTACTTGCACATAATCTCCTGTATGTCCCACTAAGCACCCAGGCTTGCTGGCCAGTTACATGTTCTTGCACACAACCTCCTGTTCCAATGAGCACCCAGACTTGCTGACCAGTTACATGTACTTGCACATAATCTCCTGTATGTCCCACTAAGCACCTAGACTTGCTGACAAGTTACATGTACTTGCACATAATCTTCTGTTTGTCCCACTAAGCACACAGGCTTGCTGACCAGTGACATGTACTTGCACACAATCTCCTGTTCCACTGAGCACCCAGGCTTGCTGGCCAGTTACATGTACTTGCACATAATCTCCTGTATGTCCCACTAAGCACCTAGGCTTGCTGACCAGTTACTTGCACATAATCTCTTGCTCCACTGGGCACCCAGGCTTGCTGACCAGTAACATGTACTGGCACACAATCTCCTATTCCACTGAGCACCTAGGCTTGCTGACCAGTTACATGTACTTGCACATAATCTCCTGTATGTCCCACTAAGCACCTAGGCTTGCTGACCAGTTACATGTACTTGCACATAATCTCCTGTAGGTCCCACTTAGCACCTAGGCTTGCTGACCAGTTACATGTACTTGCACATAATCTCCTGTATGTCCCACTAAGCACCCAGGCTTGCTGACCAGTTAAATGTACTTGCACATAATCTCCTGTATGTCCCACTAAGCACCTAGGCTTGCTGACCAGTTACATGTACTTGCACATAATCTCCTGTATGTCCCACTTAGCACCTAGGCTTGCTGACCAGTTACATGTACTTGCACATAATCTCCTGTATGTCCCACTTAGCACCTAGGCTTGCTGACCAGTTACATGTACTTGCACATAATCTCCTGTATGTCCCACTAAGCACCCAGGCTTGCTGACCAGTTACATGTACTTGCACATAATCTCCTGTATGTCCCACTAAGCACCCAGGCTTGCTGACCAGTTACATGTACTTGCACATAATCTCCTGTATGTCCCACTAAGCACACAGGCTTGCTGACCAGTTACATGTACTTGCACATAATCTCCTGTATGTCCCACTAAGCACCCAGGCTTGCTGACCAGTTACATGTACTTGCACATAATCTCCTGTATGTCCCACTAAGCACCCAGGCTTGCTGACCAGTTACATGTACTTGCACACAATCTCCTGTATGTCCCACTAAGCACCTAGGCTTGCTGACCAGTTACATGTACTTGCACACAATCTCCTGTATGTCCCACTAAGCACCCAGGCTTGCTGACCAGTTACATGTGCTTGCACACAATCTCCTGTATGTCCCACTAAGCACCTAGGCTTGCTGACCAGTTACATGTACTTCCACATAATCTCCTGTATGTCCCACTAAGCACCCAGGCTTGCTGACCAGTTACATGTACTTGCACATAATCTCCTGTATGTCCCACTAAGCACACAGGCTTGCTGACCAGTTACATGTACTTGCACATAATCTCCTGTATGTCCCACTAAGTACCCAGGCTTGCTGACCAGTTACATGTACTTGCACATAATCTCCTGTATGTCCCACTAAGCACCCAGGCTTGCTGGCCAGTTACATGTTCTTGCACACAACCTCCTGTTCCAATGAGCACCCAGACTTGCTGACCAGTTACATGTACTTGCACATAATCTCCTGTATGTCCCACTAAGCACCTAGACTTGCTGACAAGTTACATGTACTTGCACATAATCTTCTGTTTGTCCCACTAAGCACACAGGCTTGCTGACCAGTGACATGTACTTGCACACAATCTCCTGTTCCACTGAGCACCCAGGCTTGCTGGCCAGTTACATGTACTTGCACATAATCTCCTGTATGTCCCACTAAGCACCTAGGCTTGCTGACCAGTTACTTGCACATAATCTCTTGCTCCACTGGGCACCCAGGCTTGCTGACCAGTAACATGTACTGGCACACAATCTCCTATTCCACTGAGCACCTAGGCTTGCTGACCAGTTACATGTACTTGCACATAATCTCCTGTATGTCCCACTAAGCACCTAGGCTTGCTGACCAGTTACATGTACTTGCACATAATCTCCTGTATGTCCCACTTAGCACCTAGGCTTGCTGACCAGTTACATGTACTTGCACATAATCTCCTGTATGTCCCACTAAGCACCCAGGCTTGCTGACCAGTTAAATGTACTTGCACATAATCTCCTGTATGTCCCACTAAGCACCTAGGCTTGCTGACCAGTTACATGTACTTGCACATAATCTCCTGTATGTCCCACTTAGCACCTAGGCTTGCTGACCAGTTACATGTACTTGCACATAATCTCCTGTATGTCCCACTTAGCACCTAGGCTTGCTGACCAGTTACATGTACTTGCACACCATCACCTGTCCCACTAAGCACCCAGGCCCGCTGACCAGTTACATGTACTTGCACACAATCTCCTGTATATCCCACTAAGCACCCAGGCTTGCTGACCAGTTACATGTACTTGCACATAATCTCCTGTATGTCCAACTAAGCACCCAGGCTTGCTGACCAGTTACATGTTCTTGCACATAATCTCCTGTATGTCCCACTTAGCACCTAGGCTTGCTGACCAGTTACATGTACTTGCACACAATCTCCTGTTCCACTAAGCACCCAGGCTTGCTGACCAGTTACATGTACTTGCACACAATCTCCTGTTCCACTAAGCACCCAGACTTGCTGACTAGTTACATGTTCTTGCACATAATCTCCTGTATGTCCAACTAAGCACCCAGGCTTGCTGACCAGTTACATGTTCTTGCACATAATCTCCTGTATGTCCCACTTAGCATCTAGGCTTGCTGACCAGTTACATGTACTTGCACACAATCTCCTGTTCCACTAAGCACCCAGGCCCGCTGACCAGTTACATGTACTTGCACACAATCTCCTGTTCCACTAAGCACCCAGGCTTGCTGACCAGTTACATGTACTTGCACACAATCTCCTGTTCCACTAAGCACCCAGACTTGCTGACTAGTTACATGTTCTTGCACATAATCTCTTGTATGTCCAACTAAGCACCCAGGCTTGCTGACCGGTTACATGTACTTGCACATAATCTCCTGTTTGTCCCACTAAGCACCTAGGCTTTCTGACCAGTTACATGTACTTGCACACAACCACCTGTTCCACTAAGCACCCAGGCTTGCTGACCAGCTACATGTACTTGCACATAATCTCATGTCCCACTGCACCCATGCCCGCTGACGAGTTACTTGCACACAATCTTCTGTATGTCCCACTGCACCCATGCTAGCTGACCAGTTACTTGCACATAATCTCCTGTATGTCCCACTGCACCCATGCTCCCTGACCAGTTACTTGCACATAATCTCCTGTCCCAATAATCAACCAGGCTCGCTGATCAGTAACTTGCACATAATCTCCTGTATGTCACACTTGGCACCCAGGCTCGCTGACCAGTTACTTGCACATAATCTCCTGTATGTCCCACTTGGCACCCAGGCTCGCTGACCAGTTACATGTACTTGCACACCATCACCTGTCCCACTAAGCACCCAGGCCCGCTGACCAGTTACATGTACTTGCACACAATCTCCTGTCCCACTAAGCACCCAGGCTCGCTGACCAGTTACATGTACTTGCACACCATCACCTGTCCCACTAAGCACCCAGGCTTGCTGACCAGTTACATGTACTTGCACACAATCTCCTGTCCCACTAAGCACCCAGGCTCGCTGACCAGTTACTTGCACATAATTTCACGTTCCACTAAGCATCAATGCTCGCTGACCAGTTACTGGCACACAATCTTCTGTTCCACTAAGCAACCAGGCTCGCTGACCAGTTACTTGCACATAATTTCACGTTCCACTAAGCACCAATGCTCGCTGACCAGTTACTGGCACACAATCTTCTGTCCCACTAGGCACATAGGCTCTCTGACGAGTTACTTGCGTATGATTTGCCACACCAGTTACGAGTATGGAGTCTCATATTCTCTCTACGTACTGAGGCTTGTTGATATGTACCTGTGCCTGATCCTCTTTTCCAAAATCCCCAACATCAGACGCTTTGCAAGTGGTCAACAAGCCGGAAGTGGGGCATTGTGGAACAGATGTTCTCTCTATATATTCAGATTTGTTGCACAGTTTCTAAGTATGGTATCGTGTTCTCTCCTAGTAATCAAGTCATTTGAACAAGGCATTTGTGAATTGTCTGAGATTCAATTTTCTTTTACTAGCTTCTTAAATTTTAAAAATTTACACTTTACCAGGAAATTTGTTTTTTATTTTTATTAAATTAGTGAGATCATCATGACTGTTAAAAAACAGATAAAAGTCATATTAAATAAGAAATTACCAGTCATCCTTGATTTAAAAGTTGATGAAATGTTTTGAAAACACTTTTATCCAAGATTACCCGAAGCATCATCTTGACATGGAGATTTCACCCATGGGTCAGTCTGTGGTCTTTGTTTGACCCTTAGATTGATGATAAACATAGAATTAAAAGAGATTAATTGGCCAAATGTGTTCTAGGACGTAAGTACAAGTTAATGAGAAAAGAAAGGAAGATATTATGATTAGAAAGTGTTTTCGACCAATCAGATAGCTTTATTTTGTAGTTCTTATTTATTAAGAAAGTCACAACTATGTTCTTAGTATATGATTAAAAAAGATTATTTCTACTAAATCAATACAATAAACATATTAAAACTTTCCAAAGCCGTAGGACATGTACTGACATGTCAGTGAACTGCAGTTAACAAGAAATAAACTTCAGAACAATAGCCAAGAAACTGACCGAACAACAAGGGTCGAAAGTCAATGGACAATTAGAAATCTGGATATCGACAAACATATACAACACGAAACATAAACCAAAAACGCAAAACATAAAGTAAGTAACTCGAAGCCATGGGGGCGCTCATTGTGTATACACTTTAGAAAAGCTTTGTCTTCTACGCGTAATACTGGGGTATTTGTTTACTTGAAACAGTTTAGGTGAGTTATTTTTGAAGTATTTTCAGTACTATAGCGCCGAGTGGTCAAGGTAGTTCGTCTACTATTGATCACGTGGTCTGTCAACACTGAGATTGCGGGTTCGATTCTCACTGCAGGCAGGGTGTGCTCGACTCCAATCTTAATAGTCAAGGATTGCCAGTTTTCCTACCGCAGGTCGGGGGTTCTCTCCGGGTACTCCGGCTTCCTCCCCCAATAAAAACTGGACGCCATGAAATA
Organism: Limnoperna fortunei; assembly: GCA_944474755.1. Classification (NCBI taxonomy): domain Eukaryota; kingdom Metazoa; phylum Mollusca; class Bivalvia; order Mytilida; family Modiolidae; genus Limnoperna; species Limnoperna fortunei. The sequence goes on along the minus strand of OX104117.1, from coordinate 81,149,991 downwards.
GCTGAAAATTGCTGAAAGTGGCGTTAAAACACCATTCAAACAAACAAACAAACAGTAGTATAGCTTTTCTGAATACTAATAGTAGAATATTGTTTTTTAAACGATAAGTTTTAATTTTGCGTTTTCTTGGACTTAGATTTGTTGTTTGTTGTTTTTGACAGTTTCCTTGGTGTTTGGTATTCTGTTATTACCTTCATTTGTAGAAGAAATTGATCGGATAATCAACGGTTTTTCGTTCATTGCAATTTATAACATATGTAGTAAATGCTATTAATAGGAGACATCCCATAATCCAACATCCACAACTAAAACTCGGGCACTCCCATTATTATCCACACTTCATAAGAGTTGTTTAAACAAAATTATGCTGTTTTTTGGACAGGTTTTAAGATGTCTAAATACAATCCAATATTGATAAAGATCTATAGTGCTTTATTATTTGCCAATTTATTGAACGCAAAATTGGGAACCAACAGTGCACACCTGGTCACTCTGGACACTAGCATATACTTGGTACACCAGGTCAATCGAGTAAACAGTAAACGAGTACTTTAATGTTTTGCTTGTAATATAAGATGGTCTGGGATAATGGCTGGCATAGAATTGTATTATTAGTACACGCAAACCACATCCTGGAGATAATAACATGATAGATTGTTCTATTTCTAAGCTATAATTTTCGTTCTGTTTTCAAAATCCGGATGCCCAAGAGGCCTACACATAGCTAACGTAAGGCTTTATTTTAACTAAATGTACAAACTTTCTTTTCATTCTTTTGAGAAAAATGTTTCATGTTCGTGATGATCAAAGAACCCACTCACAAATATTGCGTGTGGTTACAAAAGTTTATCCGATGAAATTGCATACTGCTAGTATTTGGAGATTTTAGGGTGAATAATTAGTTTTTGAATCCGTTATGGATTCATACTTAAATTAATTGGTTGTAAAACAAGTTATTAGATTTCTGTACAAAGCTGCAGTGAACATTTGATTATGTAGAGGCAAAACCGTTTTTGGAATTTATGATGCCATTTATTTAGGATCTTACAAAATCAACGAAAGCGGATAGTTGAAAAAAAATACAAATCTATATAGGGTTCAGGACACCATTTTGTTAAATACCACATTGATGGTAAAATTATATATAATTTTGTTCAATATTTATTCTTAATTTCAATAATCTTTATAAATATTTACCATAGACCATAATTATATATTGTAATGTCAATTTATTAATGATTTTAATATGTAATGTTTTAACTAAAGAGTTTAGTATTGGCAATAAATTTAAATTAAATTTGTATCAATTGTATTATATTTTCGAAAGATCCTAATTTACCAGTTATGTTTCAATAGACAAACATTAACTGACAGATATTGCACTATAATGGATACCAGTTTCTTGACATCATTACAAGATTGTAGACAACTTTCATGGGAAACGATTTTATAAATCAATCGTGCTTTCTCGTGCCTTACAGTATTCTAAGTTTGTAAATTCAGACGATCTTAAATAAGGAGATGACACTTTTTGTCATGTTAATTATTAATACTAATCGCGGGCGCAGATTCGTGCTATACACTGCTATAAAATGCGTGCGAAAAAAGTAACGTGATCAATATAAAACATTGTCTCGATCACCCAGACGCATATATAATAGCGTCTGGGATCACCTTGTTGTAATTTCGCTACCAATAGGTGGAGACAAAACAATGATTCTATTTTTAGGGCCCTATTTTTAAACCAGGAAAACCATGCATACTTATAATATGACGTCACATTCAGATTCACTCTTGATTGTGCACAACAATAATATTTGTTTAATTAATTGATAAAGTTATATTTTATAAAAATATTCAAATGTAAACTTTGGCACAATTTTTTATACGCTTCTTGATATGAACGGAAGTAATTTTTTAGATAATAAAAATATCATCCAATCAAAAATTACGCCCAGTTTTGGGCGTAATGGTAACGAGTTCAATATAGACATGAATCCAGACGCACAAATGTAATTAAGCGTCTGGATGATCGAGACTATATAAAACAAACCCATTTAACAGTGGAAGTGCCACGACCTAGTTTTCTACCTCCATCCGCTTGATGTAAAAACCAAAAAAGTAAGGTCGACAACCCAAAATTATTATAGGTGGCGTTGAAGTCGGTAATGGTCATTAGTTTGTTTACGGACACCGAGTAGAAGTTGGCGTTGAATATTACTTTAAAAAGAAATAGAAGTGTGTTTAATTTTATGATTTTTTGTTGAAACAAATATTTTTCAACTTAACAAAATAGTTCTTATCTCTCGATAATAGTTTGTTCTTTTCTACGAAGCCGGTATCCGTGCGACTTGTTTTTTTGTTATTGACGAAAATAAATATGGCGGGTAAATCTCGAGCAGATTTATAACTGACACAAATGCATCCTACTGCCTACCTATTAATAAAAGTGGCTAAAATAGAAAGAAGAGGGGCAAAACTTTCACTTATTACCATATTTTTCCCGTCACCCTTTAGGGATTTTACAAACGAGACGATGACAGAAGTCCTTCCTTTTCGACCATTTTCATGTCATAGACGTCCCGGTGAAGGATAAATTCATTTCTGTTTTGTTTATATGTAACCTTGATCAATACAGCTGAAGTACACAATATTTTAATATATATCGGATACAGAAAAACACGTTTATTTCTATGTTTATTCATAGAAATGTAGCAGAACAGCTAAACTTTACAATACCCACGACCACGGTAATGCCACTTGGTCTATTCCCATTTTGTCTACAATTATAGTGTCCCATTTCGTATACTCTATGAATTTTATACGAGAAAGTAAGTTTAATGCAAAAATTAGTTCATTAAATTTATAATACAAACATTCATGAAATAGTCTTCAATTTTCAATCATAACAAAACTTTATTGCAAAATATATATAAAACGCCAATACACAAACTATATAATACACCATCATTTAATTTAACAACCAAGTTTGAACATTATCAGTAGACTAAATGGGAATTAAAAAATTTTTACGAGTAGACAAAATGGGAAGTTACCATGCCTGGCTGTACATGTAGTTTACTGGCTTCAGCAGTGACCCTAAATTTGTGTGTGTTAAATAATCATGAATTCCACACATTTTTAATTGTAATTATCAGATTCTAGCCATTTAGCATAACAGCAACAGATATATTGGCACACGTTCATAGATATGCCTCTAGTTGACATTGGTTTATTTTATTTCGCTTTTTTTTTTAGTTTTGTTGTTGATGCAGTACAATAAATTAAAATTTTTAATTATTAATTTCTAGCTACGCAGATCAACCAAATTTAGTACTAACTTTGTATTGAATTAATTTAATGTGTTTTTTTTCAGATTACTTTATTTTGTTGTTGTGTTGGTATATGTATGTTCTGACATTCCATTGTTCTATGTCAATTTTTAATATCCAAATCAACCATAAAAAATCTGACATCAATTTGCATACATCATCATTACATGTAATTGTTTCCTGCCCGGAGTATAATTTTTAATTTCAGCTATGTCTCAAAAAATCAAATCAAGTTGATACAAAATTAAGGTCCACCCTAACAGAGACCATGGACCATGTTAAGATTGGATTCGAGTACACCCTTCCCGCAATGTGACTTGAACCCGAAATCTGTTGACAGACCACAAGATCAATAGTATACAAACTACCTTAACCACTCGGCCACCAAGGCCCCCACGTGGTATATGAAACATGTCTTTCTCCATTTGTTTATTTACAATCGATTTTGGGATATTACCTAACAAGAAGCGTATGAAATCGAGTTTTTGATTGGTTTCATGCAGGTGTGACTGTTTATTTCTAGTTGCATTTTTAATACCCACATTCTCAGTGTGTTGAAATTGCAATTAATTTTAACTGACATCACAGATAATATTTTAATAAAATTCTTCATCAGTTTTTCTTCCAATCAATGCTAGAATTGGACAGAATTTCCCAGGATACTTTGCATCTATCTATAACCAATTGTTGTAAGGAATTGGAGACAAAAAAATCGGTTCATAACTCCCAACAAATATATGGTGGTTAGCTTCGATAATCTTGATAAAAACCAGAGTTATTCTGTTGTAGGTTCTGGAAAGGATAAAAACGGTTTTCTTGCACTACAATTCAAACTGCAACACAGTCAGTCTTGTCACCAACACTATAAATTCTATTTTAGATCATACTGATCATGTTGATATTTCTGTTTTGACAGATTGTAGGCAAAGAAACCTTTCAGCTGATGTAGGTGGCAACATTTACAATTTTCAAACTTGTCAATATCAGATTTTCAGTGCACAGCTTCTGAGAACCAGGAAATTATTTCTTTTCAGAACACTGTTCATCAGTACAGGTTTTTGAAATTCCTATTACAGCAAATAAACATCTCTGACTCTGTTCCAAGCTTCAAAACTTTTTTATCTCTTCCAACTGAAAAAAAAACCCAGAAAAATCTGTATTTTCATCTATTGCAGTACTTATGCTGACAGTGTTTGTCATGTTCTCAACATTTTGTATGAAAAATTTCAAGTTGTAGTGTTGTGTTATTATGTCGTTGTAGTAGTTGTAGGCGATGGTAAAAGTTATGATCTTTTATTTTCCTTAAAAACTGATTGATTGATTGGATTTGGCTTTATGTCCAGTGAGTACAGCAGTATTTCCCGTATATTCAGGACGAGATCAAGTTAACGAACAATCCATGGAAAATGAGGGTGGGATGAGACACAGGAACCCAATTTAGACCGACACTGGTAAAATATGGAGTTTTTGGTAGGGGCAGAGATTTTAGCCTTTTGTAGCAGCTAGAATGAGCCTGTCCTCTTTTTCGAAATCTACAAAAGGGGTCTTTATTGTGCAAGGAGCGTGGCACTCTCCAAACACGTTACCCACTATGGTCCACGGCAAGGCTTACCATATTATGACCCAACAACCCCCAATGAGATGGTCTTCCCTATCTGCCACCCAGGGATGCGCTGGGACCTTAAAAACTGAGTATGGTGCATCTTTGGACTGGATTATTCCTTTATCCTGGCTACTGATAGTTTAATACTTACTTCAAAATTCCACCATGGTTCTACTTTACGTATTTTAACGGACTGTTCTAAATTTGCAGTTACAGACTGATTTTTTACTCGGGTATGGGAGGTTATCTATTATATATCTGGTACAACAATACATTTCTGGTGATCTTGACAATTTTCAGATATATCATGTGTGACGGGTAGTATTTTATTTCTCACTGCTGTGAAATATTTTATAATAAAATATGTTATCTTTAACTGAATGAATTTTAGAACCGTTATTTATTTCTGTATTGTAAAGAGAAACTCTACCACAATTTGTTCACTTCGTGAAGTCCATGCCGTCCACTTTAACTGTTACCCTTGTGGTGAAATTAGGCACTTCCCGGTTAATGGGTGATTGTTCAGACCCGATCTCTTGTCCGGGGCATCTCGGGGGTGTTCCAGAGACCAACCATTGGTGGAGCGTAGAAGGCCGAGAGACACGAGAGGTTTCCCGCCACCACAAGAAGCTGTGACGTAATGAGCAGAAGAGTAGACGCCATTGTACTCGACAGTCGCATTACCATAATTACGATCAGGTAACATTGCACTGACACATTGCCCCAGGGTGAACCCTGTAACCCCCACCTACCGAAGGGAAATTACACAATAGTGGCGACGAGGATATTTTGGACAATTTGGGTGGAAATCGAAGCGATTTAGGGCTTGATTCCCATTTTGAAGCGGGCAGGTCAGGGTGCCCTGTTGGGGATTTTTTGGTAAAAGCAGGGGCTTGGAACTTTTCGGGAAAGTAATATCAGTGAAACTTTCGTTTTCATATGCCATAGGAGCTCCGTGACAACTGCATTGTAGTTTGGTTACATTCCTGATAGTTGTTTTGGGGTAATTGGACAATTGTTTATTGAAGCGTGTGTAGCACACGACACGTTTCACGTGGTGATTTCCCGCCATTGTTGGGTCTTGTCAACCTTTGGGTAAGGTAAAGGCCAACCGGAAATTGGATTGTGGGGAATACACCAGTGTGTATTGCAAACCGCAAATCAGGTCAGTGTTTGTTTACATTTTGTTTTTGTACGATTTTATAGTAGATCGCAGTAAAATCGTGATCGATTTAGTTACAGTAAGGCTGTGTTGTATTGATTTAGTAATCGGAAGGTTATATTGTGTGATCCTAGTATTTTTTCAGAAGTTTTCAGTTTATTTAGCCCCAGTGTTAGTTGTTAGTCAGAAATGTCGGGTTTAGTCAGGAAATGTGTATTGTACCCCAAAGTCGATATTAATAGTTGTGAGTATAAACAACTGTTGTTATTACCAGGAGTAGGAACCGTCACAGCGCAAAATATTTTAGTACTGAGAGACAGTAGTATTACAATTACTAAGGAAATAGCAAGTCGTATACCGTACTTCAGACCGACTGAAGCATTTTTTGAGTCAGTGCGTTGGCCTGAACCGTTCGATACATCGAATCTCACACAGGAGGGTGCTGAGTTGTACAAAACTATTTTGCAAACAGAACAAGAATGTGCCGATGCTATATTTGCATTGCATTATAAAGTGGATAAACATACATTGGAAAAATGTAGGGAGTCGGATGTAGGGAACATTGATCAAGGATTTCTTGATAGAATTATTAAACAAGAAATTGAAACTGATAGTGACAATTCATATGACACACCGTATCGTGAGTTTCAGCAGGATCTAGTTGATCAACCGTACACATCTACACCGTTTGTTGGTATGCTCAGCCAACAAGATGATACGCTTGAGGATCAACCAAGTATACCATCCGAACAACAACCATCAACCGTTGACCGACCATGTCAACAACTTCAACAACATTCACTTGTTGACCGAATAAGTCAACAACTGCAACAGGACACACTTGTTGATCGATATCAACAACCGTTTCAACAACATACAACCGTTGATAGACCATGTCAACAACCACAACCGTACATGTTTGATGACCAGCCAATGCATCAACAAGTTCAACAACAACAAATGATGATGGACCGACCAAGTCAACAACATCAACATATGTTTCAACCGACATTTGGTGACAGACCAAGTCGTGAACTTGAGATTCAACAACCGATTATGGTTGACAGACCAAGTCAACAGCCGTTTCAACAACATTTATTTGTTGATAGACCAAGTCAACAAGTACAACAAGACATGTTTGTAGATAGACCATATCAACAACAGTCGAATATAGACAGACCAAGTCAACAACAACAACCTCACACATTTGTTGAACGACCATTTCAACAAATGCAACACATCACTAGTGATCAACTAGAACAACACCGTCAACAACCGTTTCAACAGACACCTGGCGTTCAGCCAAGACAACAACATGTTGGTTTTCAGCAACAACAACAGATAGTCGATGATCAACAACAGGGACAACAAGATTTTTATGTTGATAGAACACGTCAACATGATGTTGAAGACCTTCAACAGAGGTATTTCGAACTACCGAGTTATCAACAGTCAGTAATACATGTTCAACAAGATGGGTTGTGTGACCGAAAAAGTCAACAACAGCTACCAGGAAGTCAACAAAGGGTACCAGAGCAACAACTGTTGCTAGAACAAGAGGCTCAAAGTGAACATTTATATGCTGAAAGGAAGCAATTACAGGATCAGTATAGGAACCTGGAGAATGAGTATCTACAGCTACAACAACAGGTTGCCCAATTACATAGGGAACATGAACAACTTCATCAACATGGAGGAACATTGAATCAAAGTACACATGGATTTGTACAACAGGGCCATGGTGCGAACCCCGTGCCCGGATCACATAGTAATTCAGGACTAGAGTATTACACTCCACCGACATCAATACCTTTTGAGGAAATGCCTGTTCGCGGAGCACCGTCTAGTGTTGTTAGAATGGATATAGACAATAGACAGGAAAGGCCTAGTCGACGGGATTTACTTCGCAGTAGGTCACAACAGACTAGACGGACGAGCAGTTCTTCAGCGGAGAATTCGGGACATAGATACCACAGGGGTGGGAACCCCCAGTTTCAGACTAGAACATTGCAAATACCGAAAAATTTGAAATTTACTGGGAAGAACAAATCTGCTTGGAGATCTTTCTTCAGGAAGTTTAGTGAGTATGTAACAACTAACGGACTGACAGAGCAACAAAAACGAAGTCAGCTCTGCTGGTGTTTAGAAGACGAGGCTAGCGACTATTACACCTTGTTGCTGGATCAAGATCCAAACATCACGTATAGCCGTGTCATAAGAAAGATTGAAAAACGATTTGGTTATCAGGATTTACCCCAAACCTTGAGGGCAGAATTTAACAATAGCGCCCAGCGAAAAGGGGAAAGTATTGATGAATGGGCAGACCGCCTACAGTTATTAGCTATCAGAGCATTTGAAGGCGTTCCAGAAGATTTTGTCAATCAAACAGTAATAGACCGTTTCTGCCAGGGATGTTCAGATAAACAGGCGGCGAAACATGCCTGTCATTCAAGACCAGAAACTCTGGATAAAGCTCTGGATATAATCAAATACTTCCAGGAAACCAGTAAAGCTATAGACTCTACACCATGTGAGACACCAGTCAATTTCAATGACTTGACTAGTACGGATAAGGAACCCGTTACAATTCAGGCATATAGCAGAAAACAAGAGAGTACTGCTGAACAAATTTCATCACTCCAAGAACAAGTGAAATCGGTGGTTTCTAGTTTAGCCAAGATAACAGATACCTTTGTTGGCAACATAGGTGCAATGTCAAATAATATGACAGCTATAACTGAAGAGCTGAAGCAGCTTAAGCATCAAAAAGCTGATACTAACATTCGACCATCTATACAGAGAAGTCCATCTCCGAAATGGACACCAAAAGCGAATAGGAAATTCGAAAATGCACAACAGCAACAGGACTCGTACAAGCCTAATAGAGGAGACAAACAAGATCAACAGGCAGTCTGTTACAATTGTAACCAGCCAGGGCACTACCGTAGAAATTGCCCAGAACTAAAGGGTTCACCATTACCACAGAGAAAGAGGGTTAATTTCAGTAATGAGAAAAGGTACCCTACCAGACAGGGCAATAGACAAGATTACTACAAAAATCCAGAGTCTAGCGATGGAACCCTGGGAGTAGGTAAACTGGGAACATCAACGATGCTAAGGGTCCCAGTGACAGTACATGGGTATCCAGTGATAGCAGTTCTGGATACAGCTGCAGAAGTAACAGTTATATCAGACGAGATATACAACAGTTTTAAGAACAAACCAAAACTCATTAGTGATGTTATCATGCATAATGCAGGGAGAGGATTTGAAATGCGTGCTAAACGAACCATTCCTGTTGAACTAGGAATTGGACCACGTAGCTGGCGTGAAACGCTACATGTAGCACCAATTGACGACGATATGTTGTTAGGTCTCGATTTCTTAAAGAAACACAATGCTATAGTGGACATCAGAAAAGATATATTATTTATGCATGGGGATACCATACCATTGCATTATGGGAAAAGAGAATCCATGGGAATGTCGCAACCCAGGATATGTAGGGTGACAGTGGACAGACGTACTGTCATACCCCCACACTCAGCAGTGCGACTAAGTTGTACATCAGACCAGATCAACAAAGAATATGTGGTTGAGACAATAGAACAGGAGCACCTGTTGGGAGCTAGAACAGTGTGCAATCCAGGTAATCAACCGGAACTATGTCTCATTAATGTCACTGAGGACAATATCATCCTTAAAAAGGGACAGCATATAGCAAATGCTGAGGAAATCTCAATTATTACTGGACCCCCTGTGGTGGGCCAGGTGAACACAATACAACACAAGGACAAATATAATGTCAAGTTACCGGAATATTTACAACCGTTATTTGAGAAATCAACTGAAGAGTTGACAGAAGGACAGAAAGTCAAATTGAAACAACTGCTTTATGACTATAGAGATGTGTTTGCGAAAGACGACTATGATCTCGGGAATTTTACAACGATTGAGCACGAAATTGATACAGGCACAGCAAGACCTGTTAAGCAGAGAATGCGTCGTACTCCATCATGCTTTGTGGACGAGGAAGAGCAGCATCTCAAGAAAATGTTAGATGCAGGAGTTATACAACCCTCTACATCGGAATGGGCATCCGCCCCAGTATTAATCCGGAAACGAGATGGCGGTGTGAGATGGTGCCTAGATTATAGGGCCTTGAATGCAATCACAGTAAAGGATGTGTACCCATTGCCGCTTATAGAGGAGTGTTTGGATACACTTGCGGGAAACAAGTGGTACTCGAAACTTGATGCCAACAGCGCATACTGGCAAATCAGCATCAAACCAGAAGACCGCAAGAAGACGGCATTCGTCACAAAGTACGGACTATTCGAATGTGTGAAAATGAGCTTTGGACTATGCAATGCTCCGAGTACATATGCCCGAGTCATGAACTTAGTTCTAAGGGGGCTCACATGGAAAACAGTGTTAGCATTCCTAGATGATATCCTAGTCTTAGGATCAGACTTTGATGATCACTTAGAAAAGTTGAAACAAGTATTCAAACGTTTCAGGAAGTATGAACTGAAACTGAAACCCCGGAAATGTGAATTATTCAAGACTTCAGTGGAATTTTTAGGACGAAAAATCACCAGCAATGGTATTCAGATAGGTCAACAGCACATCGAACCAGTAATGAGCTGGCCTGTACCGACCTGCACCAAGGAAGTGGAACAATTCCTTGGGTTTGCGAATTATCATCGCAGTTTCATCAAGGATTATTCAAAAATTGCAGGACCATTGCATGACATCACCGGAAAACAACAGTTTAAATGGACTGAGAGTCAACAAAACTCATTTGACCAAATTAAGTTGAAATTGACTTCAGCGCCAGTCTTGGCATTACCAACGAAACATGACAATTTCATCCTGGATACGGATGCATCCGACAAAGCTATCGGAGCGGAACTAATCCAAGTGCAGAATGGAAGGGAAAGGGTCATAGCTTATGGAAGCTTTGCTCTAACCCCAGAGCAACGTCGTTATTGCACGACTAGGAAAGAATTACTAGCGGTAATCAGGTTCACCAGGCAATTTAGACATTATCTGCTTGGCAGGAATTTCACGGTCAGAACGGACCATAGCAGTTTAACCTGGTTATTAGGTTTCAAAGAACCGCAAGGTCAACTGGCGAGGTGGATGGAAGAACTCAGCCAGTATGACATGAACATCAAGCACCGTCCAGGTAGACTCCATGGAAATGCGGATGGACTTTCACGGATAGGAGAGAGTGAGGTACCATGCCCGGGCTTCCAGGCCGAACTGGAGTTATCGGATTTACCTTGCGGAGGTTGTACAAAGTGTGAGAAAGCACACCGTACTTGGAACAAATTTATGTATGAAGTTGATGAGGCAGTATCCCTGACTAGACGCAGGAAATGCAGGGATAAGCCCATTCAGGACATTGCCGTAGCAATGATAACATTATTCAGTGTTGATGAACAATCTAGCACACCGTTGAAAAGTGACACTACACAGGAACGTACTGTGGACAATATATTGTTCACTACAAGCATGGACATATGCTCTGGTACCCGACCAGTGATATTGACAGAGAGTGACAATTATTGTACAGTGACAGCCGTGTCACAGGAAGGAGGATTGTTAATAAGTGGATTCACAAGTGAAGAAATAAAACATGCTCAGTCTGAGGACCCGGATTTGACAATCATTCTAAACTGGTTACAAGACAGCAAAGAACCAGCAGGAAATATCTTATTCTTAGCATCACCAGCAGCTAAAAACTACTATATAAACAAGTCAATGTTCTACTTGGATGACCAGGGAATATTGAGAAACATTCCCAAGAAGGAGGGAGCAGGAACTAGGTTAGTTGTCCCTGCTAGCCTGAGGGAGGAAGTACTAACTCTTTGTCACGAGTTACCGTCAGCTGGTCATCAAGGAACGGAGCGTACAATGGTCAGAATAAAAGACAAATACCATTGGTACAATATGTCAAAGGAAATTAGAAACTTTGTAGTAACATGCGACATATGCAGCAAGAATAAGAAACCAAATAGACATGCTAAGTGTAAAATGACACCCTATCATGCGGGTGCACCGATGGAACGTGTACACTTAGATTTCATGGGACCACTGCCAAAGACTAAGAATGGGAACGAATACATTCTTATGATGGTAGATCAGTTCACGAAATGGACAGAGTGCATTCCCTTACCGTCCCAGACAGCGGAAGTAACGGCTAGAGCAGCCATTAATGAATTTTTCACCCGGTTTGGGTATCCATTTCAGATCTTCACAGATCAAGGGAGAAACTTTGAAAGTTCACTATTCAAATCAGTGTGTGAACTCCTGAGAATACACAAGGCTAGGACAACGCCTTACAGACCATCAGCGAATGGTCAGGTTGAAAGGAAAAACAGAGTCCTCATGGACGCCGTTCGATGTTTTGTGGACGGTTCCCAGGACAATTGGGACGAGCACATTGCTCAGCTAGCAGGAGCTTTACGTTCATCTGTGAACAGAAACACAGGATTTACACCTAACAGGCTAATGTTAGGCAGGGAAACAAATCAACCAGCAGAACTTATGTTTTCCCATGGACAAGAAAAACAATACACAGGAGGTGATCAATACATAGCAAGTTTGGAAACTGCTATCCGTAAATCTCACGAAATTGCGAGGAATACTCTCAATATGACCCAGAACAGGATGAAACGAGATTATGACATTAAAATCTTGGAACACCAATATAAGATTGGAGATTTAGTTTATGTGCTAGATACAGCACAAATAGTAGGGAAAAACAAGAAACTCATTAGTCCGTGGAAGGGACCTGGGATAGTAGTACAGGTGATCACACCGTATGTGTACAAAGTTAAACTCCAAAGAGTGGTGTTTAATACGAACCACGACAGATTAAAAGCGTGTAGGGACAGGAAAATCCCTGCATGGCTGGAGAAAGCTCAACAGCGACTCCTACAAGGAGAAAACATTTTAACGGAGGAGACTTCTCAGACTAAGAAGGACAAAAAGTACTGTATTTGTAGAGGTCCGGACACTGGAGAAACAATGGTACAGTGTGACACTTGTAAGGAGTGGTACCATTTAACATGTGTGAACTTGTCGGCATTGGAGGCCGAGGAATTGGACACATATAAGTGTCCCAACTGTCAAGTGGTCGGGAGGAGGACCTCCCCTCGAGGAAAGAGGGGGGAGACAGGAGAACAAGTTCAGCAGTGTTAGGGACTCGGTGGTCGGGGCGTGGCACCACCACTGAGGGGTTAGTCAGTTGTCACGGACAGGATTTTTATTGTTTGAAGGTCTATGATGGTTTCCTTTTGCTGAGAGGAGGGAGACGGTCAAGAACTGGCCTGCACCATGGGTGTGAAGAACCCAGGACAGCGCTGATCGCATACCCAGCTGCAATGCGGGATTTTCCACCATTGGCCGTCACCAGCAGGATGGATGTATATATGTTCAACTCCAGGAAGGAGCGTCCTGCTGTGTGTCCCATCCTCAGATGGGTGTTTTTTACATGAACTTTTTTGTAAATAGTAGAGTAGAGAATTAGAAATTAGGAGAAGGGTAATGAATTGGTTCCATGTGATTTTCGTGAAAATGAATTTATTAGTCTTGGTTCTTGTGGTGTTTCCGCAGTGTCGTGGTGTCAGAGTATTGGACCTGTCTTGTGGCGAGGAGTTGGTTGGTGCTGGCTGTTGGGTAGTGAGGAAGGAGATGGCCTCAGTGTATTTTACATATCATGTGGGGTGAAGATTCGCCTAGTTCAGTCCCATGGTTACGGGGAGTAGAAGGCTAGGTGTCCTCAGTTGAACGGAACAGGGGTCCCGTCCCTAAGAAAACGGAGGGGGGTGTGGTGAAATTAGGCACTTCCCGGTTAATGGGTGATTGTTCAGACCCGATCTCTTGTCCGGGGCATCTCGGGGGTGTTCCAGAGACCAACCATTGGTGGAGCGTAGAAGGCCGAGAGACACGAGAGGTTTCCCGCCACCACAAGAAGCTGTGACGTAATGAGCAGAAGAGTAGACGCCATTGTACTCGACAGTCGCATTACCATAATTACGATCAGGTAACATTGCACTGACACATTGCCCCAGGGTGAACCCTGTAACCCCCACCTACCGAAGGGAAATTACACAATACCCTTTTAAACTGGGGAAAATCCAGTCGTCGGTGTTCCGAGTTTTTCTAAACTCTCGGGGTTTTTCTTTAATTCTAAAGGCAAGCTCTGAGCAGTGAATATTTTTCAAAACGAGACATAACATGTTTGTCTCACATAAATTAATTGGTTGTTCTGTTATTAAAACTTTTTCTATTTGGCTCCCAATCAGAATAAATTGTTGCTAAAATGTACTATATAAGGCTTAGATTTTCATTTAAAAAGTGCTTTTTTACTTAAGAGCCATAGTCTTTTTAGACTGTTAAGGTAGGTGAAGTACACTGTGTTAACACACAGTATTTAGGAATCTAGATGTAAGGGGGGATAATTTCCATTTTAATTTTTTTCCGGTTCACTGCTCTGCTCACCTTGTTAGGGTTATTTTTTGGGGGTGATTTTTGTCCAAATTAAATAATAATGTCCCAATAAATCGAACTAACTAAAGTTATCTAAAAAAGTAGGATTTTTGTGGATATGATATATACTGTTATTGCTTAAATGTAGGATTATGTTTTAACCGTCACAATTGTTTTCCCTCTATGTAAATAGGGCTTATTTTTTTACGATTGTTACAACTAGACGTTATAATATTGTTATTTTTGTAAAATAAAACATGTATATTTTGCCACGTCTTTTCTTCATTTAAATTAGTAGAAACACAGGTCCTGTGAACGAACTCAATTCGTATACAAGTAAAAAGGAGAACTTTCAGTCTTAATCGGGTTGATTCCAAGACTTGTTCCACAATACTTTGACGTTGGTTAACCTTCCTTCCAGGCATCCCAATAAATTCCGAGACACTTGAGCATACACGTGTTGGAAACCCGCTAAAAAACCACTTTGCCACTTAGGAACATGATAACACAGAGAGCCAACTTCCGGTAAAACACAACTGAAAGCCCCTCCTGTTACATTTTTGGTGGCCAGTGTGGGGACCTGTTGCTATAAATCTACTTATTTCTATGAAGTTAGGCCATTTCTTACCTGTAAATTGCTAATTGTAAATAGAAACATATTTTATTTTTTTAAATAAATCATTAAATAATAATGGCTGAGAAAGAACCATTAGAAGATAATTTTCGTCAGATGTCCAAAGATTTTGAGAATTTAGTTCAAGGATTTAGGAAAAAAATGGATAGTCTAGGTGAAAGGGTTAAAACTGTAACCCAGTTGACCGAAGAAGAAGATTATACACCAGATTCTCTACTTTTTATCCCAATAAAAAGAAAGAAAAACCCCCTTTTGTCCGATAGAGACTTGCCGCATGCGTCGACCGGTTCCAAATTTAACCGAGGTGGTCATGTATTGGAAACAGAACCTGATAAACCTCTAGTTGAGAGACACACACCGCGTCGCATAGCAGAAGAAAAAGGTTTTTCTTTTACTAAGGATATTTTTTCTAGAAATACCAGAGATTCGGCCGACTCGACTAGTAAAGAGTCTAAATCTTCTACGTCAGGAGCAAGAAGGTCGCTTAATTTTGGGCAATTAGACACTTCCTTTTTAAGAGAACCAAAGCTTTACGAATTCCCAAATTACGAATGTAGCCAGACAGACGGTTTAGGTCGGTCAGATTATAGGAGTAATGCTGGTTCATACACGAACAAGCCCTTGCCCTCTAGGATTACGGCAGTATCTGCTGATCATACCAGCAATGAAGCCAAATCCTGCGCGTCCGATTCAACAAGCAGCTCCAAGCCAAGTAAATCAGTTAGCTTTCATGATTCGCGTAGCGTAGCTATGTCACGTCGTGAGAAAGAGCCTGACAAATTTGATGGCAAAACTGTTGATTGGCGAGACTATGTTGTCCATTTTGAACAGACGGCTAAATGGAATGAATGGAATGATTCCGAAAAGGCTCAACAGCTTTCCATGAGTCTTCGTGGTCCTGCTCAGAAATTGTTAGGTGATGCGTCTTTCGAGGAACTTTCAAACTATTCTAAATTGAAAGAAATGTTAAGTCGCCGGTTCGCTCCAAGGGAAAGAACAACAGCCTATCGCGTAGAATTTAATACTAGAACCAGAGGCAAAAATGAAAGTTTAACCGATTATGGATATGCGTTGCGACGATTAGTACGTCTGGCTTACCCGAATCACGACAAAACGGAAGATCTGGCGGTCGACCAATTCATTCGTGGTCTTGATAATTTCGAATTACAAAAAAGGGTCCAATTTTCACATCCCAGTTCACTAGACAGTGCCATTGCTGTTGCAATTGAGTACGAAGCCTTTGTTGGTTCGGCCAAAGAAATTAGAAAGCCAAGAGAAACTTTTGATTTTCCCGTACAATCTGTTCGAACCAATGAAGCAAAGCCTAGTCAAAATGAAAAAGTTAGTAATGAAATGGCAAGTCTCTCAAAAACCCTTATAAATTGTTTTGACGAGCTAGGAAAAAAAATTGAGGAGATAAGTAAGGCAATTCCTGTTCAATGTTCAAGGTGCTTAAGATTTGGACATGACAAGTCGGAATGTCGCACACCAATATGTTTTAAGTGCGAGAAAGTAGGACACTATGCCAAAGATTGTAGGTCAAAAGATAGAAAAGCCAAACAGCCTCAAAAACAGGCTGACGATTTAAACAACAACGGGCTGGGTGTGGGGCCGAAGACTCAGTCCCAGAAATAAACGATAGGCCCAAATTAAGAATAAATCAAATTAAACAGCAAGGTCTGTTTGCCAATATTTTTATTAGAAGGTTTAAATTTAATTTTCTAGTCGATACTGGAAGTGTAGTCAGTTGCATTTCAAAAACAACCTTTGATAAGATCAATAGGCATAGTAACTATGAGATTAAGCCTGTTTCAGCTTCTTTAATATCAGCAGGTGGAGATAACTTGCATGTGCATGGTCAAGTTCAGCTGGATTTTTGTATTCAAAGCAATAAATTTAGTCAGAATTTTATAATAGTAGATCTTGATGAGATACCAGGTATTTTAGGAATTGATTTATTAGAGTCTACGCAGGCACAATTAAACATAGCCAAATCCTTATTAGTGTTACCAGACAACACTGAAATTCACTTGATACGAAGGCGAAGTAACAGTTGTGCTCTGATTAGATTAAAACAAAAACTTCTTTTACCAGCAAATTCTGAAACTATATTTCAAGTTAAGGTTCCTAGGCATATGAGAAAAGAGGAAATGTTAATTGAACCAAACTTACAATTAGCTAAACATGGCTTATTAATATCAAATGCTGTTGTTAATGCTAAGGATAACCAAGTAATTATCTCGGCCATAAATTGTAGGAACTGTGATATGGTATTAAAAAGAAATAAAATTGTTGGAAATATTCAATATGTAGAGGAAATATCTGAGCCAATTGAATTTGATCATTTAAATTCTACACAATTACCTGAACATTTACAACCTTTATTAGACAAAGTGTCCCCTAAAATTTCAGCTGAAGAAAAAGATAAAATAAGAAAATTGCTCATAAAATTTCAAGATATTTTCTTAGCACCTGATGGCAAACTGGGTCGAACTGTTCTAGTAAAGCATACTATAGATACTGGGTCTGCAAAACCTTTTAAAATACCTCCTCGACGGGTTCCCATAAAACAAAAAGAAATTTTAGATCAGGAGATAGACAAAATGCTAAAAGATGACATTATTGAACCCAGTAATAGCCCCTGGTCTAGTCCGGTTCTACTTTGTCTAAAGAAAGACAATACCTGGAGATTTTGTGTAGACTACAGAAAATTAAACTCACTAACTAGAAAGGATGCTTATCCTTTGCCCAGAATAGATACTTCATTAGATTCATTAGGTGGGAACAAATGGTTTTCGACGGTTGATTTAGCCTCCGGATATTGGCAATGTGCTGTTGATGAAAATGATAGGCCTAAAACTGCATTTTCTTGTCATAGGGGTCTATTTCAGTTCAAGGTCATGCCCTTTGGGTTAACTAATGCCCCAAGTTGTTTTGAGAGGTTGATGGACATTGTTTTGAAAGGGTACCAGTGGGAAAGATGTTTATGTTATCTGGATGACGTTATTATTTTTGGTCCTACTTTTGAAAAAGCTTTAGAAAATGTTGAATATGTTTTTGAAAGATTCAGACAAGCGAATTTAAAACTTAAAGCCAAAAAATGTGCCTTATTTCAACACGAGGTTTTATTTTTAGGACATGTAATATCCTCTGAAGGAATAGCTTGTGACCCTGCTAAAACTGATGCAGTAAAAACTTGGCCTGAACCCACCAATATCACTGAAATTCGTTCTTTCTTAGGTTTCTGCGGATACTATAGATCCCATATAGCTGATTTTTCCGAATTAGCTTCAAGTCTTACTAATTTAACTAAGAAAGGAGTTCCATTTGTATGGAATGATGAATGTCAAAGTTCCTTTGATACTCTAAAACAGCGATTAGTTTCAGCACCTGTTTTAAGTTACCCCAACGAAACCGATTTGTTTATTTTAGACTGTGATGCAAGTGGGCATGCGATTGGAAGTGTTTTATCTCAGATACAAAATGGGGAAGAAAAAGTAATTGCCTACGCTAGCAAAATGCTAAGTGATTCCCAAAAAAAATATTGCACTACTTACAGAGAATTGTTGGCTGTAGTAACTTTTATTAAACATTATAGGCATTACTTAATAGGTCAAAAATTTAAGGTCAGAACCGATCATGCATCCCTGATATGGCTGAAAAATTTCAAAAATCCGGAAGGCATGGTAGCCCGGTGGATCACTGTTTTAAACACCTATAACTTTGAAATTGAACATCGAAAGGGAAATCAGCATTCTAATGCAGATGGTTTGTCCAGAAAGCCATACAGGCTTTGTAAACGAAACGACTGCCCCTGTAAACATTTAAGCCTTGAGAAAACTTGTGTTAAAATTAACCCCATTTTTACAAATAATGAAAGTCATTTGGATGAAACTATTCCTTATATTGAGGACAGTACAGAACAAGATGAAACCCATCCATATGTTGATGGAAGTCCCATTGAAAGTGAATTAACAAATTTTTCAAATTGGATTAGAATTTGGTCAAATGATGAAATTAAATCTTGGCAAAAAAATGACCCAAATATTTTCAAAATAATAGAATTATTAAGTCAAAATAAAAACAAACCAAACCGTGAAGTGGTAGCCAATCATGATTATGAATTTAGAAATTTATGGAGTCTTTGGGAACTTCTAGTACTTCAAAATGATATTCTGTATTTGAAACAAAATCGAGATTTAGTTTTGGTTACTCCAAAATTGTTAAGAAACAAAATTCTGTCAGAACTCCACAACCAACGAATAGCTGGACATTTTGGTCGAGATAAAACATTACAATCTGTAAAAAAACGTTTTTATTGGCCAGGTATGACTTCTGACATTTCATCATGGGTAAAAAAATGTTCTGTTTGTGCTAGAGCTAAACGAGGTCCTGGGTTGGGTAGATTCCCTCTTCAACAGTCACCGGTAGGATTTCCTCTTGATAGGATAGGCATTGATATTGTAGGTCCTTGCCCTGTAACAATAAATGGTAACGAATATTTAATAGTTTTATCTGATTACTTTACTAAATGGTGTGAGGCATATGCTGTTCCCAATCATAATGCTTTAACAGTAGCAGATAAACTTGTTACAGAATTTTTTTGTAGATTTGGTGTCCCAAAACAAATTCATTCCGACCAAGGTAGAGAATTTGAGTCCGAACTTTTTGCAGCAGTTTGTAAAAGATTAGGTATTGATAAAACTAGGACTACTCCTTACAGACCACAAAGTGATGGTCTTGTGGAAAGGTTCAACAAAACTTTACAAACTATGCTATCTTCATTTGTAAATAACAATAGGAATGACTGGGATGACCATTTACCTTATTTATTGATGGCATATAGGGCTTCAGAAAATGACAGCACTGGCATAAGTCCATTCAAAATGATGTTTGGCAGAGAAATGTCTTATCCTTTAGATGTAATGGCTGGAAATCCAAAATCTATAGAAATTTTATGTCCTGTAGAATATGTTCAGTGGCTTAACCATACTTTTGACGTTACTTTTAACTTAGCTTGGCAAAATTTGGCAAAAGCTGCCTTGAGACAGAAGAATAACTATGATAGGGGCATAAAACCTAGAACTTTTAAAATAGGTGATTTTGTTTGGAGATGGTACCCTCCCACAGCAGCTGTTAAATTAGGTTTGGGATGGATAGGTCCTTATATAGTTAAAAATAAACTTACTGATGTGACTTATACTATACAAGAAACTCCCATAAGTAGGATGCTTAATGTTCACGTCGACCATCTAAAACCTTTCCTAGGGACAATTCCTCGGGTCTGGTCTGGTGAGCTACCTGGAATAAATAATTCTGAATTGGAGCATTCAGAAACAAGTAATTCTGAATTAGAGCATTCAGACACTGATATACCAGATTCTGAGCTAGGTCTGTCAGAAAATATTACAGATGGTTGTGCTGTAGAAATTAACCCGTCCCTGTTACGAACTCCTTCTCCCCGTAAGACTCGGTGTGGCAGAGCAGTGATTAAACCGAAGAAATACTCCCCATAGTGTAAATATTTGTACATATTTTATATATATATATATATATCAGTAATTATTATTGTTTTTCTAAATTGGGGATAATCATATTTCTTGAAAAATTTTTCGGTCCGACAATTTTTACTCCTGCAAGAAAGTATAGTAAGAAGAATATTTGCCCTTTAAGGTATGTACCTCATTTGCTTCCTTAGTTAGATAGTTCAAAATAATAAAGCCGGAGTTATGTAGCGAACACACTACTGAGTCATCTATATACATGACTAGCTAACTTATTGTTAGTTTACAAACATTTATGCTATAAAGTGGGATACTTACCGTGATAATGACCGCTGTTATATCGTTGTTTAATCCGAGTTTAATTTGTCTACGCATAATCTTCTTAAGTCTATAAAAAAGACGATCATTTGAAATAAATGGTGGAAGGATTGTGTGATGGCATATTCCTATAAACCCATAAAAAAGGGGCTGCTATTATACATGTATCAAACAGAAACGTTTTTAGCAGGATGTGCTTTAAAATTTGACAATAAAACTTTATAACTGTAAAAAAAACAGTCGTTTTATTCTAACGATTAACACGTCATAAATAAATACTTATCACTACAAGTATTTCATTCAAAAAAAGCTTTCATATAGGCTCTAAGCTTAATTTAATATATAATAAATATGTATTGCCATTATATATGGATGACTCACCCTTTAAATTTTTATTGTAGTATGGCATCGGCTAGACCAATCTTTCAGGAAGGATTTACTTGTGAAGTTGCTGGGTGTAAGGCAGCACCTTTCAGGTCGCACACCCAATACATGCGACACTGGAGGCGACTCCATAAACAAGTGCTGAAGCACTTTTCTTGTTCTGCCTGTGTTGCGACTTTTGGAGCCAGGTCCCAGTTGAAGGCTCACTTGATGCGATACCATTTCTACGAAGCATCAATAGCTAAGAAAGCATCTACAGAAGCTCCTCAGGTTGTTATTAATAATGCTAGATTTATAGCACCTGGAAGTGTGGAACCTCCCGTGAAAACTCATCAGGTTGTTTCTAACCAACTGGATTCCATCAATCAACACACACAGAGTATGGTACTCAAAAAAGGTGAATATATATTACAAGTTGGGGAAGAAGTTACCAGGGATGTAGATGTCCAAATGAGAGAAGGACCAGACGGAGAATTTGTGTTTGTGGCAGTGCCCAGAAAAGACTTTGGACTTTAGATTTTTTATTTCATTGACTTTTTGCATTATTAATGATGTAATGAATTTATGATGTATTTTTAAAACCAATTATAAATACTTGGTTTTAAGTTGGGGGGAATGTGACGGGTAGTATTTTATTTCTCACTGCTGTGAAATATTTTATAATAAAATATGTTATCTTTAACTGAATGAATTTTAGAACCGTTATTTATTTCTGTATTGTAAAGAGAAACTCTACCACAATTTGTTCACTTCGTGAAGTCCATGCCGTCCACTTTAACTGTTACCCTTTTAAACTGGGGAAAATCCAGTCGTCGGTGTTCCGAGTTTTTCTAAACTCTCGGGGTTTTTCTTTAATTCTAAAGGCAAGCTCTGAGCAGTGAATATTTTTCAAAACCAGACATAACATGTTTGTCTCACATAAATTAATTGGTTGTTCTGTTATTAAAACTTTTTCTATTTGGCTCCCAATCAGAATAAATTGTTGCTAAAATGTACTATATAAGGCTTAGATTTTCATTTAAAAAGTGCTTTTTTACTTAAGAGCCATAGTCTTTTTAGACTGTTAAGGTAGGTGAAGTACACTGTGTTAACACACAGTATTTAGGAATCTAGATGTAAGGGGGGATAATTTCCATTTTAATTTTTTTCCGGTTCACTGCTCTGCTCACCTTGTTAGGGTTATTTTTTGGGGGTGATTTTTGTCCAAATTAAATAATAATGTCCCAATAAATCGAACTAACTAAAGTTATCTAAAAAAGTAGGATTTTTGTGGATATGATATATACTGTTATTGCTTAAATGTAGGATTATGTTTTAACCGTCACAATTGTTTTCCCTCTATGTAAATAGGGCTTATTTTTTTACGATTGTTACAACTAGACGTTATAATATTGTTATTTTTGTAAAATAAAACATGTATATTTTGCCACGTCTTTTCTTCATTTAAATTAGTAGAAACACAGGTCCTGTGAACGAACTCAATTCGTATACAAGTAAAAAGGAGAACTTTCAGTCTTAATCGGGTTGATTCCAAGACTTGTTCCACAATACTTTGACGTTGGTTAACCTTCCTTCCAGGCATCCCAATAAATTCCGAGACACTTGAGCATACACGTGTTGGAAACCCGCTAAAAAACCACTTTGCCACTTAGGAACATGATAACACAGAGAGCCAACTTCCGGTAAAACACAACTGAAAGCCCCTCCTGTTACACATGCAAATTTTAACACTGTAATTTCTGATATCATATCTTCTTTAAGGTTTAATATTACCTCAGATGGGGACCATCCAGTATGCGAATGCTGGTCATTCTGTTGGTTGTCTGGGGAAAGTCAGCATTGTGCCTCAAGTACCCACTGTATGTGAATGCTTGTCATTCTGTCAGTTGTCCAGGGAAAGTTGGCTTGGTGGCCTCTAGTACCACTGTAGGTGAATGCTGGTCATACCGTCTATAAAGAGATGACATTTATGTAACTGGTGTTTTTTTATTTTAAATTTAAATAACATAGCTAATGTCAGTAATGAACTGAAGTTTGTTTCTATATCAGTTATACTTTTAATTCCCAATAAAAAAATGTTTAATGTTAATCTATTTATGTATCCGCAAATATAAGGCAACAGTAAAATGTATTCACAAAAAAATGTGTTACATTCCACTCAGGTAGCTGCGTTTGGCTTCATCCTTACTACCTTAACTTCATCCAGGTGTGCGTCAGGTAACCGCTTGACAAAATGCAGACGAGCAAAAATTTGATTAAAACACCATTTAAACAGTTATATTTTATACATTTGTTAAAAATTTTAGTTACACACACAAAACTTACCTCGTTCTTTCAAGAAAAGTTGCAGATATCTTCACATTCCACCTCTCCATTTGTCGCATTTGAGTGTCCAAGATTAGAAGTTGTTGTTAAAATAACCGCGAAGGGTGATGGGAAATATTTATACTTCGGGGATTCCTTATGGTATTTTCTTGAAATTTTTTTTATTTTTAACCAATGAAATTCTGTAGGATGCGTTTGTGTCAGTTAAAAATGGACCAGGTGATATGCGTCATGGAAAACTTCCAAAACTCCTCCCCCGTAAATGTGCTTTTTGCATAGCAACTCATGATGCTTTTTCTGTTTTAAGAAAATAAGTTTATGCACTGAATGTTAAATTGTTTAATGAATTTGTTTGTTTGAATCAAGGATGTATATAAAATCGTTTAAATTAATTTAAATATCGACACTTTTCTGTAAAATTTATCGATAGGAACGCCACCTATAATAATAGAGTTATCTCCCTTTACCCGCGTGTTTTTAAATTGGAACTCTTCTGTGTCGTTGGCTTTTCCGCTGTAACAGGCCACTATCCTATTGGATGGCATGTAATTGTAACCGAATGGGCAAAATATATTTTAAAAATCGTTCTTTCACTTCAAACTTCTTATATGGGGCATAAAACACATACGGCTAAATTTCGTTAAATTTGGGAAAAAGTATAGGTGGCAACGAACATTGTGTGGGAATTTAAGTTTGAGAATGATTTTTCTACTTTCATTTCAATTTGTACTAAATTACATACTTTAAGAATGCGTGGCACGTGTCCTCTGTGGATTGCGATGGAATGCAAAGACACTGTTATGATGCTATAATTATAACTATATATGCAAGACAAACATTGATTATGTGTTCTAAACAAACATTTCAAAAGAGACTTTTTGATGACCTAGACTTCTAGAGCCTTTTTGTACTTGCGAGACCCACTAATAATAATGAAACATAAAAGCATTCTTTTAGGCCTGGAGCTGTAAAAGAGACATAAATCACAATCTTCATTCACTAGGTTCCTAATTTACTAACTAATTTACAACCACACAAATACCTCGGAAGCAGCCGCTACGTTTAAAAATGTCTTTTATAAGATTTGAATTTGACCGTGTATAATGAGCATTTTGCCAAGTTTATTGCAGCAATTACCTAATTCTATTCCTTTTCGATCGAACGCCATTTTCCTTGACAACTTTATCTTATCAGTTAATCTGAAACCTAAGGACATAAATAATTTACAGAAAACGTTTGGTTTCCTGATGGTTTTTCAATGCAATGTCAGATTCTTGTTGATTAATGAACAATTT
Source organism: Limnoperna fortunei (assembly GCA_944474755.1). Classification (NCBI taxonomy): domain Eukaryota; kingdom Metazoa; phylum Mollusca; class Bivalvia; order Mytilida; family Modiolidae; genus Limnoperna; species Limnoperna fortunei. Next base: position 81,124,932 of record OX104117.1, on the reverse strand, counting down.
CTTTAAAAATTGCATTAAAAGAACAATGATCTAATTGCTTATATAAATTGTTTATGATGTTCAAAGAATTTTAATCTCATATATATATATATATATGACAAGTTGTATGAACTTCGTGTGGTTAAATATCTATAAGTATTCGTGTTATGATTTTATACTACCGTTGAACATGTTTTTGGATATTTCTTACATTAATGACATTTTCTACGAAATGACTATTTATATCAAAGAAATTTTGAAAAAGACGACAACAAAAATAACACCAAAATACCACTAGTCTAATCGATCCCTGGATTTAGGTAACGAATTAATTTAAGACCTTTACCAACTAAAATTGCGGATATAACATGGTACTCTATCTAAGTAATTTTTTCCATAAATGAATGTTTAAAATTGAGTGTTCAACGCAATGTCGATATAGTGCCACCACCCCCAAACAAATCCTTCAAAAATGTACCAGCGTGTTACTCAGTGGACCACAAAAACCAAAAATGTACCAGCGTGATACTCGATGAAAACGAAAAATCAAGAAAATCCTGCAAAAATATACCAGCGTGTTACTCCATGGACCAGAAAAAACCAAGATAATCAAACAAATATGTACCAGCGTGTTTCTCAGTGTGACCAGAAAATCGGGACACATCCTACAAAAATGTTCCAATGTAATCTACGGACGAGAAAAGCCAAAATATATATAAGTTTGTTAATCATTTTGAACAGAAAAGCTTACATTGATCAGAAAACCTAGAAAAATGTCCCAGTTTTTCAATCTTCTACAGACATTACTTTTTATATCAAAGTAAATAACATCATTAATGTCCGTCTACACAGTATGGTGCGAGAAGCATGAGCGGTCGAAATTAAAGATAAGATTAAAGTTTATTTCAGAAAAAGATATTAGCGGCAATACTTTCAGTGCACTACAAGACGGTGTAAGTATTCCCTGTTTGATAAGTCAAAGGAAATAAATACATAAATAAACTACAAATATTAAAAATGATCAGATGTTCTTAAATGTTATAACAGTTAATAGTAGTTTTTAATCAAAATGTAACAGAAGAAACTGGCATATATCATTACAAAGAGTGCGCTTGACTCCAATCTTAATTGACAAGGATTGCCAGTCTCCAACCGAATGTCGAGGTTTTCTCCGGGTACTCTGGCTTCCTCTCTTAATAAAAACCTTATATAGCTGAAAAAATGTTGAAAGTGGCGTTAAACACCATACAAACAAACAAATAATTACATAAGAAGGTTAATTTATTGAATGTTTGCTTAGTCCAGAGAGCAATATCTCGGCTATATTAAGAACAAAAACACGCTTAAAAACAAAAGATCCATGGGGAAAATGAAAGACAAAGATGAAAAAAATGTTGCCTGCCACTGGAAAAAGTATTGTGTATTTTGAAGAGGCCCAGAATTCAGCATTGTGTAGGCTACAATGAGTTCTTTCCAAGCACGTTTAACATTATGGCCCCGCTGTTTACGGATTATACCTGACAACTCCAACCCATACTCCCACGACAGCAAATCTACATAGTTATCAGCGACTAGTTTGCAACTCTGTATGTCGAGCACTTTGAGAACTGCCAGTATGGAGAAGGAATATAAGGTAAATAAAGCAATACTGGGATGTCATGAGTCTACACATAGAAGGACAACTTTTATTTCACTTCAGAAACAAAATATAACGGAAATTCGGTAAAACAATAAAATTTAGTAAACATTGGACAGCGAAATTTAGCCCAACGCGAACTGTTTAACCAACAAAATCGCGAAAATAACACACCGCAAAATTTTCCATGTTTATAGTACATAATGACACTTCTACAAGACAGAACACAGAACAACGTTTAGTCTATATTCATCACGTCTAGAGATTAAAATATTGATGTTTGTTTTGATAAGGCAAACATAGTGTCAAAAAATCAAATCAGTACTTATAACCATATAGACACAAGGAAACATATGAACAGCCTTTCTAAATCTTTCTAAAGACATTTGACATGCTTATGAAATTCCAACACTTTTATGAAACTAATCCAGTATTGCACGGAATGACCTTATGCAGGAACGGCTTATTACCATTTACCATAAAAGTTCGATAATTGAAAACAAAACACTCACGCAATATAAAAATTAAGTAATCAGTGCAGAATTTATAAAATGCATGCGACTGACAATAAATATACCATGTGTAACTGTAGTATTATCTTCACATAAAAAGGGATCGGTTCATGAAGGATCAATTGAAAGCATACAGGAATTATACATCGATTTACATTAAATATATACAGGACAATTTTTACTTGCAACAAAAGTCTACATGTTTAAAAAAAATCAAACATCTTTCTGCAGCATTGACACTTTAAATAAACAATGTACCATCAATGGAATGGTTTATTCTGTGCTTACTTCTGCTTCGAGTCATTCGGTATTTTTGTGGTAAATTCTGTCAGGTATAAATATGTTTTGTACGAAATACGAAATTATAATCTGGTCAATCCAATATTCGTTAGCTGTGTGGTTAAGGTACATATTGCCACTACTCAACCAGGGCAGGGTTTGCTCAACTCCATCTTAACTGACCAGGTAGCCCGTTTTACCATGTACTCCTTCTTCCTCATTTGGGTTCTCATACATGTATAACTGAAAAATTATTGCACGTGGCGTAAAACCTTTTTCAAACAAACAATTTTCTTTAAGTTTCAAGGCATATAGACAAAAGTTGTTTACACTGTCGTCATATCCATAAGTTGCTCTTTTTGTTTTCATCTTTTGTACTTTTATCAAAGACTATGAAAGGGACTTTCAATCTATTTGCCGCTAACAATACTTGAGTTGACATTATTTATAAGCAACGATACAGTATATAACGCAACACAAACATAAAAACTATTTTAGTTTAAAGAGAAAGCTACTAATTCACAGCTTGTTAGTTGGTTACTAAATCAAGGGAACCACACACAAATTAAAATGTATGACAACTGTCTTTGTTCCGGAACACACAAACTGCTACCATTAACCAGATCATGCTTGAAAACTACTAACATTGTCGATTTGTTTATGGTTAAAAATGACGGAGAATGCACCAACTACAGTAGATTTGTTCCTCGTCAATTAAGAATACAGTCAAACCTACGTATCTGCAGCGAGTCTCAAACGCGCAACCTCAGTGCAACGTTGGCAGGCACGTGATCAATAGTAGATGAATAACTACCTTAATCACTCAGCATCCGGGACAGACAGGAGTACGAGCAACAAATGATAGCAGTTGGAACATGAACGTAAGGGCAACTTCACTGTAGAAATCCCTTCGGTGAACAAGAATAATCTGTAAAAATAAAGCACAGTAGGAATGGCAGCCTGGATGATATGCCAACACTTTGACGGAAAACACAACGAAAAATATGCAGCCAATTAACAAATCCACCATATTATTCAATAATAGAAAACTAAAAATAATTGAGTTCATTCAAACTGAATTTGTATTCACCAATTAAATAATCAAGTTTTAATTTCTGGCTATTTTATATTATTACCATTCGCTTCGTTCGTTTGTTTGTTTGTTCAGCAATTTCAGCTATACCAGGAGAAAGTCTGAGTACACGGAGAGAACCGCCAACGTTATGAAGACAATTTAGGTTGGAGTCGGACACATCCTACCAGTCGTTAGACTCGAATCTGCTTATCCTTAGTGCACCAAAAGATGACTAACTACCTTGACTTCCTAAATTAAACAAATCTACGTGGCTGCTGCATAATATTTCAATCAACTTATATTTTACTTTCTATATCTGAGTAAAGATCTAGATATCATATCCCAATACTAAAAAATCATTTTTATTTCTAATTAAGATATAATCTACTTTGAAAATGAGCTAATTAGCAAACGCTAACCACCGTGAAATTATTTTTATGTTGTTTTTTTTACACTTAAGTGTGAAATGTCGTGACTTCGCTATTTACGTCAGAAGAACTATTCAGTTGTACTGTTGGGAATGTACTCATGTATAATGATCAGCTTGAACGTTACTACTGCCTGCAAAGATTATTTATTCTTGTTGAACGAACCGTGATCACAGCTTTTGATTTTAAGATGGATTGATATATTGAAACGAAAAATACGAATATGTAGTTTTAATGAAAAACTAAAGAGGTAGTGCATGTGCTTATTCATTTGGTTAGCTTTTGACCTTCAAACAATAATTTTTAGACATTTCTTTGTGCAAAGTAATTAAAACCCGTAAAACAAAATTATCCTGTTCAACTTGGTGCGTATAGAAAAAAAAAAACGGATTTTTAGTAAATGAACATTTTCTGAACGGTGAACATATTGGTGTATATTGGGATAGTTTTTTAGTTTAAATTGCTATTATTTGATGGTATTTCGGATATTATATATAGTATTTCTACAGTTAACAGGAATCAATCAATCAATTTAAGATAAAGCAAACATTTACATTTTTTTGCTAAATACAGTTTGATTTGTAGCTATCTTAATATGAGCAGCAAAAACCCATGATACCTTATATAAATCACATTTTCACAAACAGAACTATGGGTCAACTATCAGTGGCCGTTCGTTTCATAATAAGTATATTTATACATGATTACTTTTGCTATCGAAGCATGAAATCAAAAGCATCGCGATAACTATTAGGAACATCGAGTTATTTGTTAATAAAATGTAATTATTAAAAATTAAATTGATTTATCACAGTAGAAAGCGTTATTTATCGTGTGGGCTGAAGGGTGTGATAGTAGTAATTTATTTGCACTCGGCATTTAATTGAAATCCTTGTTTTAGTTTGTTTCCTTCTGCACACGGCACTCAATTGACCCTGTTTAAGGGTTTGCTTCGGGGCTTTCTTTTTCAACCTACAATAGAAGAGAGTATTCTGGTACCCTGACGATGATATCCTCATTTGCCTAAGCGGCCTTCGGATATAACGTCAGGTCAGGAGCATTGGAATTCAACGGTGACAGCGTTGAAATTTGACGTTCGGGTATTCTCTAGACTAACCATTTTGTATCATAGATAAGTTCAAGTAGACCGAACGTATTATGACGTCATTCTCTATGTGACGTTCAATGTTTACATACCTCAGCTGAGTTTGCATTAAGATTTAATAATTTTAACGTAAAGTGAAATGTAATTTATATTTAAATTTTATCAAGTAAAGGTATATTCCCAGCTTTACAAATTATTGACATGTGCATATGATATTAAATGGCGCCATATTATCAACCAATTGAAATGCTTATATCGGAGGTCCTGACCTGGTGTTATATTTGAAGTGAAGCTTGCGTCAATGAAAAATATTGCACCAGGAGACCAGGTTATAGAAGAGAGCAGACGTGCATTTTAGGATTGGTATAAGATTGCCAAATTAACTTCATTTACTGCAACTACACAAGTTTATCTTAGTTTACTTTCAAATTGTTACTTGAATTTACGCAAGTGTTTCTTATTTTTACGAACGTATATCACGTACATTGTCAACTTTCTCAGTTTATGGCGAAAGCATAACACATTGTCGAATTTTGCAACACGTGGTGCACAACAACATTAAATACACGCTAAATATTTATCAAGTCATCTACAAATGATTTATAATCGCTACAACATTGGACAACAAACAGACAATTACATGATCATTAAATAAAAGAAAAAAGAAAAAAATCGCCGTAGTCTGCTTTTCATCTATATCGCATGTATGTTTGAAGCTCTGCCGGTTTCATCGGTCAGAGGTACTAGTATGATGTAGAAGTTTATTTCAGTTTTCAATGATTTTGCTCTATTAATTGATTGCAAAAAAAAATCTACTTGCATATATGATATTGTAGATATGTTACTTAATTTTGTGTTAATATTTATTAATTTTTGTGAGTTAGATTGTAGGTTTGCTGCATTTACACAAGTAATATGGAAAAAAGTCTATTCGCATATCACAAAGGGCTTCTAAAAGTCCTTATGCAAGGAGAAGGAAAGGCTTGGCAATGCCTAGTTCTGAAACTCAACAGAGGAATGAGCAGGAGAAATACCAGTCTCCCAGTTTGGAAGTTGTGCAGTCACAGCCAGTTCCTGTCCAACCGCAAATTATTCAGCCAATACTGAATAATAGACCACAGAGCTCAGGTACAAGTAGCGACATACACGTACCAGTTTCACTACAAATCAATAGCATACATGATGATTTGGCTATGCACATTTCACAACTAACCAAGCAAAAAATTATAAACGGTGACTGTATAGATTTAGGTATTTTGTTAGAAAAATCAAATGTTGAAACTAGCAAGCAACTATCTTTAAATGACCAGGGTCAGTTAGTTTTGAAGGCAAGAAACAGATATCAACACCTGGTTATATGCCTTTTTAATTTTTGCAAGCCTTTACACATCTGTTCATCCAGAAAGTACTCAAGGTATTTTTAAGTACATATACAACATTAAGCTTGGGGCTAGTAGGCTGTCTACATTAGGTTGGCGAGACTACGATCAGCAATTTAGGCTTAGAAAGGCTAGGACCCCTGCTTCATCTTGGGGAACCATTGATCAAGAGTTGTGGCTGCTTTATATGTGCCCATTAACTCCCCTTGCCACAGGAAAAGGAAAACCACCTCTAATAAACAAAATTTTTTCTAAAAAATGCTATGATTACAATAACAAGGGCAGATGTGGTCGCGCCTTTTGTAACTTTCAGCACATTTGCTTAAGATGTGAGGGTGAGCACCCAGCAGTGCGTTGTCCCCGACCATCAGACTTTCGGTCAATTGAGTCGAGTTACAATAAAAATTTGCCTGAACAATATGCCAAAACCAAGCAATTTACAAACAAGACCAATGGCAATTTCAAAAATAAATACACCACAAACAAGTAGCAATATATATGAACTTGGTAAAACCCAAATTAATTGTGAAATTCTAAGTCAGTTTATAATGAATTATCCAAAAAAAGGATGCACAAATTTTACTGTCCGGTTTTAAATTTGGTTTTAAAATAAATTATGAAGGACCAAGGTTGCCAGTTGATTGTAAAAATTTGATTTCGGCTTATCAATATTAGGCTGAAACACATCAAAAATTTTTAAAGGAAGTCGACATGGGGAGAATAGCAGGCCCATTTAATTAAAGACCCTTGCCAAATTTGAGGTTATCCCCTATAGGTGTTGTCAGGAAAAAAACCCATCCACTGGTTGGAGGTTAATACATCATCTTTCTCATCCTTTAGGGAAAAGTGTAAATGATGGCATTGATCCAGTTTTTTCAAATGTACAGTATACATCTTTTGACAAAGTTTTGAATTCTGTGGCAAAGTTGGGGAAAAATGCTCTAATGGCCAAGATGGACATTTTATCAGCTTTTCGGATTCTCATTTTACATCCTAGTGATTTTGAACTTTTTGGGTTTTAGTTTAAAGACCAATTTTATTTTGACAAGTGTCTGCCAATGGGCTGCTCTGCTTCATGTTCCCTTTTTGAAAGATTTGCCTCGTTTCTCGAGTGGATTTTGCGCTCAACCTCGAATAAAGGTGTAATGGAACATTATTTAGATGATTTTTTCATGGCAGGAAAAGCAGGTACTGGTGACTGCGCTGATTTAATATTGAAATTTCAAAACATTTGTAAGTCGTTAGGGGTACCTTTGGCGAATGAGAAAACTGAAGGCCCAAAACCTATTTTGGTATTTCTTGGGTTAGAAATTGATACTGTTGAGATGGTTATTCGTATCCCCCAGGAAAAACTGGAGCGGGCCAGACAAAAATTTTTGATGAATTTTAATAGAAAGAAGGTAACTCTAAATGAGCTTCAGTCTCTAGTAGGCTTGCTGAATTTTTGTGCTAAAGCAATACCATCAGTAAGGGCTTTTAACAGACTTTTTGTGATGCAATGTGTGGGGTTAAGAAAAAGAACCATTTTATTAGAGTTTCTCTGAACATGAAAGAGGACATTAAAACATGGCTAAAGTTTTTAGAAAATTTTAATGTCAGTTGCCATTTTGTTAGTGACATTTGGTTTTCAAATGAAGAACTTGATCTGTTCACAGATAGTGCAGGCAGTAAAAATCTGGGTTGCGGGGTTTACTTTGCCAATAAATGGGCATATTTTCCCTGGCCAGAATCATGGCAATCTGAAGAAATAATGCGAGACATTACGTTTTTAGAATTGGTCCCCATTGTTTTGGCAATTCACTTATTTAAACTGGAGCTTTCTTGTCGCAAGTTCAGATTTCACACAGACAATAAGGCATTAGAAGCCATTATCAATAAAAAATCATCAAAATCTAAAAGAGTAATGCAATTGATCAGACCTCTGGTCATTCTTACAATGTTAAATAATATGCAAGTCATGGCGAGCCATATAGAAGGCTCGGCCAATGGAATAGCTGATTCAATTTCTCGTCAGGAGTGGGACCGTTTCCGAATGTTAGCACCAAATGCAGAGTTGAAGCAAAGGGACATTCCAAAAGACTTCATGAATCTAATCTTAGGGCTGAGATTGACAGACTTGTAGATAATTCAGTATCAGACAATACAAAAGTTGCATATGATAATGGAATAGCATGTTTTGAAAATTTCAGAAATAAATTTTTTCTAAACATGATATGGCCTCCCCGGTGTCTCAAGTCACCCAGATTATTGCTTACTTGTCCCTGAATGGGAAATCGCACCAAACTGTTAATGTATATTTATCAGCTCTGAATTTTAAGTGCAAAGTGTATCACATTGTAGATTTGTCGGCCAATTTTATTATTAAAAAGATGTTGGAAGGTTTAAGGAGAACCAAAAGGCAAAAAGACATGAGATTACCTATATCTAAGGAATTGCTTGAAAAGCTAGTTAGTGTACTACCGTCATTATGCACATCAGATTACGAATCGACACTTTTTTCCGCTGCATTTTTTGGGTGCTTGCGAGTAGGAGAACTGACTCGAAGCAAAATTTCACAAGAGCATCAGGTTATTGGAATAGAAAATTTAGATCTTGCAATCACTAAAGGTGTTCAACAAATTAATTTGCTTATTCCGGCATCTAAAACTGACCAATATGGCAACGGCTCTCGTATCCAAATTTCTGAAAACAAGACCCCCATATGTCCTGTTAAATTGCTTAAATCATTCCTAATCATGCGTCCCCCTTTAAAGGGTCCACTTTTTATTCATTTTGGAGGAAAACCATTAACAGTTTTAAATAAAGCATTAAAGTTTATTGGAATTGATTCATCTAGATATAAAAGGCATTCTTTCAGAATTTCAGAATTGGGGCTGCTACAATGCATTTTTTGAAATGGGGATTTCCCAAGAGGAAATACAAAGACTAGGCTGTTGGAAATCTGATGCGTATAAACGGTATATAAGGTAATGGACAAATGTTTTTGAAATTATGTTAAAAAAAATGAATAAATAAATAAATAAAATAAATAATTATAAGTAATTTTTCTCTTGTTTAAAAACTATATACTATAACAGACGGTGAAAGGGTAATCTGGTTAATGTCAAAGTGAAATGTTCAATGCTTATGATTATTAAACTATAACAGATGAAGAAAGACTTGCTTGTATCTGGATAATAGGCTCATCGATCATTAAGCATGCTAGAAATTGTACATTTGAAGGTGAAAATCTGGGCTTGGAAAGGCATAAAGGCTCTGTCCAATGGTATGGCGAAGAGGGCATGAAATGGTCAGATTTGTTGTTTAAATTAAAGTGGCTTTTAAAAAGCAATTCTCCTCCTGAATATTTAGTTATCCATTGCTCTGGAAATGATCTTGGATACAAGAACTTGCATGTGCTTAGGTATAGAATTCGTTTAACTGTTCTCGCTATTCACAGAGTGTTAGCAAATACAAAGTTAATTTGGTCACAAGTGCTGCCAAGGCAACAATGACGTAAAAGAAACAATGTCAAAGCTATGAATCGGGCAGCACAAAGAATCAATAGCTTTGCGGCTTCTTTAATTGGCTCATTAGGGGGGTTTTATATTAAATACCCAGAAATAAAATGGTATGAAGAAGGATTGTTTAGTAACGATAAAGTTCACTTGTCATTTTTAGGCAATTGCATATTTGTGCATCATATTCAGGCTGCGTTGCAGTACTTATTGGGGTTGAATTTTAATGGATAACTCTGTGGTTAAATGTTTCCCTTTGTATATAATTGTATACGTTAGTTAGAAGTTGAACCAATAACCCCAATTTATTTGCTATGAATATGGTAAACTTGAACCTTTGTATGTAAATAGTTTATTTTTGTCACACATGTGTGCGGTCACGACCGGCTGTGTGTGTCGCTTCCGCAGTGGCGGTGATCTCGTTGGAACGAGATCATGTGGCGGAAATTTCGCGACACATTTGTTCTCATAGTAGTAATTTATTTGCACACGGCATTTAATTGAAATCCTTGTTTAAAGGTTTGCTTCGGGGCTTTCTTTTTCAACCTACAATAGAAGAGAGCAGACGTGCATTTTAGGATTGGTATAAGATTGCCAAACTAACTTCATTTACCCACCCACCCACCACTTATGTTGAGAGTTTCAAATTTTATATGTTTAGCTTTATGGTTATAAGAAATTTTCAATTTCATTCAGTAAATGGTATATTAATGTATAAATCGAAGAGCAGATTCTGTGCTTTTGTATTCTACTTTCAGCCTTTTATGCTGTTGGTACCACATATTATGTGAGCTTTGTGAATAGATCAGTTAAGAGGACTCGTCACGACTCGATCATACTACCTACTACATGTATTACTGGCAAATTTCCAGCAACTAATTCTGGCCTATAGAGAGCTCATCACAATCATTAGAGTTCACCACAAAATATGTTTCGATACTGTAGCCCAGTTTATGCAGAACGTTAACATTGTACTGCCAACATAGAAAATCAAGTTTCATGGGAACCTGTCTAGTGGACAAGCAAGGACTACTGAAGGAAGTGCTTTATAGGACAAAATTGATATGATCATTAGTGTAGGGACTGTATATTGCCTTAGTCTCTGTTCCCAGGACAAGGCAAATTTGTTCCTTGATTATAATCTTTGAAACATTTTTATGAAGTAACAACATGGTAGCTTAATTTACTAAATTAATTTACTGGTATGCTAGTAGGTCCTTAAAATTTATTTTTCCCTTTATACAATGTTAAAAGTTAGGCTATTTGAAAGTAACTTAATTTAATTTTCATGGTAGTCCCAGTCTTTGTTCCAAGGCCTGCAATGCGGAAATTTCGCGACACATTTGATATCATAAGTTCTTTGTACTGAAGTTTTTAGCCATAGCTGCTGAGTCTCTGTGCCCAGGACCAGTTTGTTTTTATGGCTATAGAGGTTTTTGATGCTTGATAAGGATAATTATAATGTTAGTGCAATGATAATTTTGTCAGACTAATGATAATGATAATAATTAGAATAATGATTAGGATAATGATAATGGGGCTTGCCATCTCATAAACTGTCGGCAGCCTATATTTTGATTTTCACGAGTCGTGACCGTACATATGTACAAATGCCATTATTTCTTTACTAATAAAGAATTAAAACTGATATTTGTATTGTTCTTGCCATTTACATTCTATCTAGGATAATCGCGTTAATTGTTAAAAGCACTGCGTTAATTGTTAAAAGCACCGCGTTACCTGTTAAAAAAGCATCGCGATACTTGTTAAAAGTATGTTAAAATAAATATATTAAACACCATTATAGATAGTTAGTACATTAAGCGCCATTATATAGATGTAAAGTACATTAAACAGTATTGACTTCACACGTTCATTTTCAGCCTTTTTATACCACACAGCTAATAACTCGAATTTGACATTCACTATATTAATGAGAGATACTGAGAGTTATCATTTCATTGAATTGTGTTTGGAGCGCCATTTATCGGAGAAAATGGTTTCAGGAAAACGTAGCAAGAATTGGTAAAAGCTCATTATCAGAATTTATTGCGAACAATTTTGATTCAATAAAAATATCAAAGCAAGTTATACAACGTAGTTATATCATTTCAGTGTTTTATGATATTTAGTTTCCAAAATCCTGCTTGTCATGATTCCGGAACTCTTTAATCATAAGTACGGAATCAAAGGACTCTTATGTTATCCATTGGGCTGTTACCTAGCAAGTCATTATAGGTAAAATAGCTTAATTGCGTTTAATTTGATTAAGTGCAGCTTGTAGCAATTTTTTCCATATGTATCGCTAAATCGTTGTTTCCAGTTACAATTGCGGAGGAAGGCAGATACTCCTAGGGAACTGATAACCCTGGGAAGGTAACTGCTAAAACTTACTCATGAGTCGGGAGCATCTGTTTGTAAGATTGTCCATAATGTTATGCGACATTACAACCATCGATCCTAGCTTCCGTAATTGTATAATAGCCAAAACCGATTTATGTGAAATAAATCATCATCTCGCTATTGACCGAACAAGCTGCATCCAGTTTTCATATTATTCTAACTTCCAACGGAAACTTTGTAAAACATTGTATAGAACGGAACAGACATACACACTGCATTACATGTTCAACCACGTCGAAACAGGATCCTACTTCATCCATGTTACCTATGTTCAAGCTTTCAATCTCTGTGTTTATGATTGTACTTCTTCAATGTTTTGTAAACTTTCATCTTGAACTTAAGTTTCGGAAAATCTTGTAACATTTTTTTTCTGCCGGGCAAATACGGATTACATCAAATAAGACGGGTCCGTATATGCATCTGTCTATACTTTATGATAATGTGCTGTGATAAATTAAATAGCAATCAATGTTTCAAAAAGGTATTGTTCCTATTACGTTTTGTCACATTGTGTACATCAAATTCGTTTGATAATCTATCAAAACTTAAATCAAACATTGGAAACCCCGCGAAGCGGTATAGAGAATTGGATTGGACAAAGAATTCAGCTACTTTCTACAACAATATAGGGGTTTTGACGTGGGAGCGTGGCACTCTCCGAACACTGCAAGAACTTTTGTCTGCGGTCGGACAACGCTGTGGCTCGGCCCGTCCCCATGTGGTTTATAGGGGAGGCAGTCTTTTTTGGGGTGTGGGGGTGTGAGTGGGAGATCAGATCTTAATACAGAGAACCTAAACAGCGTAATATAGTGGCTGTTTTGTTTCTTAACTAATTCTCGTCCCGAATATATCAATATGTTGTAAGTTAGAGTGTATTTTTATACACACAATGTGCTCATTCAAATACGGAAGTGTTTAAAAATAACTCCACGATGATGAGATCCTGCATTATTTCAACACTTTTATAAAGATATTTTGTCAGAATACGAAGGCTATATTACCTGCATAGATTTTTTAAAATAGAAAATAATTAAAAAAATTACAGATAAATATTATTTTCTATTTTTAGAATTTTCGGAATGGGCTTCTGTTAGATTTTTCAGAACTGATTATAAATACCTTTACAGATTTTTCAGAAAGTGTTAATATTCATCTGTTTAGATTTCTCAGAATTAGGTTTTAATTTAACTGTATGATTTTTTTTTTCTAAATGTAACTGCAAGAAACATAACAGAATTGTCTAATATTCAATTTCCTTTTCAGATGTCATCAGAGCGTTCATTGCTGAAGATAGAACAGCCCAGCTAGCGAGGACAAACGGTTTGTTTGAATAAGAATAATCTAGTTTCATCAATATGGATTAAAAGTTCTTTACATAAGATTTGTATTGTTATTTTACTTCCTAATAATAACTTTTAGTATTGAGAATAAAAAAAAATATACTTGCACAACATGTCTTACTTCAAACAATGAAATATGTTTATAAAATATTATTAGCAAATCGCTCGATAGAAAAATTGTACTGACGTCAGAATACAAATCAAATTGACCGGACCACTTGACAGCTTAGTCTTATTACGATTGACGTCATTCTATTCGCGGAAATATAAAATTTGTGTTAGATGATATTTAGATAACGTGAAATACATGAAATAAATATGATCTACGGGACTTGTAGTTGTTTTGTTACGTATTGATTACAAGGAGACAAAGGGTTATTGGATATTAGAAAAATCAACATATAATTAAGCAATCTAATTCTTAGGCATTGTTATATCAATTTTGTGTAATTTCAAACCGACCTTATTGCAATAAATTATTCGTACCTTATTTTACTGAAAACTGAATTATGTAACTTGTTATGTAATAGCCCAATGCCCACTTTACTTTCAAAACGCTACTTGTTACTGTTTGATAATGTAGAAAGGTATATAGCCCATGCAATCCCATAAATGTCGTATTTTCAACAGAGTCAACGTAAAAATTAATATAATAATCTAAAGCGACAACGAGAAAATTATACCATTCACTTGTTACTGTTTGATAATGTAGATAGGTATATAGCCCATGCAATCCCATAAATGTCGTATTTTTCAACAGAGTCAACGTAAAAATTAATATAATAGTCTAAAGCGACAACGAGAAAATTATACCATTCACTTGTTACTGTTTGATAATGTAGATAGGTATATAGCCCATGCAATCCCATAAATGTCGTATTTTCAACAGAGTCAACGTAAATATTAATATAATAATCTAAAGCGACAACGAGAAAAGTATACCATTCACTTGTTACTGTTTGATAATGTAGATAGGTATATAGCCCATGCAATCCCATAAATGTCGTATTTTCAACAGTCAACGTAAATATTAATATAATAATCTAAAGCGACAACGAGAAAATTATACCATTCACTTGTTACTGTTTGATAATGTAGATAGGTATATAGCCCATGCAATCCCATAAATGTCGTATTTTCAACAGAGTCAACGTAAAAATTAATATAATAGTCTAAAGCGACAACGAGAAAATTATACCATTCACTTGTTACTGTTTGATAATGTAGATAGGTATATAGCCCATGCAATCCCATAAATGTCGTATTTTCAACAGAGTGAACGTAAAAATTAATATAATAGTCTAAAGCGACAACGAGAAAATTATATCATTCACTTGTTACTGTTTGATAATGTAGATAGGTATATAGCCCATGCAATCCCATAAATGTCGTATTTTCAACAGAGTGAACGTAAAAATTAATATAATAATCTAAAGCGACAACGAGAAAATTATACCATTCACTTGTTACTGTTTGATAATGTAGATAGGTATATAGCCCATGCAATCCCATAAATGTCGTATTTTCAACAGTCAACGTAAAAATTAATATAATAATCTAAAGCGACAACGAGAAAATTATACCATTCACTTGTTACTGTTTGATAATGTAGATAGGTATATAGCCCATGCAATCCCATAAATGTCGTATTTTCAACAGAGTCAACGTAAATATTAATATAATAATCTAAAGCGACAACGAGAAAATTATACCATTCACTTGTTACTGTTTGATAATGTAGATAGGTATATAGCCCATGCAATCCCATAAATGTCGTATTTTCAACAGAGTCAACGTAAAAATTAATATAATAATCTAAAGCGACATTGAGAAAATTATACCATTCACTTGTTACTGTTTGATAATGTAGATAGGTATATAGCCCATGCAATCCCATAAATGTCGTATTTTCAACAGTCAACGTAAATATTAATATAATAATCTAAAGCGACAACGAGAAAATTATACCATTCACTTGTTACTGTTTGATAATGTAGATAGGTATATAGCCCATGCAATCCCATAAATGTCGTATTTTCAACAGAGTCAACGTAAATATTAATATAATAATCTAAAGCGACAACGAGAAAATTATACCATTCACTTGTTACTGTTTGATAATGTAGATAGGTATATAGCCCATGCAATCCCATAAATGTCGTATTTTCAACAGAGTCAACGTAAAAATTAATATAATAATCTAAAGCGACATTGAGAAAATTATACCATTCACTTGTTACTGTTTGATAATGTAGATAGGTATATAGCCCATGCAATCCCATAAATGTCGTATTTTCAACAGAGTCAACGTAAAAATTAATATAATAATCTAAAGCGACATTGAGAAAATTATACCATTCACTTGTTACTGTTTGATAATGTAGATAGGTATATAGCCCATGCAATCCCATAAATGTCGTATTTTCAACAGAGTGAACGTAAAAACTAATATAATAGTCTAAAGCGACAACGAGAAAATTATATCATTCACTTGTTACTGTTTGATAATGTAGATAGGTATATAGCCCATGCAATCCCATAAATGTCGTATTTTCAACAGAGTGAACGTAAAAATTAATATAATAATCTAAAGCGACAACGAGAAAATTATACCATTCACTTGTTACTGTTTGATAATGTAGATAGGTATATAGCCCATGCAATCCCATAAATGTCGTATTTTCAACAGTCAACGTAAAAATTAATATAATAATCTAAAGCGACAACGAGAAAATTATACCATTCACTTGTTACTGTTTGATAATGTAGATAGGTATATAGCCCATGCAATCCCATAAATGTCGTATTTTCAACAGAGTCAACGTAAATATTAATATAATAATCTAAAGCGACAACGAGAAAATTATACCATTCACTTGTTACTGTTTGATAATGTAGATAGGTATATAGCCCATGCAATCCCATAAATGTCGTATTTTCAACAGAGTCAACGTAAAAATTAATATAATAATCTAAAGCGACATTGAGAAAATTATACCATTCACTTGTTACTGTTTGATAATGTAGATAGGTATATAGCCCATGCAATCCCATAAATGTCGTATTTTCAACAGTCAACGTAAATATTAATATAATAATCTAAAGCGACAACGAGAAAATTATACCATTCACTTGTTACTGTTTGATAATGTAGATAGGTATATAGCCCATGCAATCCCATAAATGTCGTATTTTCAACAGAGTCAACGTAAATATTAATATAATAATCTAAAGCGACAACGAGAAAATTATACCATTCACTTGTTACTGTTTGATAATGTAGATAGGTATATAGCCCATGCAATCCCATAAATGTCGTATTTTCAACAGTCAACGTAAAAATTAATATAATAATCTAAAGCGACAACGAGAAAATTATACCATTCACTTGTTACTGTTTGATAATGTAGATAGGTATATAGCCCATGCAATCCCATAAATGTCGTATTTTCAACAGAGTCAACGTAAATATTAATATAATAATCTAAAGCGACAACGAGAAAATTATACCATTCACTTGTTACTGTTTGATAATGTAGATAGGTATATAGCCCATGCAATCCCATAAATGTCGTATTTTCAACAGAGTCAACGTAAAAATTAATATAATAATCTAAAGCGACATTGAGAAAATTATACCATTCACTTGTTACTGTTTGATAATGTAGATAGGTATATAGCCCATGCAATCCCATAAATGTCGTATTTTCAACAGTCAACGTAAATATTAATATAATAATCTAAAGCGACAACGAGAAAATTATACCATTCACTTGTTACTGTTTGATAATGTAGATAGGTATATAGCCCATGCAATCCCATAAATGTCGTATTTTCAACAGAGTCAACGTAAATATTAATATAATAATCTAAAGCGACAACGAGAAAATTATACCATTCACTTGTTACTGTTTGATAATGTAGATAGGTATATAGCCCATGCAATCCCATAAATGTCGTATTTTCAACAGAGTCAACGTAAAAATTAATATAATAATCTAAAGCGACATTGAGAAAATTATACCATTCACTTGTTACTGTTTGATAATGTAGATAGGTATATAGCCCATGCAATCCCATAAATGTCGTATTTTCAACAGAGTCAACGTAAAAATTAATATAATAATCTAAAGCGACATTGAGAAAATTATACCATTCACAAAAAGCAGGGACATAGATAGTGGCAAATTAGCAACACAAACAACAACAATAGAGGCAAACAGGATAAGTTAACATAACAAACACATTAGCCAGCAAACAAAAAACTTAACAGGCAAATTAGTTACAGGACTAACAAGCAAATTTATCAAGTAAACAACAGACGCAACAGCCAAATTAACACAAGCAACAAACACAATCATCTAATTATCCATACCAAGTAATTTTCAGAGACAACAGGCAAATTAGCCAAGTAAAAACAGAGACAATTATTAAATTAGCAAACTAAATAACGGAGACAATCATCAAATTAACCAAGTGAAGAAAAGGGCATATTAGCCAAGTAAACAACAGAGACAACAGGCATATTAGCCAAGTAAACAACAGAGACAACAAGCATATTAGCCAAGTAAACAGCAGAGACAACAAGCATATTAGCCAAGTAAACAACAGAGACAACAAGCATATTAGCCAAGTAAACAACAGAGACAACAAGCATATTAGCCAAGTAAACAACAGAGACAACAAGCATATTAGCCAAGTAAACAACAGAGACAACAAGCATATTAGCCAAGTAAATACCAGAGACAACAAGCATATTAGTCAAGTAAATAACAGAGACAACAAGCATATTAGCCTAGTAAATAACAGAGACAAAAAGCATATTAGCAAAGTAAACAACAGAGACAACAAGCATATTAGCCAAGTAAACAACAGAGACAGAAAGCATATTAGCCAAGTAAACAACAGAGACAACAAGCATATTAGCCAAGTAAATACCAGAGACAACAAGCATATTAGCCTAGTAAATAACAGAGACAACAAGCATATTAGCAAAGTAAACAACAGAGACAACAAGCATATTAGCCTAGTAAATAACAGAGACAACAAGCATATTAGCAAAGTAAACAACAGAGACAACAAGCATATTAGCCTAGTAAATAACAGAGACAACAAGCATATTAGTCAAGTAAATAACAGAGACAACAAGCATATTAGCCTAGTAAATAACAGAGACAACAAGCATATTAGCAAAGTAAACAACAGAGACAACAAGCATATTAGCCAAGTAAACAACAGAGACAGAAAGCATATTAGCCAAGTAAACAACAGAGACAACAAGCATATTAGCCAAGTAAACAACAGAGACAACAAGCATATTAGCCAAGTAAACAACAGAGACAACAAGCATATTAGCCAAGTAAACAACAGACAACAAGCATATTAGCCAAGTAAATACCAGAGACAACAAGCATATTAGTCAAGTAAATAACAGAGACAACAAGCATATTAGCCTAGTAAATAACAGAGACAACAAGCATATTAGCAAAGTAAACAACAGAGACAACAAGCATATTAGCCAAGTAAACAACAGAGAAAACAAGCATATTAGCAAAGTCAACAACAGAGACAACAAACATATTAGCCAAGTAAAAAACAGAGACAACATGCATATTAGCCAAGTAAATAACAGAGACAACAAGCATATTAGCCAAGTAAATAACAGAGACAACAGGCATATTGGCCAAGTAAACAACAGAGACAACAAACATATTAGTCAAGTAAATAACAGAGACAACAAGCATATTAGCCAAGTAAAAACAGAGACAACTAGCATATTAGCCAAGTAAACAACAGAGACAACAAGCATATTAGCCAAATAAAAACCGAGACAACAAGCATATTAGCCAACTAAACAACCGAGACAACAAATATATTAGCCAAGTAAACAACAGAGACAACAAGCATATTAGCCAAATAAAAACAGAGACAACTAGCATATTAGCCAAGTAAACAACAGAGACAACAAGCATATTAGCCAAATAAAAACCGAGACAACAAGCATATTAGCCAAGTAAACAACAGAGACAACAAGCATATTAGCCAAGTAAACAACAGCGACAACAAACATATTAGCCAAGTAAACAACAGAGACAACAAGCATATTAGCCAAGCAAACAACAGAGACAACAAGCATATTAGCCAAGCAAACAACAGAGACAACAAGCATATTAGCCAAGTAAACAACAGAGACAACAAGCATATTAGCCAAGCAAACAACAGAGACAACAAGCATATTAGCCAAGTAAATAACAGAGACAACAAGCATATTAGCCAAGTAAACAACAGAGACAACAAACATATTAGCCAAGTAAAAAACAGAGACAACATGCATATTAGCCAAGTAAATAACAGACAACAAGCATATTAGCCAAGTAAATATCAGAGACAACAGGCATATTGGCCAAGTAACCTTGATGGGAATGAAACAGTCTAGGACTACACCCTACCATCCTATGGGGAACGGCATGGTGGAGAGGTTTAACAGGACGCTCCTTGGTATGCTAGGAACCTTGACACAGGAACAGAAGTCGAACTGGAAAGCGTTTGTTGCCCCGTTGGTTCATGCCTACAACTGCACTCGCCACGAGTCCACGGGAGTTGCACCGTATTTCCTCATGTTCGGACGACACCCTCGACTACCCATTGACCTGGTTTTTGGATTAAGGAAAGAGGAAAAGACAACTACTTCAAAGTACGTCAAGGATTTGCGAACCAGACTTTCAGAGGCTTACAGACTAGCAGCCGAAGCGTCTCAGAGTGCACAGACTAAACAGAAGGAGACTTACGACATTAGAGTTCGTGGTGCTGATGTGGAGAAAGGAGATAGAGTGCTAGTCAAGATCGTTGCGCACGAAGGAAAGCACAAGCTAGCGGATACCTGGGAGGAGACACCATACGTGGTAATTGAACAGAAGAACCCCGAGATTCCTGTCTACACAGTCATTAGAGAAGACGGCGAGGGAAGACCACGTACTTTACACCGGAATTTAATCCTGCCCATTGGTTTCATTAGAGATGACCCAAAGCCTTCACCAAGACCAAGGCCAGTACCACGACCAAGGACTAGATTGACTGCTGGAAGCAACAGCAACCGGTCTACAGTTGATGAATCAGATGATGAATCCTCGGACGAGTCAGACGAAGAATCTTCTGTGAGTGTATTGGAGAGACTTGACAGCGGAGCTGAACCCGTTGACGACTCAGTTGAACCAGTGCACGAGGTACCAGATCTTACTGGGGACGCCCAGGTTGAGGAGGATCTGGAAGGAAGCGCTTCCGACGGACCAGATGCCGGAGTTGAAGATCAACAGGAAGATCCACCTGTAGAAGAACAGCCCCGAGCAGAACCATCACCGGTTGTACTCAGACGGTCAGGACGTGAGAGAAGACAACCTGCTTGGCTTACGTCAGACCAGTACGTCACCAGTATGTCAGCTGTCAACATGGTCAACCAACCACCTAGAGCAGATTGGCTTCAGAAGATCGACTGTATTACATCTCTGGCCCAGACACCTTTGTTCGCTGGAATGGAGAAGGATGCAGTCCGTACGATCCTGGACATTGTGAGCCACCACTCCTAGAAATGACGGGACGTCATTTTACGGCCGGGGGGAGTGTGTGGCAGAGTGATATTTTAGTGTATTTGTATTTTATCATGTTATTTGCATTTTATTAGATATCTGATGTACTTGTATTCATTTTCGTACTATTCCTGTATTTAGTATTTTCTTTGTAGCTGTACTTATTAGACGTATTCTTATTCTATTGGTTATATTCAAGGTTCATTAGTTTTGAGCGGGAATTCTTAAGTTTAACCATTTTGTTCATACTCACATTTTGATTTCTTACGAGTTGGAAGCCATATTTGTTTCTCAGCATTTTTGATGTTATTTTCTTCTTGCATGTTTGCATGATTACTAAAGGTCAGTAAAATTACCATAGCTAATATATATTTCCTTTAATAGTCATTTGAATAACCTCGGGTATGAAAATGATCAGTTTGACCGGATTTACATGTTCGATTGGTGTATGAAAACTGTATGATTACGTGTATGAATGCCTTTTAAACTTTCGTAAAATTGATTAAACGTATAGAGTAATGATAACTTTGCAGTGATATAAAAGTTAAGGATATTATTCCATTTTTTCTGTAAATAGGAGATCTAAAAATGGATAAAGTATAAATTTGAATACTTTAAAGTAATTTCTAATTAAAGTATGAGAGCGCTTAATCTATTTTAGTTTCAGTATAAAGTGCCATTTATTTAGCCTCATAAATAAATGGAAAACAATAACTTTTCACATTTTAAACATATCCTTATTATTTTAATCTTGATCCTTCAGGTGGATATATTTTTTGGTAGTAAGCAGTATATTGGCTGTTGATCTACGGATAGACCTCTTACACCTCATGTGAGGTATGTTTTCATGTAATATTGTGTTTATTTGTCTATGGACGTATTGTCCGTAATTTTCGTATTGTGCTGTATTCGTTTTGACATAACTGCACTAGTTTATGTTGGTTAATTGTAATGTCCGTTTTTTATGTTTTAAAGTCATTTATTTTCTATATGAGATGTGCAGTAAATATACTATTTATTGTTACAAAGTCTTCAATTAATAGTTCAGCGTAATTTACTATTTTTATAAGAAATGAAGACAGTATTTGAAAGAAGTCATGTTCGAGTATTTTCTATTTTTAACGTTTCGACGATAGTAAGAATTTATACTATTTTCTTAAATAAAGTCACATTTCAATAAGTTGTTCATTTTACGATTTGGTAAATATTGTTATTATTGTTATTTCAGGGTCTTTATTATCCTGTATTTTGTCGATACATTTCTATTATGATGATGACAGAATAAACCCTAGAAACCCTGACGATAGTGTTTGTTTTATTTATACAACTTGCCCAAAACAGACCAATTCTACACAACAGAGACAACAAACATATTAGTCAAGTAAATAACAGAGACAACATGCATATTAGCCAAGTAAATAACAGAGACAACAGGCAAATTAGCCAAGCAAACAACAGAGACAACAAGCATATTAGCCAAGTAAACAACAGAGACAACAAGCATATTAGCCAAGTAAATAACAGAGACAACAAGCATATTAGCCAAGTAAACAACAGAGACAACAAACATATTTGCCTAGTAAATAACAGAGACAACAGGCAAATTAGCCAAGCAAACAACAGAGACAACAAGCATATTAGCCAAGCAAACAACAGAGACAACAGACAAATTAACAAGCAACAAAAATATTATCAAATTAACCTAGTAAATAACAGAGACAGCGGACAAATAAATCAACTAAACATCATCAGAGACAACCATCACATTTTCAATACAAAGGAAATAACGGAGACAACAGGCAAATTAACCATGTAAACAACGGATAAAACCATCAAATTAGCCAACCAAACAACAGAGACAATCATCAAATAAAAACCAAGTGAACAACAGAGACAAAAACATATGAGCTAAGGAAAGAAAAGAGACAACAGGCATATTAACAAATCAAAGAAAATAATCAAATTAGCTAAGCAAATACCAGAGACAATAATTAAATTATTAAAATAAACAACAGACCATAGTAAAATTAACCAAGCAAATAAGGGAAACATACAAATTGGACATATAAACAACATAATTCTAAAATCAAACAAGTAAATAACAGACAACAGACAGTTTGGCCAAGAACAACAGAGACAACGGTTAAATTAACTAAATAAGCAACAAAGACAACAGACAAATTGATTAAGAAAACAACAGAAGCAATCTTAAAATGAAATTGGCTTTTAAAACAAGCGGTAAGTAAAGAAACAACCTCGACAGCAGACATTTCTTTTTCGTGTAAACAACTTTCATCTTTAACTATATATATATAATTACTATTTAGAATAAAAGATCCCTTAAATAATTAACATTGCCTGAAGAAGACGACCCAGAGAGGTTTTACACTGGCGTAATAATATTCCACTTTCGTTAACTCCTGTAACCATGACGTACGTACTACGTCGACAGTTTCTGCGCTTGCCTTTAAAATTATTACGTAAGTTACATGACATTGAAGAACTGTATAATCAATCTATCTCTAGACTACATAGAAAAAGTCAATTTCATCACAAAGGTAAACACTTTAACAATGAAAAACGTTTGTAACATTTATCTTGTTTAAACTTCAACTGTGTTTACATGCTTACTCTCACAGTACACCTAAATTCACACCCTTTTCTAACTGTTTTTTTGTTCGTCTTAATTTCCTTATTTTCTTTGTTTCTTTTTTTAATTTTTGCAATATAAGTTTTTTAAAACACCCTCCAAACAGTGATCTTATTGGCGAACTATAGTTTTTCGCACTTAAAACATGTTAGAAAACAGCTGAAAATACCGAGTAAACAACTTGTGCATTCGGTGTCACATGTAACAGATTTGTTAGACGTGTGCATTCTGTGTCACATGTAACAGACTAGTTAATGCAATGATATATTTAGGTATAGAATCCGAAAAATCACGTGAAAAATCCAGAGCAAAGACAAAAACCAAAAACGTAAATCATTAAGGTTCTTTTTTCCGTCTGACAGATGTCGATTGTCAAAAGATGATAAACCTTCACAGAAATTTCGTCTATAAACATAAATCAACACTAGTAAAAGCAAACAACCATTGGGTTGCTATGACACCGATTACTGATTTATAATTCTTTTTTGTAGAATTTTACTGATATGTATAACTTTGAATTGTACATAATTTGTTATGTCAAATGTCGTTCATGACACGCGCAGAGTGTTTACATTGTAGTCAGGATTTAGATCCAATCATCTTCTACTTCCTTCTGTGACGTTTATTGTTGTTTTTTTAAGTCTGTTACTTCTGTGATTTATAGTTGTTGGTCGTTAAGAATTCTGCGACCATATCTTTTCTGAAACTAAGTCTTGTTTCCAGGTGCTGTAAATTTCTACTTCTCATCTAGAAAAATTTTTTTATTTTGATTTTTTGTCCTAACAACGATTAGTCTTTTGTCTTTTCTGGGGAGGCCATCATTTTTCAGGTTTTATTTTCCTTTATTTCCCACCAAATTTCAACTAGTTTCTTTGTACTTGTACACTAAGAATATATATTCACTCAAAAAAGATGCAACATACAAAAATGGGAATTTTACTTCATCTATTATTTTAACAATTTATCATATTAATAATTGATACAGAAATTAAAAACTGGCACGCTTCTTGTTCATGAGTTCTTTTACCATGAAATATAACATTTTTTCGCATAATGTCAATAAATCATGCACAAAATGTCAGTATCTGTTATGCCCACAATTTGCTTGTTACACAGTCCTTTCTCTTCTTGGCATAGATTCAATTAAACGTTGAGTACAAACACGCGGTATCCTTTGCCACTCATACTGAAGTGCCTGCTTTAATCTTTGCAAATTTTGAGGCGGTGATTGTCGTTGGCGCACGCGCCGATCCAGTTCATCCCACAGATGTTCAATAGGGTTAAGATCCGGAGATCGTGATGGCCAACAGATCACATTGACATACTGTTGCTCTTAAAAATCTACTGTTACAGGTGCTGTATGTGTTCAGGCATTGTCGTGTTGAACAATTTCTCTTTAAATGTCAATTACGGGCACTAAATGCGGTTGTATAATCTCTATACCTAACAGCGTTAAGATTGCCTTGGATATGTATCAGCTGTATGTTCCTGGCGTAAGAGATAGCGGCCCACATCATAACACTGCCTCCGCCGAATGTTCTCTTTCTATACAACACAGTTTTGCGCAAAACGTTAATTTCGGCGCCTGTACAATCGTATGCGACCATGCATCTCGCTTTTCCACCTGAAAACGTGACTCATCGCTGAACCACACGCTTCTCCAGTTCTGTAAATTCCATACACGAACGGTAGTACACCATCTAACTGCGGTGTTGGCGTCTCAGTGTTGCTCCGACGTAAGGCCCTTTTCTCCCGCAATCTATGAGAGCGTAACCGATTGCGCACTGTCTGTTGTGATATACGGCGCAACCCAGGAACCTTTACAGCGGTTTCTGTTGCAGCAATAGTCCTGTTCCGTAGACGGAATAATCATATGTAACGATCCTGTGCCTGAGTTGTAACACGCGGACGCCCTGAACGTAGTCTGTCTGTCGTAGTACCAAGCTGCTGGTAGCGTCTCCAAAGGCGTGAAATTGGGCTTCGATGAACATTGTTGTACGTTCTAGCAACAGTATTCTGTGATTCCCCGGCCTCGATTCGACAGATAGCGATATTCCGGGTAGCAGCATCTAACCTTGGCATAGCGTCACCTCATCAGAATTTTATTTTACTTATGCAATCAAGAAAAGAAATAGCGGGGTTTTATTACCATTGTCTGAGTTAAAAAAAATACCCATGATTTGCACATGAAAGTCGACCCTGTTTTTAGCAATCCGTATTCAAAGTGTGTTCCAGATTTCGACCACAGGCGTTTACGGGTGGATGAACTTAAATGCTTTCATCTGGAAACCTTTTATTACGGTGTAATTATGATGTTGTGTATATATATTTGAATACTTATCGGTTATTTGTCCGTAAAAATGATTTGACAAAAATTATCCGATTTTAGTGATTATATTTAATATGTTCATCTTCAAAATGAATATTTAAAGATAGAATATATTTAAAAAATCTTTTTTCAAATTACTGACATGATTTCAACATCTACTACCTTACATGCTGGACACAGTCTCAGTTATCTAGGATCACTATAAAAATTTTACCACTGTAAAAATTAATTTAAAAAACTTAAAGTTGTTCGGTTCGAATGTATATGGGCATATTATATATGGTGTGTTGTATTAAAATTCTGATTGGTTAAAACACGTTATTTACAGAATATTATGTGTATTTAACAACCAACACATTGTTTCAACCAATATTGACGCTAGGTTTCTAGTTTAACGTATATAGATGAGCTACACTACCAAATATAAATCCGGATATTCGTTCATGTTTGATTTCATTGTACAACCGTTATAAACAACGTGGCGGGTGTACGGACGGAAAAAAATCATTTCTATTTCAGATGGGGGTTTTATATGTTATATCACAATTAGGGACTTTAATTCGGTTAACGGTTTATATGGACCTCTTCAAAGTACATAATTGATAGAAGTATATGTGTAAATAATTTATGTATAATGATAATACGGATTAATTTGTAATTTGTTTTCAATTGGTATACATAATCTGATTTATTCCGTTATAATTTGTTGGCTTTGTTCAATAAAAACTGTGTAATCTTGTTCCACTAATAATATTTACCAATTTATTTACATTTCAATTTAAATTGATATTTTTAAAGCTTAACACGCATATTTAATGAAAATAAAACATCGTTCTTTAAAATGGACATTCTAAATATGGCAAATAATGTATAATGTGGAAATATCGGAAGAAAAAGGGAAAAATATACGCCTATATAAAGATTTTTTAAGTAATGTTCTGTATGAATAATTGAATTCGCATGATTTCATGTAGAAATCGTCCAAATTGTCGTATTTTCAATGGTTAGATAGAAATAAGATGTAAAGAGAAATTCAACAAACCAATGGGAAGTTCTTCGTCATCTGTATCATCCAAACAGTTTTCTGCTGTTTGCCGATTCTGTGAAAAGGGTGGGAGGCTAAAATGGAAATGTTTGGATTGTCAATTCAATATGTGCCCGGAATGTGCCAATAATAAACATTCGGAATACCCAAATTCTTTGGAACATAAAATCGTTGACATTAAAGAAATTCATGAGGGGCAAAACCAAGAACAGAATAAAATAAGGCAACAATCAAACAAAGTAGAAATAAAAAATGTGAAAAAGTTTACGACAGATATTTATACGGTCTTCCGACTGGCCGTGGATTGTAATAATTCTATATGGATGTATGACATAAACTCCAAAACCTTACAGAGAATGAATATAAATGGAGATACATTATATGTCGCATCCAATTTAAATTTGGAGGTGTCAGGAATGGCTGCTTTACCGCCAAATCTATTTCTAATCGCAACATTTGGTGAAATTAAGAAGTACGATGATCGAACACGCGATTTTGTCGATTCCAAATTCCACATATCACCATGGCAACCAAAGGCTATTCACGTGACAAAAGACAACAAATTGATCATAGGAGCCGAACATTCTAAGAAAAGGCATGAAGTCATATTAGTCTTAAATTCAGAAGGCAAACAGGAAACCTTGTACGAATACGACACAAAGAAGAAACCGATTTTTAAATTTATTGCGGGTATATCAAGTACTAATGATGGGTACATAGGCGTAATTGATTGGTTAGATTTAGGAGATGGGGGTCAAATAACAATATTACAGACGGAAGAGGGTGTCAAAAATGTATACTGCGGACATCCCCACGTCAACAATGAAGGTAATCCTTTCAAACCATCCAGCATAATTACCTCAGTCTTGGGTAAATTCATTGTGTCAGATTTCAAAAATGACACCGTTCACTTTCTAAGTAGTGTTGGGTTTTTATTGACTCACATAAATACAAAAGACATTGGTATAACGAACCCATATTACCTAGCCTTTAGCAAAACAGGCCAGCTGTTTATCGGAACCAACCCACGAGATAACACAAAGGCTGACTTATTTAAAGTTGATGTTATGGAATATTAAACGCGGTTTGCTTAATAAAATGTATTTTGGCAAGGACTGGTTATTTGTGCGTTTCATATGGAGTATAATTTTATAATTTAATTGTGGTTGATTTGTGTTCGTGATTTTTTAAAAACAAATTTGAATGTATATGCGCATACACAATAAGAAAAGTTTAAACTTTTGTTATTTGTTTCAATGGAGTTTAACGCAACGTTCTACAATTTGACAGACATATATCATGGCGTTCAGTTAATATTTTAGTATAGCGTCATTGGCTCAGTAAAAATAAATTTAAATCGTGATATACACCTCAATACTACAGAATATCTCTCCTGCGAAACTCTTTATAACAACGCAATCCTGCGAGACTAACACAATGTCGAGACTTTCTTGTATAAGGGATAAGCCTGTTTGGATCGTGTATATGTATTTATTTATTTATTTAGGTGCTAAACGAATTAAGCTATAACTATACTACAACTGACTTATTTGGAGAGGGTTTTTTGCGTAACAAATAAAAACTGCTTACCGCTCATGGTTCAGCTTATGCTCCTCTTGTATATCAAGAAGGGTACTTTTTGAAATCAACAATAATTTCCTCGAGATATGCAGCGTTTCGAAATATGGCCGCTTTTAAATTTTAATGGGACGATTTTTCATACTAAAATTTAACCTTAATTAGAACGGAAGTAGGAACAATCGCTTATTGTCTGTTCGAAATCTTTCGGGTGATGTCGTCTGCAGTTAAGGCGGGAAAAGTCTCGCGGTTTGTCCGAATACCATTGAACGTCACGAAAGCAGACGAACATTAGTAAACACTAGGTCCCTTTAAAACAAAAAATGGCTGGCCTATTATGTAAAATTCCCGTATCAAAAGTCAAGGACGATTTGTAACAAATAAACCAACAGAGGCGTTGTATAAAGCATGGACAGGTTATTGTATCTAAAATTTTTTTTCTACTGGATTTTCGTAATAAAAAGGTAAAATATGGAAAAATAAAAAAATGTAAGCTAAAAGTTTTTTCTAAGGGGGTTTCACATGTATTATATAGTATATTGACTGACATAATATCACCTTAACTTACATGCAAATTAGTCATATGTTCTTGGATTTTTCTTGAAAATATGGAGTACGTTTATTTAAATTGAGTTTCTTAAGGAATTTTTGAGAAATAAACATTCATGTATTTTATTTTAAGTAAGTATACTAGGAATCTCAGACCTGTGTGTATAAGGAGGTCATGTGTTACACAAGTTTCTGCACGACTGGATCATACAACGTTTTTCGGTCGCAGTTAAATTTAGGGCCTCTTTGATAGATCTCGTATACTGCACTTGTAAACTTGCTATAACAATTAGGAATAAAAGCTCAAAAAGAAGGTATTGTCTAATGGACACTATAAAAACTGCTAAGTCAGCACTTTTTGCATTTTTCTATATACACATATTAAAAAACCACACACAATCACAGGAAAGTGTTCTCCTGTCTTTATTCCATTTTAACTTTCTTTCTGTATGGTCATCTTTACTTTTCGTAATGAATTGGGCATATTCATGGGCATAAAATTTTGATAAAAAAAGTAGGCCAAAAATAAGGTAAATTTTAAACTGTACTGATCAGTTTGAACTTTGGATCAATTTCTCCCAAAGTTTTGATATGACAATGAAAACCTTTGGCTGAAAACTAGATTTTGTGCATATTTGCTGAATTTAGGGACACAATTAAGCAAATTGATAGGAACAAGTTCAATTTTTTTTTTAATTTTAGTCCAAAATAAGCAAAAATTGGCCGAAAATTGTAATGTATTGTCTATAAAAGTGATTATTATGCACATGATTTAACAAAACCTGTTCAACAGATGGTTTGTAAAGGCACCTTAAGTGTCAAAATATCCAACTTAAAAGAGAAAACATATTTCCTTTACTTAAGTAGAATTGTTTGTGGAATTTAGTGTGTTATCAACAGCCTTTGACTGAAATATTGGTACTTTTATTTTGCACTAATTGAAGGTATAAAACAGGTAAAATTAAAATTTGTTCATTTATTTGTACTTGTTTAATAGGTTTTCTTGTCTAAAAGCACCAACTTGTTAATTTGAAGCCACTTTGAAACAATTTAAGGGACAATATGGCATAGTTTAAAAAATGGAGTGGTCAGCTTTTGAAAGCCACCATATCTTAGTGTGCCAGCATAGATTGGGCTGGACAATAGTATAATATAAGGCTAGTGCATTTAAAAGGTATCTGTTATAGAACTTGATATTATTTTCTTATTTGAAAGTGCAGTGACAGATATGCAAATTTTTATTCTGAAGATGTCTTCAAACACATGTTATATACATATGCAATTTTTCTTCTTGGGTAGGGCTAAAGAATAGAGGAATTTTTCAAGAACACTTTGAATACCAGTATATCTTTTATTGATTTTAATTCAAATATGACCTATGTACTTGATGTAGAAATATTGGCTAATTGGTTCTCTTGCAAACTTGGTATAGGCATAACAGTAGTAAATGTGTACCAGTAACAAGTTACCAGATTGTGTACCCTACATTAAGTACAGTACGGAATACTTCGTTGTGTTCTGATTTAGTAAATAGTGGTTAAATGTGTACAATTTTATAGCTGTAAGCTCCTGCATCAATTAAGTTTTAAAAAGTAGTAAACTTTTTCTCAGATCTTGCAAGATAAAATTTTGGTAATTTTTTAAACAATGTAGTATTTTTCCATTCACTGCCTTAGAAATTGCATGTAAAAGTGTGACGGCGTCTCAAAATGTTCTAACTAGCGAAAAAAGGAATTGGTCACGGATATATATATATGGCATATATTTTTTAATTGGTAAATGAAAGTTTATTAATTTCCTAGTCCAGGTAAATGCTGATCAATGTTAGAAACGTATGCAAATCACAGAAATGTTAGTGTATTCGACTATAGCCAAAACATTTACTACTGTGCTACCTGCACAGATAAACATTTCATATAAGAGTAAACATAGATTTATGTCATTAAACCACGTGGTCATCGCTTCCTGCATCATTAACAACAGCTGTAGAGCTATGTTTAGTCTTATAAAAATGAATTTAAATTTATATGACAGAACAATTTGAAAGACTAAACTATTGCAGTTAAAGTACACATATTTTGTATCTATCAACAAGTTCATGATGTGAAGGGTAAGTGTAGTTTGAGCATTATATATTATTATCAATATTAACATGGATTAACTAAGGTATAAAATACCGTACGGAATTCAGAAATTTAATTCAACTGTTTAGTTTAAGTTTCACGCCAAAGTCTGATAAAATATTACAGAGTCCACAACACTGATTTAGATTAAAGGTTACGTATTCTAATAAATGTTGTATTATTTCACCCTTTACGTGCCTAGTCATTGGCATGCCGTCAGAAACATACGATGGTAAATCACAAATGACGTCAATAATTATTCAAATTTAATCTATACATCTTCTAGATTAAAGAAAAGTTGTCCTTTCCAAAAAGTACATGTTAAAAACCCACTGTACTTGTCGTCATTCATCATACTGATTTCAATATTAATCCACTCCTCTATGTTCTCCAGGCAGCGCAAACATATCATACCATAACTACAGACATTATGAAAATATGTTTTGCGACTTAAACACTCCATAACTAAAGAATTATTATCCTTAACGACAGGAGAAGAAAAAAACCCATATAAATCACAGTGGACAAAGTGTTTAATTGTTTGCTGTCGGGTAATGTGATACGAACAAAAATGATAGAATAAACTATGTGTTTCTGTTTCTTATGTTGTGTTAAACCTTGGGCTGTCAAACTGTCATTTCGTTTATAATTTGGCTTATGGTCGTAATAAAACAGCAGAATATTCAATATCTGATTCAGATGTTTTGAGACGGTCTTCCTTTTTGTATTTGTTTCGTTTTTTATTCATTGTTTTTAAATAAATTATATGAAACGAAATGACATTCTACAAAAATGGCGCGCGGACAATTCTTGCCCTTTCTCAAAAAATGGAGTTATTACATGAAATGAAAATAATTACATTTGGGATTACAAAAAACAAGGGCGTCTCAAAACATATTTCACTCGATCAGCATTTGCTGCTAATCCCCCAGATGGTGATAACTAGATAATATTAATGTTGGTTAACGTAGGCATATTGCATAACGATATTAAGTTGATTTGTTTCCGCGTCTCAGAGGTGATATAGTTCTAATAAACACCAATGTTCTATACATTATTACAATCCTTTATTCTAATATATAGTTTTATCAGCAATAAAACAGTAAAAATCGGAATTATTTTTATTGTGAATTGCGCAAAATATTTATAGGAAACGAATAATACATATCAGTTTTATTATCCATAAATCATTTCCAATTGTTCCGGCGTCAGTTTGATATTTGGTAAAAAATAAATATATCTAATTATAATTCACAATGATAAAAATTTTGTTTTAATGATGTAATATTTTTTATTTACGCAAGTTTCCCTTTTATATATTAAACACTAGGTCAGACAACATTTTCATTGGTTAATAAAATGAAATCATTTCAGCATAATAAAAATTATTTATATAATTCCATTTTAAATTTACGTTAAATTATGTCTATTATCTAAATGTAAACTCAGCTATAGGAAATGTAAACGTTCAACGCCTTATAGAGAACATTCGGTCTACTTCAACTTATCTTTATTACAAAGTGGTTCGTCTATAGAATATCCGAACGTAAAGTTCAACGCACCTATTGTTGAATCCAGTGCTCCTGACCCAAAGTTATATCCGAAGGCCGCTTATATTAAAAGAGATATCATCTACAGGGTACCAGAATAGTATTTATTTTAATAAAGCATATTGAGATGTCTAATAGTTGCATGCACAGCGATCTATTCGAGAATTAACTTTAGATAGAACCTTCGAAATTCAGCATTAAACGTTAGCACCCTTGCGATATTTCCAGAGTCTGACTATTCTGTTCTTTACTGCGATAATGTCGTGTCTATTTTCTTAAAAGATAGACAATAAACAACTGTTAGTTCCAGGATTGGCTGTAATCTGCTCTGTTGTTATGGCAATTAAAACATCTGCTTCAACCCGTCCGGAAATTAATATTTTTATTCATTTGGAAGTTAAATGCATCAAATGCAATTTAAAAAAAAAAAGAATTAAACCAAACTGGACCATTTACACTGGTATAATGTTTTGTTTCTAAACGCGGCTAGATGTATATTGCGACAAATACATGTAACACGTGAACATATATTTTCTAAACACAAAAAAACATTCAAACAAGAAATCACTAATGGTTACCATGACAACTGCTTTAATTCTTCGTGTAATTACACTTCACTATTAGTTTTTTTTAAATTTAAATATAATCAGATGTATATTGTATAATGCACACTGTCCAATTCGGATTTACAAAATACTTATTTTGTAGAGAATACCAGAGTATGAATATTATGAAACATGGTGTGTTCCCCGAAAACCTACTGGATAAAAACAACACCACATTAGGAAGGGGGATTAAGGGGCCTATCAATGGAAATGCCTTAATTATTTTACCTGTATTTACCTTGAAAATTATAATAAAGTAAAGTAGACATTGAGAAACTGAATTGAAAATAAAATATAAAAAAGAATGGATAGTTTCAAATTAATTAAAGTTAAATTAAAAACTTGACTAAAAAGTTACAAAATATACATTATTTAAGGAATACTTCAAATTTCTGACCAGGTTATAATTTAATTTTCACAATAAATTTGAACAATTTTTATAGTAAAAACGTCGATGACGTCATGGAACTATTTTAATTTTAACGGTGTAAAATAGATCAAAGGCAACGCAAGTCAGATCTCGTAATATGGGTTGCTCGATTTGAATTAACCAATCAGATTTTGGCTTACAAAGCATATTAAATTATTTGTCAGTAAAATAAACTTGTCTTCTAAGCCAATTTATTAAGCTTCAAAGAAACTTTTAAAGAGATTGAGATGATGAGCTTGTACCATTATCAAAGAAGTGTTTCCAGGATTTTAAACCAAGAAATACCTCAACATCGACCGCAGACTCACTACACTGAAGGAACGTTACCAGACAGGCATCATCGACTTAATGACTTACGCCGACTCAGCATCAGAGCTCCTCCATCTAGAATAAGTGACAAAATGACTCTGTGTTTAGTTTAGTGCTCTGTTTTTTTGTTACTTTATTATTATTATTACATTATTAGATGTATAGTCCTATATCATGAAATAAATGTAATGAATTTAATTTAATTTAATTTAATAAAATGTATGATTAAAGTATTTTCTTTAGTTTGACTTTGTTTTCAACATTACATTTGTCTGCTACAATATTCCAAGTATAAAAACAGGTGACACTAATAAAACATGTATGTGTCGTCGATATTTATTTGATAATACTGAAAACTTCAAAGGGTTAAGTCCACTGTTAACCTGAAAAACAAATTCTAGAATAAAATATGGTCATGTGTTGCTTTTGATTTTAGAACAGATTATTTTTTTCAGGTTTTTGTTATATTTCTAGTGTTTTACTGCAAACATTTGTTTTTATTATTATGGCACCGAATCGCGATGATCTGTGGCTATCTAAGCATAAAAAATACAATTCAAACTGTACTTTAAAAGTAGGAAGAACGAATCTTAAAAACAATGCACCATCGAAACCGTAACCAAAAGAAAGAACTTTGATAAATTATCAATTATGTTATCATTCAGTTTTAACCTGTTCGAAAAATGTTTCGTTGTCTTTTGGGATGGTATCTACGCATATTTCCTATTTTATTTCTTGTCTGCGTAAGCGCCTGTCTTAGAAAGAGAATTAATTCGTATATTTTGATAGATAACCGGTGGTCTTGTATGTTATTACGATCGTAACAGGGAGCAACATTAAATGGTCCCTTGCGAGATAATTACAAACGTGACGAATCGTTTTCAGATTCATGTCAGGAAAAGAAATTAACACTTCAGCATTATACTATAATTATTTTAACCCTGTCTGCAAGTTGTACTGTTAAACCGACAGACAAAAATCGCACTTTTGTCGAAGTTCTTTTACTTTGGTTTAAAGTATAATTTTACACTTCACGCAAAAGGCGTAGTAACATCAACATTTCTACGTTGACAACTGTTGTGACCATATTGATTCTTGAAATTTTGGGATGACTATTTAAAACACTTACTCTATGACTATATTAGTCTTTTCTTAAATATTTCAATTTCTCTTATATATTGTATAGGTTAGCAAAATTTTCCATTTCGGTATTTTAAACGTTCCCTCAGTGCGTGACAACTGATGACGTTGACTATATTCATGTTTCTTCCGCAAACAAGACAACGAGTGTGAACGAATTGCAAATATTATTTGATTACTTGTTTGATATTGTTCTTGTTGTTTCCTTTTTTTATATTGAATTTAAAATATAGGTCTGGATTGATTTAATTCTTGGTTAGATTATTGAATATAGACTTTGGATCGGTTTACGATAATCGACCTAAAGTCGTCTATACTAAATGTTACTGCGCTAGGTGTTTTGCTTGCATTTTTTTATTATTCCATATTGTAACTTTGTAATGTTAAAATCCAATTTAAAAACATTGCTACACGATAACACGTCCATATTTTATATTATGCCTTTGTTGTTGACAAGTTCCAAATCGTCCTTTGCAACGGAATTTTACATAGGAAGTCAGACATTTGAGTTTCTACAGGGACCTCACGTTGTTTTGAAAAAGATAGTCTGCTTTCGTAACGTTCAGTGGTATTCGGACAAACCGCGAGGATTTTTCCCGCCTTAACAGCAGACGATATTACCCGAAGGATTTCGAACAGACGACAATGGACTCTTCAAAGCTAGAAAATTGCTCTATTACATTGAAAAATACGCCGCATTTCAAAACGCTAAATAACTGTGGAAAATAAAGTGATGAATTCAATTTACACATTAATTGATCTACAAAACGAGCGTAAGCTGAACCATACGCGGTAAGTAGTTTTCAATGATTAGTTTATTGTCATCCTTGTTATGATTGATTGGATGTTTGCTTTACGTCCAGAAAGCAGTACCTATTTCATCGATATTCAGTACGATAACAAGTTAACAAACATTAAATACATTTGGGATATATGAACCAAATTGGCAAAATAATTTTTTAGCCTTTTGTAGCGGCTTCAACGCGATACGACATCTACACAAGAGTCTTTATCGTGCAAGGAGCGTGGTACTCTTTAATTACTGTGCTCCACTGCCAGGCGTTTGTTAAATCTATTTAAGTTTCATGGAAATAATCTTACGATGATTCGTAATAAAAATCGTGTTAATGCTCTACTAAGATATTTTATTTTCCATAGTTCCATGGACGTGTATTGACTAGGATTTCGTCTGACTGGAAAAATCGTGTATTCTTTTTCATCAAAGCGCTGATGTACTGTTTATCCAATTGACCGAACTTATATGTCGTCGAGCATTAATTGTGGTAAAGTGCATTGACATATACAGCAAATCATAACAATAATCAACACCGTATCCAGTTATACTCACCGTATCCAGTTATACACACCGTATCCAGTTATACACACCGTATTCAGTTATACTTACCGTATCCAGTTATACACACCGTATCCAGTTATACACACCGTATTCAGTTATACTTACCGTATCTAGTTATACACACCGTATTCAGTTATACACACCGTATCCAGTTATACACACCGTATCCAGTTATACACACCGTATCTAGTTATACTCACCGTATCCAGTTATACACACCGTATTCAGTTATACACACCGTATTCAGTTATACTTACCGTATCCAGTTATACACACCGTATTCAGTTATACACACCGTATCCAGTTATACACACCGTATCCAGTTATACACACCGTATTCAGTTATACTTACCGTATCTAGTTATACACACCGTATTCAGTTATACACACCGTATCCAGTTATACACACCGTATCCAGTTATACACACCGTATCCAGTTATACACACCGTATCCTGTTATACACACCGTATCCAGTTATACACACCGTATTCAGTTATACTTACCGTATCCAGTTATACACACCGTATTCAGTTATACACACCGTATCCAGTTATACACACCGTATTCAGTTATACTCACCGTATCTAGTTATACACATCGTATTCAGTTATACACACCGTATTCAAATTAAAAAAATGCAGAATATTGTTTTTAGAACAGCTAAAATATAGGGGGAGGGGGACAAAGAAGATATTTGAATTTGTGCTGTCAAATGTGATCACATTTGTCACTAGTACCACGACGAAAAAACTGTTTATCATCATATTGCCGAAGCGTGACTACTGGGCTGGTGATACCCTTGGGTTTAACAATGTCACCACATTAGTGGATCTAACAACCAACAGGCAGAGGGATCATGAAGCGGTCAGTTACATATAAGTTATACACTGGCTACATGGAATAAGAGTAGGAAAATAGATACAAAATTGTTCAAAAATATAATTGGGCGCCACATCCCACATCAATATCGACATTTTATTTCAAAGAGATGACGGTAACGATATAATAAAAAATTATAAAAGAAATCCTAATATCGTTACAATTATTTAAAGGAACTCATTATCATTCAGTTGTTTTATCCATTTTTTGAACCACTAGATATACTTACAGTCCTTTTCGCTATATATATTTAAAGTTTCTGTTTTTACGTGTAATTTGTAATTTCGCTTTTTGTATGTGTACTTTTTATTTATTATACATTGCAAACCAATTACGTGGGAGAACTTCATAAACATCATGTTTACTTCATTTTTAAATTAAAAACAAACATAAATTTGGTAAATTCACTTCAATTCTGTTTTAGACTTTAGATTTATTTCAATAAAAGCTCAAGTACTTCCAGAAACGTTTACTTTTGTAAGTAGATTGTTTTATAAATGTTAAAATTGTTGACATGTTAGTACTGTTGTGTAAAAAGGCCATTAAATGTCAAGACATTGTCCAACGGAACAAGAGTTGTTTAAAATAAATTAAAATGGCGGTCTTCTGCCTCTCGAAAGTTTGAAAATTGTAAATAGTCATTGTTTTCGTATGAACTGTCATGGCCTAAGTTGTTGCAAAAACTAATAGTAGTGCGTGATATTTTTCATTTTAATAAAATCAATTTATTCTTTATTTGCCTTAATAGAAAAGATATTTCACAAATGTTATGTATCTTTAACGTTTGTCGCTAACGTAACAAGAATTTGGCACCGCGAGGTTACTCTAAATGCCAAATTGTTGAAGATGAAAAACATTTTCTTTCACATTGTCAAATTAACATTCTACCAAGAGATATTTTCTTTAAAAAAAAATTTTAATATAGTCAATAGATTTGAAAATTTAAATACTGATGAAATAGTAAAATATATCCTCTGTCCAAAATCAGAACATTTATCTTATGTGAAGGACTTTATAAAGCTATCATTTGAAATGCGAAAATAGGGTCCACATCGGTTAAAATGTACTACATTTGTAATTATATTAGAAATTACTACTGTACTTCGAGTATGCTTGTATTTGTATGCTAATGTTTTTGTTTATAATGTTATTATGTTGCTTTGAGCCATATGGGTGTAATTTGCAATAAAGAATTTGAATTTGAATAAATATATTTTAATATGAAGTAGGCATTGCCCAAATGCGAGTACAGACAATATAGTCCTTTATTATTTCTAATGTGCATTTCATAATAGACATGACTTCTGAATACCCTTACAGTGCCTCTGAAGTCCAGTGACGTCTTTCTATGTAATGGTGATGTCACATGATTGTCTATTGTCACTTTGTTTTTGAGAAAATTGTATGAATTTTTTGGTTTTTATTTTTTAATAGAACATTAATTCTTAACCCAAAATAGTTGCTTTTCAAGTCCGCCAGCCGCGGACGTGCCGTGCTGTTACTTGGCTTTCCTCAAATATTCCAACAAGATGTATATATATTGTGTTCTTCTTCATTTACTTTGAGACAGTGTTTTGACCAAATCAACTTCCGTACGAAAAAAATCAATATAAGCATTTAGCAGATTTTGATCACGTGATTTGGTTTTTATCTTGTGACACATAATTGCCGTAGTGCTCACCGCTCTTCGCGGAAAGCTGTGCTCGATATTATTACGTGAATAGATTTTTGCGTGTTTTTGATTGGACAAAAAAAAACATTTCGCGGGTCATGATAAATCGCATCAGTACTAAAATTACATAAAAATATTTAAAAAAAATGGCTTGAACTAGTAGTTACCAAGTCGATATTGGATTATGCTTGATTTCTATGTTGCGGATTTCAATATCGACCTGGTAATTACTTGTTTAAGCAGGCTTTTCATGACTGTTATAATATAACTAAATTTCAATTTTAGTGGTCATTGAATTACAGATAAAATGTAAGGATACAATTGTTAATTTATTTGTACTCTTCTCAAATATTTGAAATGTGATGAAACTGAATGTAAGGATTACCAGCGAATAAATATCAAAATGCAGCATTATAACATTATTAAGGGTAACCATCATTACAACAATTATTAAAAAATGTAAGCATACTCTGTTTTTCTGATCAAGGAAGATGGTGCTTTTATTCATGTAGTAAGACAATTACTGACTTTTATATACGGTCGCTATCAGGATTTATCAGCCTCAAAATGTATATTCACTTCGTCTAGTAGCTCAGTGAATATTACATCATCTCTGGCTGATAAATCCTGATAGCGACCTTTATCAAAGTCATTAATTGTATAATATACGTTTTTATTAGAAATTAAGTGCTACGATGATATGCATAAGTAAATTCTTTTTTATATCTAAACACTCAGGCCAATTAGACACGTATCTATTTTTGTTCACAATAAAAATAATAATCTGTATTATCAGCCAGAAAAAATTGTAATATTCACTGATCCACCAGGCGAGGTGAATATACATTTTTGAGGGCTGAGAAATCCTGATAGCGATCGTATATCAAAAGTCAGTAATTGTTTTATTATATGCAAACATATCAATCTTTCTTCATAAAAAACAGAGGATGCTTACATTTGTAATTGCTGTAATGCTGGTTACCCTTAAAATTGTTTGTAAATAATGCATGTTGATATTGATTTGCTGATAATCCGGAAATTCCAGTTTCAACACATTTCCAATATTGAAAAGAGTATAAAAAGTCAATTATTTTATTCTTACAATTTTAACAGTATATTTTATAATTAACAGTATATTTTATAATTACAGGTAATTCAATAACCACTAAATTTTGTTTGTTTTGTTTTTATGGTGTTTAACGCCACTTTCAGCAATTTTTCAGCTATATCATGGCGTCCAGTTTTTATTGGGGGAGGAAGCCGGAGTACCCGGAGAAAACCCCCGACCTGCGGTAGGCAAACTGGCAATCCTTGTCAATTAAGATTGGAGTCGAGTACACCCTGCCTGCAGTGAGAATCGAACCCGCAATCTCAGTGTTGACAGACCACGTGATCAATAGTAGACGAACTACCTTGACCACTCGGCCACCGAGGCCCCACCACTAAATTTGAAATTTATATTATGTTGAAACAGTTATGAAAAACAGGCTTAAACTGGTAAAAGCCAGGTCAATATTGGATTCCGTTGCACATTAGTCAAGCGGAACCAATATTGACCTGGTTTATATTTGACCAGTTTAAGCCTGTTTTTATGTAATTTTAGTACTGTTGCGATTTCTCGTGACCTAAAGTTGTTTTAAGACAAATCAAAAACACGCCAAATTCTATTCATGTAATTATATAATTTAATCAACATATAAATGATTTTTGACACCAAAATGATAATAAACAACAACAAAAAAAAAAAAAAAACATTGGACAAAATTAAAAGCCTATGAAACTCCCGTAAGCGGTTTCAATGACGGTTTTTTGAAAGAGGAAAAACTATGATTATTTGCCGACAATTTTTGGGGTTAAGTACTTTTGTCAAACATTCAAGGTTTTGGGGTAAACATTGAAATGTGATAATAAATACCTAATAATTATCAGTTTGATCACAGTGTAAATTAAGTAAGCCATATTTTGATAACTATCTAATAATAAATACACTTCTATTTAATTGTTCTTATCTGATTTGTCTAAATGTTTGCCAATGTTGACGAGAAGGTCCAAGTAACGTGAATGATATTTGGTTACACTGTATTAACTGAAATGTGCGGTGAAGATCCAACGGTGCTGCGTTTTAAATACGAAAAAAGTAATTCTAGTCTGAGTTACACTATCATTATTAGCACGAGGATATTGAAAAAGATATTACAATGATTCACAAGTTATTTTATAAATGTTAATATATTATATGATGTGTTGAACTATTAAAAATATAAAGTTACGTAGATATTAAGACGTACGTGATTTGTGGTTTTCCTGTTTTCGCATTGGCATTTTCCAGCTGTTTCAATATCAAAGGCAAAAATGCATCTTGGTCTCATCTAGCCATAATAATTAACAACCATTTTTTTTATAGAATTTTCTAAGATCGGAATTAGAGATGGATTATTAAAGTGCTTACAACCTGATAAAGACTTTTTTGTGTCTTTGGAGAACATCAGCAGTTTCTTCTGTTTCCTGTTGGTTTCCCATATTTAATATTCTAGTTAAGTATTCCATTTTAGTTTAATGTCGTCTAAAGAAAGACATTTTTAGATTAATAATAGCATTTAAAAAGCATTTGTCGGAAATTGAAAT
The DNA here is from genome assembly GCA_944474755.1 of Limnoperna fortunei. NCBI lineage: Eukaryota > Metazoa > Mollusca > Bivalvia > Mytilida > Modiolidae > Limnoperna > Limnoperna fortunei. The sequence continues at coordinate 81,082,874 of OX104117.1, read as the reverse complement.
TTTTAAATTTGTTTATTGCATAATATCTTTTCTAATGTAGTTTGAACAGTGTTCGTTCTTATAAGATTAGGTTTTTCTTCGGTTTTTTGTGTGTTTTTCAGATTAAATAACTGTATATAGTTTGTAAGTGAATAACCTGTTGACTAAAACATTAAATTAAAGGAATGTAATAACTGAAATCATTCAGCAGGAAACAGGAAAAAGCGTTAAAAATGATCAAATCTGATCCTCAAAAATAAACTAAATTTTAAATTAAAACCTGTTAATTTACCGGAACATCTTAAGTCGTTATCATTTTCTTGTGAGTTCGTGTCGATGTCTTTTGTTTTCGTATTGTTTCTTGTTGTGAGTATCGTGTTTTTGAATGAGTGTTTGGACCGCTAGTTTTGATTGAACTTGATATTTCCTGTTTGCATCAATTAATTTAAGATGAATTGTTCCTGTATTATGCATCTGTCATCAAAAGTACACTGATAGCAGTTTTCCCCTGTGCATATACTTCCGCGTTCTCTACGTATAACACTGTGCTCAGGATATTTTTTAAAACTTTAGTGAAAATGTCGCCGAGCCTTTTCCAAAAAATAATAATTTTCGCCTTAATAAGGCTACCATCAAAGTGTATATTTTAACATTCTTACATAACTGTATATTGTTTGGTAGATCCTTTTAACAAAATAGTTTTATTGTTTTGTTTCTGCGTGTTAGAATACAACAAAATAGACTTGTACCTATCCCCGGTGATGCCACAATGAATCATAATTAACGTAATGTCCAGAACAATAATGTAATATCTTAATATTATATTCCAAGTAATAGTAAATGGTGCCATTCGATTTGACACATTATATGTAGTCAATAATTCTAAACAAGATGGAAAATCGTCATGCAACCGTTTTTCTATTCCTGGCAAATTAAAATGACGGAAAACTATACGATTGTAAATGCAATTCAGTAATAAGAATCTTAACAGGCACTTTGCAAGGGATGTAATTGTTTGTTGAACTGGTAACTTACTGGATCTCTCTATCGCACGCATATTTTTTGCACAACCTGAAGATATATGAATCCACACTTAGCTTTGAAACAACTCGGCGAAAATTAAGAAAGATAGGTTTTGTGACATTTAACGAATTGCTATTCTGTAAAAGTAGAAAGAGGCAAATTTTTCAGTTTATCGAGACTATATACTGGAAGTAAACAGTCATTACAACACATAATACTTTGCCGCTACAGGTGCGTTCTAGCTTCGAGTCAATGTTAAAAGATTTGAGTAAAAAATGTAAGTAACTCAAAAAGTATTTCCGATGTTTGCAGAACACTGCCGAGTTCTGCTCCATTAAAACACAAACGGACATTCGGGACAACAAATGTATCACGTGGTCAATACCGGATCGGATACCTTAAATTAAGGCCATATTGTCAGTGACGTCATTAGCTGGAACCGACCGTTGATGGAGGTTGGACACATTTTCCACAATATCCAGAATTTTAAAGATATACTTCTGTGTGCATAGACAAAATATGTGTATCTTTTATATGTAAAAGTGATGTAAATAAATTCTCAAGCGGTGTAGGACCATTATTGTTTTTCAACTCTTTAGCTATATTAAACGTTATGATTTTGTCTTTTTCCTAGACAATTTACCTTTATTTTAAATAAAGTGACACTTCAGTTCCTTAACAATATGCACCTGGTCATTTTTCTGTCAAAATTTCACCCAATGTTTAATTGCATGTAAGATCTGTCAAAATTTCACCCTGCTTCATTGGATATAAAAACAAGCGCTCACATGGAGGTTCATATGGTCTAACAATCTACTTTTACTTTCAATTTTAGTCCAAAATAGTGCATGTCCTTAACTGACTCTAAATTTTAATGTTCAATTAAAACCAATAAACCTTATCCTCAAGTTTCTAAAATATTCAGCTTTCCAAAAATGCCAAATTATTAAGGTGTAGTACGTACGGTTCAAATTCTATATTAGGCAACAGTGAACTAATTGGTTGAATAGTACTATACTTTTACGTACAACCATTGGACTGATACACGGTAATTGGTTACTTTAACGTACAACCATTGGACTGGCACACGGTAATTGGTTACTTTTACGTACAACCATTGGACTGGTACACGGTAATTGGTTGTCATTTACATGGAATGGCCTTATATTGAATACACCATTTGATTACTGGTCATTCAAGCCAAAAACACATATTTTACTAATTATGTAATGTTCCAAGATAACATTTTAATCCGAACATATATATTGATTAATTGACATTCTTTATTTTAGTTTTGTTACTTTTTACAGAAAAATCTGGAAAGGTTTGGGCCTGTGATAGATTGTTATGACGTAATCCAGTGATCAATTAGACTTTATGGCAAACAAATTAGAACTAATGTCAACCTTCTATTTTCAATAATAAATAAAAGTTCAGTCAAGATAATTGAGAACCATATTAGAAAACACACAAAATGTCAGGCGAGTAAATAGGTTGTCAGAATATATGAATGATAAACATACAACAATAATCTTTTCCAATATGGCTAACTGCAGTCATTTGAGGACACGTTTTATAAACCATATGCGGTAGCAAGGCGTGAACTATTGTTATATAAATCTCCAAAAGGTAAGTGACACGAAAAGTGAATGAATAGATCAATTATTCTTCTTTCTAAATGCTAATAAAATGTGCTAGAGGTCACATTCAAGAACTCAGACAACATTAGACACTTGCCATTGTCATCTTTAGCAAATAAAATATCAAATCCCTAATGATGCGTGGGAAAAATGGAGATCAAATCTCCTCTAGACAAACAAATTAAAGTCCATACACTTTGTAAACTTCCAAGAGACAACAACCTTAACTCAATCTTTTTTCAACTGACAAGTGATATTGAAACAAAACTGTTGATCATTATAAAAGTATATGTAACCGTTTATAGTATTGTAATTAAATGTACTTATTTACGCTACATTAAAATTGTATGGTGATGACAAGAAATTGCTTTGTTTCTGGTGCGACTACGTTAACCACAAACAATAGACAATATGCCGGTATAACAAAACACGGATAAAATGGCACTTGTGGCTTTCGTAGAATTGCATCAGGGTCTGCTTTACTCATACTCACAATAACCTATCTGAGTAAAACTTATCACTGTCATCACCTGCCAGCAAGAACAATAACAAAGTACCAATATTCCAACAGAAACAGCAACAACATACTATTCCTGAATTATGCAGTAGTAACTCTACAGATTATATCATCCAAAACAACAACAACAAAATATTAAACAACGACATCGTGAGCAGCAACAATAATATACCATTCATCTCCACTAACATTGACATATTATCTATTTGAAGTAATAACAACAACATGTTATTACTTGTATCCAAATATTCACAGTAGCAACAACAGACTGTCCCATGATCCGCAGCAACAACAACTAGACTTTACATTTGCGACACTAAGAATAAAAAACTATCCATCTCTAGCAGCATTATCAAGACTATCCATCTCTAGCAGCATTATCAAGACTATCCATCTCTAGCAGCATTATCAAGACTATCCATCTCTAGCAGCATTATCAAGACTATCCATCTCTAGCAGCATTATCAAGACTATCCATCTCTAGCAGCATTATCAAGACTATCCATCTCTAGCAGCATTATCAAGACTATCCATCTCTAGCAGCATTATCAAGACTATCCATCTCTAGCAGCATTATCAAGACTATCCATCTCTAGCAGCATTATCAAGACTATCCATCTCTAGCAGCATTATCAAGACTATCCATCTCTAGCAGCATTATCAAGACTATCCATCTCTAGCAGCATTATCAAGACTATCCATCTCTAGCAGCATTATCAAGACTATCCATCTCTAGCAGCATTATCAAGACTATCCATCTCTAGCAGCATTATCAAGACTATCCATCTCTAGCAGCATTATCAAGACTATCCATCTCTAGCAGCATTATCAAGACTATCCATCTCTAGCAGCATTATCAAGACTATCCATCTCTAGCAGCATTATCAAGACTATCCATCTCTAGCAGCATTATCAAGACTATCCATCTCTAGCAGCATTATCAAGACTATCCATCTCTAGCAGCTTTATCAAGACTATCCATCTCTAGCAGCATTATCAAGACTATCCATCTCTAGCAGCATTATCAAGACTATCCATCTCTAGCAGCATTATCAAGACTATCCATCTCTAGCAGCATTATCAAGACTATCCATCTCTAGCAGCATTATCAAGACTATCCATCTCTAGCAGCATTATCAAGACTATCCATCTCTAGCAGCATTATCAAGACTATCCATCTCTAGCAGCATTATCAAGACTATCCATCTCTAGCAGCATTATCAAGACTATCCATCTCTAGCAGCATTATCAAGACTATCCATCTCTAGCAGCATTATCAAGACTATCCATCTCTAGCAGCATTATCAAGACTATCCATCTCTAGCAGCATTATCAAGACTATCCATCTCTAGCAGCATTATCAAGACTATCCATCTCTAGCAGCATTATCAAGACTATCCATCTCTAGCAGCATTGTCAAGACTATCCATCTCTAGCAGCATTATCAAGACTATCCATCTCTAGCAGCATTATCAAGACTATCCATCTCTAGCAGCATTATCAAGACTATCCATCTCTAGCAGCATTATCAAGACTATCCATCTCTAGCAGCATTATCAAGACTATCCATCTCTAGCAGCATTATCAAGACTATCCATCTCTAGCAGCATTATCAAGACTATCCATCTCTAGCAGCATTATCATCACTATCCATCTCTAGCAGCATTATCAAGACTATCCATCTCTAGCAGCATTATCAAGACTATCCATCTCTAGCAGCATTATCATCACTATCCATCTCTAGCAGCATTATCAAGACTATCCATCTCTAGCAGCATTATCAAGACTATCCATCTCTAGCAGCATTATCAAGACTATCCATCTCTAGCAGCATTATCAAGACTATCCATCTCTAGCAGCATTATCAAGACTATCCATCTCTAGCAGCATTATCAAGACTATCCATCTCTAGCAGCATTATCAAGACTATCCATCTCTAGCAGCATTATCAAGACTATCCATCTCTAGCAGCATTATCAAGACTATCCATCTCTAGCAGCATTATCAAGACTATCCATCTCTAGCAGCATTATCAAGACTATCCATCTCTAGCAGCATTATCAAGACTATCCATCTCTAGCAGCATTATCAAGACTATCCATCTCTAGCAGCATTATCAAGACTATCCATCTCTAGCAGCATTATCAAGACTATCCATCTCTAGCAGCATTATCAAGACTATCCATCTCTAGCAGCATTATCAAGACTATCCATCTCTAGCAGCATTATCAAGACTATCCATCTCTAGCAGCATTATCAAGACTATCCATCTCTAGCAGCATTATCAAGACTATCCATCTCTAGCAGCATTATCAAGACTATCCATCTCTAGCAGCATTATCAAGACTATCCATCTCTAGCAGCATTATCAAGACTATCCATCTCTAGCAGCATTATCAAGACTATCCATCTCTAGCAGCATTATCAAGACTATCCATCTCTAGCAGCATTATCAAGACTATCCATCTCTAGCAGCATTATCAAGACTATTCATCTCTAGCATTAGGAAAAGCAGTGTTTACATTTTAAGCAATAACATTATCTTATATTATCTTTCTGCAGCAGCATTAACAACAACAACCTAAATAGCCCCTAAATGGCCGAGTTGTTAAGGTAGTTCGTCGTAAATATATATTATTTAATTATGTATCATGTATCCACTTACATTATGGTAATCTCGTTTACAATTCTCGTGCATTGCCAAGTTGAACTCAGGAACACATGTTTTCCCACTAATGTCTTCCTTCAGTAAAAGATTTTTTACATTGTGTGAAGTAGTATTGTAGAAAATGATTGTTCTACTTCTTTCCGTATGTTTCGTCTACTTGGTAAAACAACCATGGGTTACTAAGACCGATATATACCTTTAATAAAAATTAGTCATTTAGCTTAAATTAGAAATGGTATTCTCGAAAAAACGTGTCGTACACGCGCATATGTAGGACAAAGTAATATAGTAGTTAAGGCAAAGTGTATTAAAATATCAGCACAAAATATGAAAGCACACATGGTAAAAGGTTACACATCAACTGGAAGGGCGCAGGGAGAAACATTGATCTGTTTACCACAACGCGTGTATTCTGCTCTACACTGTAGCTTTGCAACGTGTAGACCATAATTTAAATTATCAGTACATGGAAAAATCATGTAAAAAATAATTTCGGTGTTTTCTCGAAGACATTATTAAAAACGCGTTAATATTGAAAAGTATACAATACTTTTGTTTCATATAAATTGCCGTTTTTTACATTTGATGAACACAGATGACAAATTAGCCGTGATAAAACGGTTAAAAGGGTATTTATCGAACATTAAAGCAAGATTAATTAAACATTTGAAAATTATTGCTTCGATAGATGTCTGTTTTGTTTTAAAAGTATTAGTTATTTTTTAGAGCTATCTATGTATTAAAAAATTCGTCTCGGTAGAAAAGTGCTTCTGTATCGCACATTTACTGCTGGTGTGTGCGATTATTATATTTTTAAACTACTATTCTAATATGACGTGCTTCAAAGGCTTTGAGACCACAACTGTGGTAAAAAAAATGATTTATCTATGAGCAACACGCGCTAGAAGGGCGTGTTTTAAATGGCTGTTCCAATTACAAAACTGTAACTCCCACCGGAAAGCTATTGCATATGACGTATAAATCTTATAAATAGCGACACGCGCTATAATTATCCGTTGCAATATATTGTGTGTTACATTGACGGAACAGCCAGTTTATGGCGGAAATGATGTTTTCTATAGGTACGAAAATATTATAAATGTACTTTAATTGTCTTATTAGAATAGAAATAATTCACGGAGGCTGTGATTTATCATTGTTTTACCACGGGATGACCATTTATGTCGTTATTTTATCCCTCGCTATCGCTCGGGATAAAATAATACGACATAAATGGTCACCCCGTGGTAAAACAATGATAAACCACAGCCTCCGTGAATTATTTCTTAATTTTACTCTCCAGTTATACTACTATTTCATAAGTAATAGACTACGGTCTGAAAGTGCCAAAATATTATAATTCTAATGACATCAATAATTATTTGTATGATTATACTAGACAGACTGATATTAATTCTGAAAAGACAATACTAAAAGCATAATGGTCACAATTATAACTCCTTGATAGATTGAATGATTGCTTAAACATCCAGCGAACATTATTGCAGCAATATTTATAGTTTATTCAAACATATGAATACCTTTGACTGTTATTAATTCCTTTAAAGACATATCACTTTTGAAAAATGCTCAGAGACACAACACGGATATCAATATCATTACAAATGCTGCAGCGCTAAGGAAAACACACCTTTATCAATATACAGAAATATCACTTCTGCAAATACCTTATACTAGTATACTACACTATTATTAATACCTCTAAAGCAATGCCACTTTTTCAAATGCTTACAAACATCACACTGTTATCAATATTTCTTTCAATGCTTAAAAAGACGCCCAAAGTAACAACACTAATAATTACATTCAAAGACATCGATTCTGTCCAGACACTACAGTGGTTGAAATACCGTTAAACACAAAACGCGTCTGCAAAGCTTAAAAGACAGCGCTGATTTTTAATACCTTTAAGACATACAATTTTTACAATGCTTACAGACACCACACTGTTTTTTTTAATTCATAATAGCAGTTGTACTTTTAGTTTTTTGTCATGACGATAATAGGTCGAAAGTTTAAACGCGTTTTATTATTGCTCAGCATTATTTTGACGAAATAGAATAGTCAGCGCTTTACTACTACGAAAGTATCATTATCATTCCTTTGTAATGTTGTAAGTGTAGGAGATTCGAGAGTGTTTAGAATGCGTAAGCAAGCTTCTATTAAAAACGATCGGTTTCCTAGAATATTAAATAAGATGTCTTTTATTCTGTAATTAAAGTCGTATGAACTATTCCCCCAGACACAGGATAAAATAATACGACATAAATGGTCACCCCGTGGTAAAACAATGATAAACCACAGCCTCCGTGAATTATTTCTTAATTTTACTCTCCAGTTATACTACTATTTCATAAGTAATAGACTACGGTCTGAAAGTGCCAAAATATTATAATTCTAATGACATCAATAATTATTTGTATGATTATACTAGACAGACTGATATTAATTCTGAAAAGACAATACTAAAAGCATAATGGTCACAATTAAAACTCCTTGATAGATTGAATGATTGCTTAAACATCCAGCGAACATTATTGCAGCAATATTTATAGTTTATTCAAACATATGAATACCTTTGACTGTTATTAATTCCTTTAAAGACATATCACTTTTGAAAAATGCTCAGAGACACAACACGGATATCAATATCATTACAAATGCTGCAGCGCTAAGGAAAACACACCTTTATCAATATACAGAAATATCACTTCTGCAAATACCTTATACTAGTATACTACACTATTATTAATACCTCTAAAGCAATGACACTTTTTCAAATGCTTACAAACATCACACTGTTATCAATATTTCTTTCAATGCTTAAAAAGACGCCCAAAGTAACAACACTAATAATTACATTCAAAGACATCGATTCTGCCCAGACACTACAGTGGTTGAAATACCGTTAAACACAAAACGCGTCTGCAAAGCTTAAAAGACAGCGCTGATTTTTAATACCTTTAAGACATACAATTTTTACAATGCTTACAGACACCACACTGTTTTTTTTAATTCATAATAGCAGTTGTACTTTTAGTTTTTTGTCATGACGATAATAGGTCGAAAGTTTAAACGCGTTTTATTATTGCTCAGCATTATTTTGACGGAATAGAATAGTCAGCGCTTTACTACTACGAAAGTATCATTATCATTCCTTTGTAATGTTGTAAGTGTAGGAGATTCGAGAGTGTTTAGAATGCGTAAGCAAGCTTCTATTAAAAACGATCGGTTTCCTAGAATATTAAATAAGATGTCTTTTATTCTGTAATTAAAGTCGTATGAACTATTCCCCCAGACACAGGGGCCTCGTTGGCCGAGTGGTTAAAGTAGTTCGTCTACTATTGATCACGTGGTCTGTCAAAACGGAGATTGTGGTGTTCGAGTCTCACTGCGGGCAAGGTGCGCTCGACTCCAAGGACAAAGATTGCCAGTTTTCCACGTTAAACACCCTTCAAACAAACAAATACAATCGCCTAAACACACGAAAACTAATCTATATACCTATGATTATTTCATGAAAGGGATGACAGAGAACATTTATGTTGCTAAAAAAAGAACCCAAACGGTTCCACTGCCTAAAAAGAGTTCTTATCTAATTCAAAGTGAATTAACTTCTTATTCTACATTGTAATAAAACATCTTGAGGTAAACCCAACTACTATGTTTTTTTCAGTTTCTCCTTTGAAAGAACGCTTCTAAGCGAATAATCTGCGATTATGACATTAGTTTCCAGGTTTTTAAATAGTGTACACTCTATGAACATGCCGCTGTACTTAACCTGTGCATGGTGCAATCACGTTTCCGGTAGCAATTCTTTTTTTGACCCATTAAATTTTCCAGTTTAATGCCAATAGATGCGTCCACTTAAACAAAAATGATCGTTGCAAATCTATGTAATGGTCTTATCAAATCATTATGGAATCAAATTTCAAATAAATATTACATCAATGATATATATATATAAATGATACTTTAATTCCACTTGATTTCTGTGGTATTTGGATAACATTGTATTAAATATCGATGATAATATTTAAGATTTTGTTATTATTTAAAAACAATTAGTTAATACAATGCCGTTATTTAACAACAGGTGGTTCTAAACAGATATATCATGTCTGGGAGGGGTATTTGTGAAAAATACCAGTCGAGAGATGAAATATTTCCCGAGCCGTTAGGCGAGGGAAATTTGATTCTCGAGACTGGTATTTTTCACAAATACCCCTCCCAGACATGATTTATCTGTTTAATTACACCGAATATCATGATTTCTGTTTATTTTCAAAGAGCGGTGAATACTAGACCACTTGCGTGCTGTTTGTTGACTCTGTACTATCGGAAAGTTTCTGGTTTTCAAAATCGATTACTCATGTTACGTTTACTTTGAGGTAAAAGTCAAAACTTCCGAATGAATATTTCCAGCATAATAATATGCGAGGGTTATTTTTAAGCAAATACCACGGCACAGAGGGTAATTTTTTTCTGAATACCCCGGTGATGACGAAATCGATGCAAAATGAGGAAATTTGCGAAAAATACACTGTCTATTGACCAATCAAAAGCCAGCATTTTTATATGAGGTGTAATTAATGTAAATATACCATGCATTGTCAGAAAATAACAAATGTTTTTATATAATCTATGTTTTCAGAAACATGTTCCTCCTGCTAACTTGATACATGTACGTACAAATAAAACAAATGCAATTTTAACCAAGTGATAAAAAGATAAATAAGAGCTTCTGCTTCTTATAAAAATGAACATTTCTGTGGACTGACGAAATTAAATTAAACATTAACTGTTCTGTATAGACGTGAGTATTTATTTGTTTATCGCCGTTCTCTTATTACGTAAACTGGATAAAAAATAAATGTAAGTTAATTTGTCTATGTGTACTAGACATATAAAGCGAAAAACGTGAGTATACAGCACGTGAGTTAAGTTATTCTATATTTCGATTTGTTATAAAACATTGATATTTTCTGCTTTCCTTGTACTCAAATGTTATATACTTACGAAAATCAAAGCTTTGAATGTGCTAGATTCTGACCTTTGTACTCAAATATTAAATACTTAAGGAAATCAAAGCTATATACTTAGATTCTAAAAAATGTTCATTGATATTAACACTTCGGGAAATCATAAAAACTCATCATTAACGAATCAGAACATTTAAATGAGAGCCTTAAGTAGTGCGGCACTTCTTAATCGCGTAACGCGAGAATGAAGCATTTACAAATGTTTTCTATCTGTCTGGAACGGCGTTTTTACAACATTTAATGTGGTCAATATTATTGTATACTCAACTAAAACAAACAGTACTCACACGTCAGGAACAAAAGAAATATGTTAACCTAGAGAATTCATCGTCTTAGCTGAAAACACTCATTCACATTAAGAATAAGGCAGTGTCAATTTTACGTGTGAAGACGATGTTATAGTTAACACCTTGCCATTATTTTGCACATCAGTAAAAATCTATTTACGAGTTAAACTAATGCAAAACGTAAGAAGTACTACCAATTTGGATGTTTAAAGCAGATAGGATTTTCTGGTTGTAAAGTACTTTGGGTTTCAAAACTAATACTTTGTATTACATGACCAATAATTTTAAAAAATAACCCCCCCCAAAGCAATCAGAAAATACTTTCTCGTAATAGAACCTTAGTATCTTTGATGACATTTTATTTCCAACTACTGCTGGTGGAGTTTTATTCCCCAAGGGTATCACCAGCCCAGTACTAACACTTCTTTGCTGACAGGAATATCATTGATTCTTTCTGTTATATAGTCATTGGCAAAATTAACTGCAGTGAAATTTCAAAAATTATTTAAAAACTTGTGGTGTTTTTTTTTATTTTAAAGGTGTAGATAGCCTAAGCCAGATTTTGCTATAACATTTTGGAATTTTAGTGATAAAAGCTTCTTGATCATTTGGATTTAAAATGTAGTGTTGGTTTGAGCGCCACTGTTGAATCTTGATTAGACGAAACGCGCGTCCGGCGTAGTAAATTATATTATCTTTGAATACATTTTATTATAAAAAAACTAAAAAGCCATGACTAACATACAACAAAGAAATAAACCACGAATCATTCTGATGAAGTGTGATATTCTCAAATATTACGTCACTTATGTCCAGCTTGTTACTTACTGGTGTGAGTTCAGAGAAACAGAAAAAAAGTGCCGCAAACCTCGAATATAAAAACAAAATAGCCAAAGGTATTCGCAAACCTCAAACATGAACACAAAGTGCAAAGGTCAACTATAAACGCATAACAGAAAAAGGTATAGTTGCAAACCTCAAATATGAACATAAAACAGAGAAAAACAAGTGCAAAGGTCAACTAAAAACGCATAACAGAAAAAGGTATAGTTGCAAACCTCAAATATGAACATAAAACAGAGAAAAACAAGTGCAAAGGTCAACAATAAACGCATAACAGAAAAAGGTATAGTTGCAAACCTCAAATATGAACATAAAACAGAGAAAAACAAGTGCAAAGGTCAACTATACGCATAACAGAAAAAGGTATAGTTGTAAACCTCAAATATGAACATAAAACAGAAAAAAACAAGTGCAAAGGTCAACTATAAACGCATAACAGAAAAAGGTATAGTTGTAAACCTCAAATATGAACATAAAACAGAGAAAAACAAGTGCAAAGGTCAACTATAAACGCATAACAGAAAAAGGTATAGTTGTAAACCTCAAATATGAACATAAAATAGAGAAAAACAAGTGCAAAGGTCAACTATAAACGCATAACAGAAAAAGGTATAGTTGCAAACCTCAAATATGAACATAAAACAGAGAAAAACAAGTGCAAAGGTCAACTTTAAGCGCATAACAGAAAAAGGTTTAGTTGTAAACCTCAAATATGAACATAAAACAAGCAGACACAGAACAGAGAAAGACAAGTTCGAAGAGTTCGAAGGATTATTCATTTTGTTGCAATAACAGCATATAAATTTATTATCTTGTGCGTGTTTTATTACTATAGCAATGGCTTTACTTTTGAGAACATTTCATTTGTCTCCCACCATATAGATTAATGTTCTATACGATTGCTTTAGTCTGTTTGACTTGTACCTGTGTGCATTCAAGAGCAAGATCATTTCTGCAGCAGATTGTTTCATGTATTGTTTAATGCTCACAGTCGTCTGTTCTTCACATGATAAATATTTCACGACATGTGACATGATCGGTCAGGTAGATGAAAAAAGTAAGCCGATACTTTTTACACTATGCATAAAACCTTTACCATTGCAATGCTTTAAACAAGAAAACAGAAAAATTCAAATCTGATTGAAACATCACAGTTGTGACATTAATGGCCACTGTTAGCAGGAGTGTCATTTTAAACAACTCGTTTAAAAAGATTACATAAAATTATATATCAAGTACATATCCTTTAATATATTTGGGAAAAAGTTTATAGATTGCTACTGCTATTTAAAATGCTTCTTAGCAACACACGATTCTAGTATACTCCACGGCTTAAAAACGTTAACAAATTATTGTAATGGTTCGATTTATTTACAACAAAGCCACGACAAAGACGTAAAGTTTGGCACCATTTTATTTGTTGAAAAAGCTGCTTTCCTACATTTCTAGACAACGTAAGTTGATCAACTTACTAAACGACGATTAATGAAAATGTATCCCTCTGATACCGTAATATCAATTATGTCTTGAAAGATATCGATAAAATTATATCTTCTGTCCTGTGATCGCAGCAGGTGTACATAAAGATGTTTTCTATAACGACGGCTGGAATCTTTATTGCTTCTTTAATAATACTTATTTTTATAACAAAAGTTAAAAATAGGAACCATTATTAAATACAGTATAATATATGGATATTCGCCGAGCAATATCCTTATATTTTCAACCCGGACTTTGGTCGTGACATGTATCAGAGAATCGTTTATTATTGTAATAATGCTAATTAATTCCTCCAATTTTCAAATGCATGTGCGACTACGCATTCTGGTAGACCGTGCCGAAAATAGAAAGTGATGTTTGAGACTATAGAGTTAGCAATTTGTTACTGACATGTCTCAGGAAAACATTTAGCCCGTTTCAATATCTACAGTATGTGTCATAAATTATGAATTGGTCAAAAATAATTTTGTATAGGAATTTCAATCTAAAATACCAATAAGAATAAAGGGGTATCTTTAATGACACAAAATTTTTGCCTTGTTTGTTGATTAAAGCAGTAATTCCATATTTCCTGAAAGGATTACTATATTACAAAAGAGCAATCATACAGCAGGCTTTTGGAACAGGGACAGCTTGGTACTCACGTTTGATGCAGATATATACTAAAATGAGTCTTAAGCAACTTAAACACATTAACATAATAACTAAACAATGTTAAAAAGTGGTGCATATTTTTTCATGAAGATCATGTTGTTGCATCTTCGCTAGCCAAGTGTTACGATCAGGTCCCCCCTCGTGAAGATAAGAGTATCGGATCGTAACCCTTGGCTAGCGAAGATGATGTTGTTGAGGATATCATTTCTACAAATTTGTAGATAAATTGCAAATTGTTATTTAAATATACATTCATTTAAACGTGATAATAATTAACACATTGGGTTATAATTTCTATATTTTTAACAAAGTGCATGTTTCTTCAATTGACACATATACACTGGCAGACCTCACTAAATGTTAATTACATTCATTAACTGTTGTTTCAAGCTAGCTTTTATGATATAAAACTTAAGTTAAATATGTACTAAATTTAAAAATAAAGTTTAACCCACTTTTTTTAATTTTTCATCATTGAAAGGTTAGAGAGTCTTGCGTGCACAAATAAAAATATGTATCTTGACATAGGGATTTTACTCCGACATAAGGTCAGCAGTTTATTTATGAATAAATGAAACATTGCATTTATGTGTCTTTATAGAATTGCTTTAATACTCTGACAGCTTGATAAAAATCATAAAATTAAATTCCAAATGAGGCCCACTTATGCTTATTAATTTTTTGTATGCAAAATCCCATACATAAATGTCCAAAAAATTCATCACGGATGATTCTAACTTTGCAAATAAATTCATACAGAGTTAATGCATACTTATTTTATTTTTGGAAAAAATAGAAATGGATATATTTTTATATTATTAATTGATATTTTTTGGATAAATTTGATTTGTGTAAACCCTGTCACATGACATGCTGTATTTGGAAAGGTTCTTTGAAAACGGCTGATAGAAAAGTGATGTTGCACGGTTATATTTAGAAAACATGATATTGCACGGCTATTTTTAACCAATGTGGAATTCCCCTTTAAACACCCTATTAAAATTAACTTGTGTTTATTTCCGGTTTGAAAGTAAGGAAAGTGTACATTTAAAAAAAATGTTTCAAACATTTTAATATGTTGCTTGTTTATTGCATTAATATATCTTTTGAATAAAACTTTTCATAATTTTTGCTGATATTGAAATTGAAAATGTGAAATTTTCATACATGAGACAACAAACCATAAGACCAATAAACTAATCAAAAGAAACATTGCACTAAATTCCTCAGGTTACAATACCAGTACATACAAGTGGGCATAAAATATAAATTAATAATATAACAATTGTAGCCTTTCAATACGGTCGATATGAAAAATATCGACATGAGATAACATATCGACCTCCAACTTCGTTGTCGGTCGATATGTTCTCGTGTCGATATTTTTTCATATCGACCTAATTTAAAGGCTATAATTGTATAATATTTAAAAAATATATTTATTTAGACATGTACTTATAGCCCACTAATGCTAGTCCAAACTGATTTTATATTATAATAAAATTGTTGCACATATCCAGTGTTATCCATTATTAATACATGTTTAATCAATTGTTTGTCCCTACTGATATTATTTCTCTTATTTCAGCTTTCCCTGCTCTTCGGTGAAGTTCTTCTTATTTCAGCTTTCCCTGCTCTTCGGTGAAGTTCTTCTTTTCATTCTTTGTCTGACTATCTTATTCTTAATACTTGTCCGAGGTATATATTTTAGAATGTGTTACTTTTTTTAACTTCATTTCAAACAGTTTAAATAAAGTGAAAACTACTATAGACAATGAAAAGTTTAGAGCATCTGGGTAACTTTTCTATTACAATACAATTTATTTTACAAGAAGACGTATTTAATTGCACCTCAGACACTAAAAAAGACCGATAAGACATGGCCATTCGTCCTTTTTCCAAACAAGAATGGTAGACATTATTAAAAAAAATGTTCTAATATGCTGTCTAAAGAGAGGATGGACACATCACCAGTGTATATAGAGAGGATGGACACATCACCAGTGTATATAGAGAGGATAGACACATCACCAGTGTATATAGAGAGGATGAACACATCACTAGAATTATTCTAATAACATATGTTACTTCTTAAAATTAAATTTTGTTGGTTTTTAAAGTCGCATGATTTTAGGAAAAGAAATAATAAACAATTACAAGTCCGGATATAGACAGGAGTGTACAACACGAAACAAAAACCACCCCCTCCCCGGAAACAAAATACCAAAAAAAACCAAACAAACAAACAAAAAAAAACCAAAACAAACAAAACAAAAACCAAAACAAACAATAAAAAAACAAAACAAAACAGAAACTCAGATGCGATGCTCTGGACGCATAAACAGTGCCTTTCTCTAGTTAGACACCCGATCGATTTCCTATAACGAACAATTACCAGAATATGACCTGAACGCGGCTACGTTTGGTCTTCGCAAAGGGGGAGCAGTTGAAAGATGTCAATATTATGTTATTCGACAACTTGTTTTACTGAGGGCATGCTAAAACATTGATTTTGAAAAGCTTTGATTTTGTTTGTTTGAAGTTTTACGCCATTTTTAGCAATAATTCAGCTATCAAATAAAGCAGGAGTATTATATGAAAACCACGTAGGAACACTGACGATTATTGTCCTTAAAAGGTTGGAGTCGAGCGTGTCTTGCAAAATCACTCGTTGAAGATAAATTGTCCGGTCTAATCCGTTTTCCGCTAATTTCTTCTGTAACAATCAAAATGCCTAGATTAAAAGACCCTAAAACTTTCAGCGTTGATAATATCTTCTCATAAACTTTCAGCGTTTTTGATATCTTCTCATTGGTTGAACGCGTCAAATAGTTCTCCTTGATCAATATATGCTGACAAAGAATGATGATTATTGTACATATAGATGTCATTATATACTGATTGCATTAATAACAAAAAGATAGGTTCAAGTAATGCAGATAAATATATCGATGGTGATACACACTATTAATATGTACATCATACTTATCACTAATATTCCTTATTATCAACAATATTTCTACACTCTAACATTTATATGTACATTCTCTAATATTAACAATTTTAAATATTTTTCATTACCATCTATATCACAAGAAAAATATCTCTCTAACTTCGGACCCGTTGTTATATTGTACTATACCTACATATGCATATATAGTAGGAAAAAACAATTATGTCGTCAACGCTATCATATATTTGCATAAAGGGAGAAAACTATGTCGTACAATAAAATACAATAGTTGATATAATTGTTGATTGATCACCTGTGCTTTAGTCATCATATCTTTACCTTCATTAACATGCACTGTCGCAAATCTATTTAAATCTCAATTGATTTCTGTCTGGCGAATAGCGTAAGCCTGATCAATTATAGAGTATTTACTGAGAAAGCAGAATCTTAGTAAACTGTGTAAGTACTTAAAACAAAGAATTTAATAATATAAAAAGGGCTAACATTTATTAAATGTACACGCATTGTAGGATTTTTTGTTAAAACAGCAATACCTCTGTTTTCCAGATAGAAAGGAGAACATAACGTGAAAGTGTTAAGACTGTTTGATATCGTCTGCCAGATCAGCAAGGACCATCGTCACGGGATGTAAGAATGTGTAAGAAACTAGAGATTAATCAGTTTTTTAAAACAAGAGTTTCACTAAAATAAAGATCTGATGCAACCATAAAGGAATAAGGGATGCGAATATTATGCGGAGTTAATTTGATTTATTAATTTTGTTGTCTGTGCCAAAATTTTTAGTTTTTACCTCTGTGACATGTCTGACGGTTTGTGTATCGAGCTGCAATATAAAAAAAAATCGATTTTGAACCATTTGTCGAAACAATCAACAACAAAAATATAAATACACATCAAACTTTTTTTTCAAATTATAGCATTATTAAAAGTATTTAGTCAATAAGCACATTTTGACATATTTTAAATCGTTTAAGAGTTAACTGAAGAAATTGTTTTCATAGAATAACGTCAATAAGATTTTTGTGAAATTCTCTGATGAGAATGAAGCCATACAGCGTTTGAATCCGGTCACAGGATAAATCCTTGAAAACTGTCTGAAATCAATGACTGAAGTGATAATATCAAAGCGCTCCTTAAAATTGTTGCCTTAATTTTGCTTTTAATTTCCAGTGGTACTATTAAAGGCTTCTTAAATGGAATCTCAAGTTAAATCTGCACACATTTTAGAAGGTAACTTTGACCTTCATATTCCGGTTAGAAAAAAATGTTTGTTAAAGTTTTGAATCTTTTTGATACAATTTAATCCATTTTTATCCACGTAGTAAGTACAATAGTTTCTCGATACAAGAAACAACTTAAGGCGTTAAGTGCGTGTTTCTATTCTCTTTTGGTTGTGTTTGTATTACTTTGGTGTATTCCTTTGGTGTATTCCATGTCTTCAGATCGCATTGTAACGACTATCCTTTCAAATGCAATTGTAACATTGTTCCTCGTTCCTTCGAAGTGTGCTACATGTATAAAAATCATCCTCAAACGCTGTTAATTGTTAAATTATAAAAATTATATATCGATAATAAAATATGTACTAATAATTTATTTAACAAACCAAACAATTTTATACTGAGGTGTCGTTGTAAATGATATGCAGAGCTGCAAAAATTAAATAATATTGAAACCTTTTGATTAATATTTATTTCTTTGCGATATATTACTGTAAATAATAAAGTATATATCGATGTCAATACTGCTTCGTTGTTGAATCAACATTATTGGGTTATGAAAGTGAATGTATACAGTGTCAACACGTTTCCAATGCAAGGCAATTGCCGTGAAATATATTGAAACAGTTGTTCAATTGATTGATTTTCTGTATACATTTTGACCCTTTTTATTTATATTCGAAAGTTAAATACTATCTTATTCTCTATGTTTATTGGCGTGTGAATTGAAATACAAGTTAATCAACACTTTTATTGTATAGGATACTAAAATATTGAACAAACATCGAGCTAATTCACGGTAACACAATTATATATTTGGAAGGCAAAACACAAGTAGTATTTTACACATTTTGAGGTCAAGTATAAAGGCTAGACTTTAACAGTCTCTATTTTTGATTCACCAAATTAAAGAACACTCATTATTCCAAGAAGATAAATGGTATTTTGACAGAATTGTCTCCAGTAATGAATGGTTGTCACCCTTAAATACTGATCTGACTAACAATATTTTTAACACTGTCTTATAAATTGATTAGGTGATCTTTCTCAGCGCTGTTTCTATTATCACATCCATACATTACAGAAACCGTACAATATTGTCTTGCTTAGATCCAGATTATTATACAAAATTAGAACACGTGTTGAATATATTGAACGTTTTGTTGTCATTTTTATAAATGAATTTCACTCCAAGATAAGAAACAAACATAATAACATATAGACCCAGTATATTTACTTCAGTGAAGTTCAAGGACATCGAAGTCAATTTTTTTTAGAGCCATTAATATTTTTGTATCTAGTAATAGTCTTATAGACTAGAAAACCAATATATTTGATTCATTGATAATTTAAATTGTTGTTCAACGTCCATAAGAAATACCTCTGCTGTTTTAAAGACATGAACAATTGGACAACCACAACCAACGTCCAAGGAGACATACCTCAGCTGTCTTAATGAAATGAACGATTGGACAACCACGACCAACGTCCAAGGAGAAATACCTCAGCTGTCTTAAGGACGTAAACAATGGGACAACCACAAAATTATGATCATATGAACTCTCTTGAAACACAAGAACGGATATAAACAACATACATGATTGATTGATTGATTGATTGATTGATTGATTGATTGATTGATTGATAAATAACGTCAATACTTAATCTTTATTTAGACTTAAACAGCCTAAAAATTCTGAGCATTATAATGACATCTCAGCCAATATTAACAACGTACATATGATTGATTGGTTGATTGCTTCAAATCCGGGAGGGGCATTTTAAATAAAAACCAGGAGGGGGATTTCAACTTTATTTAAACATGAACACTTGGACAATTACCAAATTCTGATCCATGATCTCTCGTGAAGCACAAGAAAACAAAAATAAATTACAAACACATGAGAACCCCGAATTAATGTCACAATTGTAATACAATACTGTTGACATTTCAGTTCAGGGTTGAACTGCATTAAATTTCATACTGCAAATGATTAATGTATTGATGGAACCCACATATAACAACATCCATTGTGTGGGATATACATAGAAATGCATGACGACATGCATTTAACATTGTAATCTATAATGCATTATAAAACGCCAGGTCATGTCTTATATGTACAATTTACATACATAATACATGTACATATCTAAATTATCCCAATTTATTCGTTCATTGTCAGAAACCACTAAATCCGCCATGTTTGCGAAAGTATTTCAGCTTTTAGTCCCAATCAATAGAATATATATAACATTCGTTAAAAAATCCGACAAATAGTCACAGGTAATGCAGAGTCTTATTTGCAGCACGTATAATATTATTAGGAGCAAATATCTCATAATGAGTGTCACAATTGTAGATTTTTTCATAAATTTGTTCGTGTTATCTGAGCAACTATATGATAGTATGCAACAAAATAACATTGAGCCGAAAAAATCGCTCAATAAATAAATAAATAAATAAATAAATAAATAAATAAATAAATAATTTGATTTCTTGATTTAAGTTCAGAAATCGTGATTGAAATAGTTATCAAACTATCGTTATCACGGACTAAATTCGTTATAATGAAGTCAACCACAATTCATGGGAACCATTTAGATAGACCAGGAACCTATAAATCAGTTATACTAGTCCCAGGATAGACGGGTAGTTTTTTTTATTATATATAGTAATAATATTGTGTTGTTCCTATTACACGTATATGCGAAATAATTCCCAATGTTAGAGGGAGGGACTTCATAATGTCTACTGACTTTGGGAGATATTTCAGAATATTGCACGGTCATCATAATACTATTGAATGGATAGGTCTTGTGTGGATTTTAGCCCAATCATTTGATTGATGCTATAAGATTGGCAGATCATATCAATTCAAGAAATATTTTACTTCGGCAATAACAAGGAAAGCGCTCGGGTGATTAAGTTAAACTACGCCCATTTCATCTAACTGCAAACGGCTTAATACCAAGACGCTATTTTTCTGTGTAAAATATGTTTCTATAATATGATACTAATTCGGATGAATCTGTGAATGAATAGCTCATATAGTTCAATGGTTCATACAAAGTATAATAGACTGTAATGATATATAGTAAGTGACGGATCGCTGAATGAAAAACGTGTATAAATAAAACAAATTTATCACGTTTAATTGTATTGAAATAAATGTATTCGAACCGCCAACATATTTTGTCATCTGTATTGCGGCGATGAATTTTATAGTCAGTGAAACACTAAGTGATCAAAAGAACTGGGAAAAGTCTTATCATGATAAGTGGGGAGGGTAACTTGGTATATATAGGGTAATACGGATGTGCGGCCCGAAAGGGTCACCATTTTAGCTCTCCAAAATATAGCTTTTTCATTGAAAAATATTTAAATGGGTATGTGTAAATTATCTTAATATATCCATGCCTAAATTCTCATCTTAAACCAAGGTGATTTTCCATTAACATCACTTGATATTTTTTGTAGTGAATGGACTATTTTGTCAATGGGGATGTACAATAATATAAAAAATGAATAGGTCTGATTTAATAATTAAATATCATTTCAAAACGTGCGAAAATATATGAATATGGTGGGTTTTCAAATCTCCGTCCGCAGACCTGTACCTAAAAGTATCCCAAGTTACCCCCCCCCCCCCAACCCCCGTGGATAGTCTAGTATATACCGAACAAAATGCCTACTAGTGACTACCATAGCTGTTATAATATTCTTTACAAGGGATTTCAGAAATGACATGCGTGGGTGAATTTATTAATTGGTAATAACGTTTGCTACGGAATGAGTTTTTACAATTTACCGCATATGATTGCTTTCGTGATTACAGTCCACTTGCTTTAACACTATAATCATTCTATAAATCAAACGTAAAAATTTACCTGAAAAAGTCAATTTCAAAGTCATGAAATTATATTGATACTATCGATTCTTAATAGTTTCCAGCTAATACAAATAATGAACACCGTAAAAGTAGGAATTACAGGACCTTTATATTTTCGCTCTTGATATTAACTATGATAAGGATATTGAAGTCTAACATAACACCTTCCTAGAAATGAGATTTGATTTAACTGAAATTAATAATAGCGACTCCCACCAATACACACGACTTTTAAATACTTATTAACTAAATAAATTCAAAATCTTTTATCTTTTTTGGCTGGAAATTCTCCATCTGTGAAAAAAAGAAAAATATATGGTCGAAGCTTATCAGTACAGACAAATAATCACAATATCTAAGAATGGACTTGTAAAATGGAGTTTAGTTGTAAAACAGTTGGATATCTGACTCGCATACGTTTCTAAAAGATGCAGAAGCAA